>JAMZAV010000414.1:0-348843 GCA_024449915.1 Sweltsa coloradensis | reverse complement strand
AAATTTCCTTCGCCTTAAACCCCCCAAGGCTATTTCCATTACATTATATTATAAAAAGCGCAATAGTTATTCGATGTGCTACCCTGCCGTATCCACCATGTGCAGCTCATGCGCTAAGTGCTAGACTATGACTCGGTCGGTCCTGGGCTCGATACCCGCCACTGGTAAATGTAACTGAAAGTTTATTCCAAGGTTTTTTCAGTGGTTAATGCCAATGCAAGGAATTGAATCCTTTAAAAGAGACATTGAACGATTCTTTCGCAACTTTAGCCTTACTCCAAAACACCTATTAAAATACCTTACGAGAGGTTTCGCATGGCAGCTTTTCCACGAGAAATTAAATTAATGTTATCGTGTGGAAATAATATAACTACATTTGTTGAAACAGTTCCGTGAACACGTTTTTTTTTTTTTCGTGGGAAACCTGTTATAGGGTGCAATTAGCCCCTCTTCAGGTGAACTAGGTATGTGCGGATAGGAAATTGTGAAGGGATGTTCGAGGGCTGTTTAAGAGGACTCAATCCCTTGCATTCGCCTTAACGACTGAGGAAAACCTCGGAAAAAACTTCAGTCAGGATTGCCGGTCTCGACGGGATTCGAACCCGAGACCTCCCGAATCAGAGTCGAGCGCTTAGCGCCTGAGCCAATACTGTCGGTGGTGTGAACATGGTTGTGTTCATAGCAGTACATCATTCACATCCATATTCACGGAACAATATATAATTCACCACGTCTCGATGTTTTGTGATCAAATTCCAATCTGCATTTTCTCGTACAAAATGTAACAATTCATGCGCATACGTTCCGTAAACAAAACCATCACTTGACGTTTTTATTTTTATCGCTGCGGTATTTTGCATTTCACTAGGATCTACCAGTGTCAGATGAGTAATTATGAGACCGGTTTGATACATGGGTGTATACTTGTATCTCAATTAAATTGAAGGGTAAATTGGTCAGACTGCGCCAATGTTAGCGCGCCAAGAATAGATTTCCCAAAAGGAAAATTATGTTTAATTATTGAAGGCAACCGACTACGGGACTTGACTTAAGTGAAGGCACTATGCAAATTAATTAAACACTGCGCACACAGGTTTAATGACTTCATTGAAACCTAATTGAATAGACAGAATTCTTCTAGAAATGTCTTTAGGAAGCAAGTGTCAAAAGTAAACGAAAATTTTAAAGTTTTAACTAAATGTAACATCGCTTTATTTATTTATTATCATGCATATTACAACAGAGTAAAAATACTCCACAAGTGCAAATCATAGCATAGCCTAATGGATAGAAAACATAAACGAATTGACATTAAAATATACAATATACATAAAATAATACATGTAACTCTTTAAAATATTTGAAATTATCAATTTAAATGTGAAACTATCAAAATTATTAACAATGAAAATTAATAACAGATATTCTTGAAAGAAAAGAAATGAAAATGCATATTAAAGAAGAGACTAATGGAAATAAGCTAGTGAGTAAATTATAATGTTAATATCCTAAAGCTTGAGTGATCACAGATTTAAATTTAAAAATATTTTGTGAGTAGAGATCAATGTCTGTTCCTTCAAGAGGTTTTAACATATTAAATGAATGCTGCAATCTGTTGATGCATGAATTTTTATGGAGGTCGAGATGACTTAGAGCTGGTTGAAAAGTTTTATGATGGCGTGTATGTTTGGGAGGTATATGAAAATTTAATTTGCCTAGAAATTGAACTAGTGTTTGTTAAATTATTTACAATTTTGTAAAGGTAAACCATGTCAGAATAGTTCCTTCGGTTTTCTAACGTCATTAGGTTAGCATCTTTACAAAGTTGTGCATAATCTACTCTATGATATCGAATGTTACATTTTATGCATTGATGTTTTATGAAACACTGTTGGACCCTTTCTACATTCTGAATTTTGGTGATTTGATATGGGTTCCAAATAGAGCTAGCATAATCTAAATGAGGCCTAACAAGAGAGAGGTACAACTTCCGCATTGTGGTTTTGGAGAATTCTTTAGAGCAGTTTCGTCTTAAGAAACCAAGCAACCTAAATGATTTTGGAATAATGTTAGAAAGGTGATTCTGAAATGATAGATCATGAGATATGATGACACCTAAATCCTTGACTTTAGTGACTCTTTACAAAATCTGATCATTGAGAGTGTAGATATGAAATTTAACACGTTTCGTTTTTGTAGTAAACGTAATGACTGCACATTTAGATACATTAAGATTAAGCTTCCATGTTCTGCACCACTCTGCAAGCGCGTCCAGATCTGACTGTAGGCAGGCACGGTCGGCATCTCTTCGTATTAGACGATATATCTTAAGATCATCAGCAAACATTAAACAGCTCGATGACATAAAACAAGACGGTATGTCATTCACAAACAGGGTAAAGAGTAGTGGACCCAAAATTGAACCTTGCGGCACTCCAGATGTTACGCTTTCAGAAGATGATCTTGTTGTATCAATGACAACTGACTGAGTTCGTCCAGTAAGGAAGCTTTCAAGTAATTGATGAATTTTACCGGTAATTCCATAGGATTTTAATTTAAATAGGAGAAGATCGTGATCAACACTGTCAAAAGCTTTACTGAAGTCCGTGTAAACAGCATCAACTTGAACACCTGAGTTTAAGGACGTTGCAATATCGTGGGTGAATTCAGTAAGATTAGTAACCGTTGATTTCCTTTTCACAAATCCATGCTGACTTGGTGATATGTAGTCTGCCACGTGATTATTTAATCTTTTAGAGATGAGACCTTCAAAAACTTTTGAAAATATGGCTAATAACGAAATAGGCCGATAATTAGTCACTGAGTTTTTTCTTCCTTTCTTTAGAACGGGTGTAACGTTAGCATGTTTCCATCGAGAGGGATAAGTTCCTTCATTTAAAGCACAGTTAAATATTTTTGACAGTGGAATAGATAATGCATTTCTACAATGTTTTATCACATTTACCGGTATTTGGTCTGGCCCAGGCGATTTGCCATTGACAAGTTTGTCAAGGCTATCTTCCACTTTGCTTTTGCCTCTTACAATGCTGATTATAACTTTCCATTTATTTTCAATAAAAGTAAAAATACACAATAAATAAAATAATGTTAGATTTGATTTAGTTTAAAATATTGTAGCCTAATACAGAATGCCACCATTGTCTCTGCGTTATAATATATTAAATAGGCATTGAATTGTTTGAATGACACGCACACACCTTAAAACACGTGTTTATGTGGTAAATGCTTCTTAAGCACTTAAGTAATCAACTCGTAAACACTATTGTATTCGTTATTTACACAGAGTATGTAAGTGCATGCACTTGCTACATAGTATTACATGTAGGCCTACTAAGGCCATGTGGCGTGCAGATGTGTTTTAATTTCATTACATTTACCACTCGCAACCTATATCATTTCATAATCGTTTCTTTCAACAAATAACACAACATACAATCTTACATTTTAACAATCAGGCTTGTGAGTAGTCCAATGATTGATTATATTATTATCACCCCCACCCTCCCTCCCCTTATGTCAACAACAAAACTGAACACGCTGCAAATCAGAATCCCCCATTGGGCCATCTCATCCGTATCGCATGTTTGTTATTCACCTCATTTATCTCATAAATGTGGACCTTTGATATTTGGTTATTCGCTAGAATGTACGCATAGCCACGCAGCAATGAAACAGTCCATAGCACAATTGGTTATGTTCAGTTGCAAGTGAAGGTTTAAATGTTTAACTATAGTTACATGTACGCCATCGACCAGAAGTAAATCAAGGGCTGGGAATAGTAGATAAAACTTGTCCCTTGATTTACTTGGTGGTGTGGAGCAAATATTTTGCTGTAAAACGCAACACAACAGTTGTTACATTTTGCGTTGTGTTGCGTTTTACAGCAAAATATTTGCTCCACACCACCAAGTAAATCAAGGGTCAAGTTTTATCTATTAGGAAAACGCCAAAGTCGTTGTTGGACGAGTGAGCTAATAGCCGAGTACATAATTTGCGAACCATGACGACTGCAGCAATGTGAGTCACCAAGTCAACACTTGTCTGCCATCTGATGGGTTAGCTATATCGCTATGCAAGCGGACTCGGGCGACACCAAAACATATCACATCGCTAACGACAAAGTTTTAAAGCTAGCAAGATTCCAAAATATGTTTTAGAAAGGTCCATTCATGCACCCCATTTCGGCTCCAGACGTTCTGCATCCATCTTTTATGCTCCTCAAATCAAATCCAATTTAGTAAAGCCCTGCAAAACATGATTTTTAAGTTAATTTTTTGTAAGTTGGCAGGGCAAGCCATAATTCGGAAAATTTTCACAGTTGTTAACATTCATAGTGGTAACATTGGTAAGAAATGGTATTTTTATTCAAAGCGAACTTAAAGTTTTAAAAAATAAAGTAGTAATTTGTTTAATTTTAATTTTTTGTTGGTTGGATTCCTGGGAATTTTGCTGTCCATGTTAACAACACTCTATCAATTGGTCCTTGACGTTGGTGTGAAATTTCGTCAAAATCGGACAAGTAGTTTGGCCCCTACGCATCGAACTCACAGACAGACAGACAGACACACATAAACACAACGAAGTGCCGAAAACTTGCCATAGAGAGGACTCCGTTCGCTTCGCTTACTCGTCCAACTATTACCACCCTTGATCTACTTATTCTGGTCGATGGTGTATTATTAAGACGTGTCACGATGTCAGAACTCACAAGATGTTTATAGCTACAGTTTATTTATAATTTTTTAGTTCGTTCTTACAGTTGTTACATTTTGCGTTATTTTTGGTTTTAACTTATTTAATATTATTTAATATTATAACTTATTTATAAGTATGTTCATTGCATTTGGAGAATGTACCAGAGGTCTATCACATTTACGATTTGTCAAAAATATCAAGTTTTCTAAATATTTTTAGATTCCACTGAATGCAAATAACCTAGGATAAAGTTTGTAAGCTATACATCATTTTCACTTAAAGAAACGACACCTTTTACATACAAACTAGGCCATTATTTTTTTATGTTCCAGTGGAAAAATAAAACGGAATTTGAAAATGCATATTCAAAATGTTAACAACAAAATTGGTGACCATGAAAGATTTCTGTGCTTTGTTATGTCAAGAGAAATATAAAGACCTGCAAACCTTGCAAGGATTTAAACCACATGATATGCATTTGTTTTTTTGGTAATTTGTGCTTGCAGACAGCGGTTTTGCCTTTGAAACAATTAGAATAAGATTGTGTGTAATTTGCCATTCCAATGACAAAGTTCGTACTCAAATGTTGTTATACATGTATTCATAATTAACAACAGAACCCTTCCAAAGGGAAATTTATCGGCGTAGTTCTATTTTACAATTAAATATATTAACAAATGCATAAAAAAGGAGTATAATTCAGTGTATACACGTATATACAGCACCGCGCATTTATTTCATTTCCATTTAATTTATATGCGTAGCGTAGATAATATTTCAATCACGCGTGTGGCTGAAAGCGTAAAAGCATTTTTATTGCACTAGACTTTGTACGTGTGCATTTACAGCGCGTTGATAATTTCATTGTGAATACGTAATGTATACAACAGTTACAGTATGTACATTGTGTGTGTTAACCTAAGTCAGTTATAGCAGTGTCACAAATGTGAACACGCATTTGTTTATCATTGAGCTTTACCGATGTCCGTCCAAAACGTATTAAATGTGTGTGTGTTTACAAGAGATATTCCATATTATTCCGGGAAATAACAATAACACTTTACGACAACCTAAACAAACAATTATATTTTTAGAATCTCGGTATGAAGAAAAAACATTGAATTGTAAAATTCATGTAAAAAGCCGCGTGCTTGGTAATTCATTGAAAACAGTAACGTTCCGCCTCTGATGAGTTGTTTCTTTCGTTATTTCAGTCGATTAGGCATACTCTGGAACGCACACTTGTGTTCATTGTTGGAACTAGCTTTGGATCAAAAAAAAAATATGAAACTAAAGCAATGCGTTCTTTGCGTGCCAAAGATTATAGTACATAAAAATATGTTTCTCCACAATTTAATTTAGTCCTATCACACATTATTGTAATAATTTACTAAAAACGATTTATTTATTTTGCGTTCTAGACAACACACGCGCACACTAGAAAATGTATGTATCACCTTAACGTCTCACAGATACATCAATTCCTTGTCCAGAAATTTCTACTGCCGACTGAAAGCATGTTTGTATATGTTATGTTGTTTTCAAAAATTAGGTTCCCTTACAGGCATGGATGTTGATGTACTAGGCAAAACTAGATCTTTTTCTGGCTCTATGATGTTGGTTTCCAAAAATGTCATGTCATTTTTCTTTGCCAACAGTCAACAGAGTACGTTGCAAAACGTATACGTGTAAAAGTGTTTCTCTTATTCTCTTATTTATTCCATTACTAAGTTGGTAACATTGCCAACTCTCTGTTTTACGCATAGTCAATCCTGATTTCCTGATCTATTGTTTTTCAATTTTCTCAACTATGCAAGTAAGTAAGACTAATATAGTGAATTTAAGTGAAACCTGCCCCTATTAAGGCTATTCGACCGCGTTTTTCTATTTTCCAAAATATGCTACCAAGTCAAAATATAGTGAATGATTTTGAATCCTGGCTCGTTTAGAAAATCAATTTGTTTATTTTTTTATTTTTCTGATCCAGTACACAGCCAGTATCGCCCCCTCAAAATGATTTCAAACTTCAATTCGCCAAGGCACACCATTCACCGTACGGTGTTGTGTTTTTGTGACATTAATTTTTAGCTGGTTTTCTAGAAGCTGACTGAGAGAAAACCGATTTTTTTACAATTGTCTTTCCTGCGAATTTTTTCGTTTGGCGGTACAAATGGGTAAAAAATACCGCCAAACGAAAACATTTGCAGGAAAGACAAGGGGGCCGTCCATAAATGATGTCACACAATTTTTGACCAAATTAGACCCCCCCCCTCCCCCCTTGTCACAGTTAGTCACAACAAGTGTGACCCCCCCCCTTTAATGATGTCACAAAAAAAATTACTGACCCCCCCCCCCCGACATGCCGACATACAAAAAAAACTGGGACAAAATCAGTCACATCGAGATCAAATATTTGTATTTTCTTTATTTTTTACATTTCCACAGCTGCTGCTGACTCCGTGCAGACAGAGGTGCACTCAGCAGGTGGCGCATTCTAGTGGCTAAAAAAAAAACAGTTTTGGAAATGCGTGAAATTGCGGGATTATTTGAAAAGTGTAAAATACTGAAAAAGTATCTGCACTAAAAAATGGCATTCTATGCAGTGCACGCATGGATGTCACAGAAGGACTGACCCCTCCCCCCCCCCTGTTACATATTGTCACCAATTTGAAGACCCCCCCCCCCCCAAATTGTGTGACATCATTTATGGACGGCCCCCAATTGTTAAAAAACTTTTTTCTCTCAGTCAGCCTATAGACAACCAGTTGAAAATTAATGTCACAAAAACACAACACCCTACGTTGAATGGTGTGCCTTGGCGAATTAAAGTTTGAAATTATTTTGAGGTGCCTATTTTGACCGTGTACCGGATCTGAAAATTTTGAAAAAAGTAGTTTTGATTTTCTAAAATGCCCAGGTTTCAAAGCCATTCACTATATTTTGACTTGGTAGCATAAACTCTATGTTCTCCAATTTTTTTGATCGGGCTCACTGCAAATATTTAAACTGCAACTACTCCTTACAAAGCATTCAATTATATATGGTTGTGTTACTGTGAGATGAATGTTCACATGTAATTCTCGAGCATTAAAAATAGAAATAATTAAAGTGTGTGGTATGTTTTTTGTTGCGAATTTTTCCGTTTGGCGGTACAAATTAGTATAAAGTACCGGTTAAACGAGAAAATTCGTAGAAAATTCCATTGTTTAAAATACAATTTTTTCTTCTTGCTAAACTAAAGAAAAACAGTTGAACATTAATATCACAGATACACAACCACCTACGTCGAATGCTTTGCTAGGTGTATTTGGGTGAGTTCAAAATTATATTTGAAAGGCATTATTTGCCATGTGCCCGATCAGAAAATTTTGAAAATAAATGTTTTGATATTCGAAAGCGCCAGGTATCAAAATCATTCACAATATTATTTTAAAATAATAATTCGTATTTGAGAAGATTGAAAAATGGGATGGAACAGCCTTAGTTTATTTGAAATATATATTTGTTAAAATGTTTAGATTTGCATTTGTATTTGTATTGTTTGCATGTTCAGGGCACCGTAGTGCAGGCTGCTGATTCAGCTGATGAAAGAATGATGGCGAGCTCAAAGATGTCTAAAAGTCAGATGTCGCAGTCATTCGTTCAACCAGCCATCTTGCATTGAACCATTTGAGGGATAATACTTCTTCGATTCACTTACAAATTGTTAGAATATTGTTTTATCCATTTTAGATTACTCTCCGGAGCCCAAGTCTAACATCGATGTTCGTTTCGTTTCAAATTCATTTTGTGGTTTGGAACGCACTGCTTTGTCTAGCATTATATTTACCGACAGTGTTGGCTCGAGCGTTAAGCGAGATACTCTCATTCGGTTCGAATACCGTTTTCCCACGTTTCCCACGAGAAATTTAAATTAAAACAAAACACATTTAAAAAGTATTGTATTTATATTTGGTAGTAGATCACATCATTCATAATAAGTAGGGTACATTGATTAAATTTCCAATCAACTGATCAAATTGTCAAAATTTACGCGTTCATGTAGCAAGCTTAAAACGAAGACACGTCGTTATTGTGGGTATGAGCGTCACAATGCCGAGATATATTACAGCATTTTAATTAATAATAATGTCAGGCCTATAGGTCTAATACCATTACCCGACATTGTTTGAAGACAATAGAGGGTCTAGGTCTCTTAGAACCCTACGATAGTATGGAGGCTTGTGAAATTTCGTAAATTGTATAGGATTAAAACCTACGTCACTTGATGATATCACTAAGTTCTACATAACTGCTTTACTACCAGTTTATAACTAAGGTAATCAACCAAGTATGATTATAACATTATTATATCTAATATACAAGTGTGTTGACTTTTATGTTATTCTGATTATATTGCAATTAAACCTCACACACATTAGGTGGGACAGCGAATGATCTTGGAACCTCGCCATTTTGTCAATGTAATGTAATGTAATGTATTATTATTTACAAATAATGTCGACATATCATAAGTTATAACTTACGCACTGCAAATCAACAACCGCATTTAAGATCTTAAGAAAAGCATAGTTTTAGTTTTATCAAATCATCATTTGTATTTGTTGAATTATAATAGTAAAACAGAACAGATAAATGCACCATTATACTTGTCGCATCTCCTAACCATGCACCTTTCAGGTTAGTCGGGAGACAGATCAGAGCAGAGAGTTGATATGCTCGTTATGTTACATTAGACTACTGCCAATATCAAAAGAGATACAATTCTAGTCTGTTTGGTGTGTGAGTGTGCACGAGTATGCTAATGTACGTACACAAATATTGGCTATCCTGCTGTGTCAGACGATTACTGCTCCGCTATTTACATAACCGTCTCGAGCACCTCCGAGTGGTTGGACCAGTATGTCGTCACACGTTCGTAGGAGGAAAACAAGTACAATGCTGACTGACAGCTAGAATATTGATTTAAATGTTGGCTCTACAATTGAGAATATTTGAGTATTATTTGCCATATCTATAAAATAGGGTCTCTTCCTTGAAATCAATAAGAAGGCAGGCCTACCACAACCATCGTGTTTGAGTGTGGATTAGATTTTGTCTATATCCTGTGTAATGCTTCCATACGACAGATTCTTACAGGATACTAGCAACTACGTCACGCATCCAGGAGCATGCCGGGTATTCTCCGCTTCGAGCCCAACTGATGGACAAGCAGCCCTAGTTTCGCAAGTTGACGCCTGCTGAACGGAGCAACACTTATCACGCTTTAACTTTTATTCTATTCGTTATTGGGACCAAAATTAAGGGGAATAATATTTACCAAACATATCATTTCTTCTAATAGCGATTATTTTGAATTGTAAGACAGACGTTAACGTGTGATATCGATGTACGTATTTAAATAAAATTTAAGGCTTTTTTTTATGAAATTAAATAAAATAACTTCAATTGACAAAAACCAAGTGATCTGATTTTGACAAGTCCTCTTTCAAAAAATGCATCGGACTGTTTAGACAAGAAACAAATTTACTTTTTAGATAGAAAGTGCATTGAACGAAAATTTACAGCATAGGGTAATATGCAGGGTATTGTGTTTTCATCTAAATTACGCACTTTTGACGTTCGGATGAGCCGTGAAAAACTGCACGCTATGCTGTCAAATTTCGTTCAGTGCTTTTTCTATCTGGAAAGTTCATTTATTTATTGTCAAAATAGTTAGATGCATATTAGAAAGAATTCTTGTCGAAATCCGACCAGTAGTGTTTTGTCAATTTTAGTTGAGACTTATAATCGTTGATAATTTTGACATTTATAATGCGTTCATTGTTATATCAAGCTATCGGCTGTGTTAAAAAATTCGAAATAATCGCTATTCGAAGAAATGATATGTATACTAAATATTATTCCTCCTATGTTTTGTCCAAATAATGAATAGAACTAAAAGTTCGAGCGTGATATTTATTGCGCCGTTCTGCAGGCGTTAAATGATTTGTCTCGGTTTGCATAACAAGCTCCTCAGAAGGTGCCTTGATTCAATTCAAGAACAATACAAAAAATCCAGGTCGGTGAGACTTATGGAAATCAAATAATCACGCTTTTACTAATCCCAACTTAGCGCGTAGGCCGCCTATGGTGACGTCACTGCAGGGCTACCAGCTAGGCTGGCTCCAGCCGAGGAAGTTCTCGCTCAAGCTAGCTGCCGTAAAGCGGCTGTCACACGATTGAGAAAATCGCGCGAGTTTTCTTACCATCCTTGTCACACGACAGACAATGAAGGCAACAATAACGCCATCTATTGGTGTTCACTGGTCACGTGTTACGGCAGTGGGTTCTGATTGGCTCTCGCTACCTCGACTCGCTAGGAAGTTGAACAAGCTGGACATTTTTCGTGGCAAGCGCGAGCTCGCGCTCGCTGGCTCACCGTCTGACGGGGAGGCGGTGAGTTCCATGTAAACAAGTGTAGGCCTACTCCCAGAGAGTTACTCGCGCGAGCCAACTCGCGCGATTTTCTCAATCGTGTGACAGCCGCTTAAGCAAGCAGCCGCTGCACTGAAGAGTTCGGACGTCCGACGTATACTGAATAGCTCGCTCCGTAGCAGGTAGCAAGAGCGAGGACCGTGCCCAGCACTGACGTCACAACTATTTCGCGCGGGTTGAAAAGAAAGTCCCGTATGACTCACACCACCCTCAATAGACATTTTTTGCAAATGCGTTCTTTTCATAAATAATCTTAAGAGTTTTTTAAAAGATACTTGTTGGAAACTCGGACAATGCCTTTAACTTGCGAAATGAGAATGCTTGTTCATCAGTACGATTCGCAGTCACGTGACTACTAGCTGTGACGTTACGTGACGTTTCCCTATAGTATTCGGCTTGTGCATGGTCTGCGTTTATGTCTACGGTCGTCTAAGTCTGTGGTTTGTTTTCGTGAACATTACCCAACGTTATACTAGACTTCCAGTTCACAATGCAAGTCTTTTCCACGGTGCTTTTCAAGACCACAAAAACAAAACGAGAACGAATTTTTCTTGAACTCATCTCGCAATGGCCTCCTACTGATATGTGAATGTTTATTCGTAATTTGTCTTAACAGTCTTCGGTGGCACATACGGTTAGGGCGCTGGCCCGAAACGTATAGCTCTACGAGAACCTGGGTTCGAATCCCGCATAAGGCATTGATTTTTGTATTATCCTTCATCGTCATCTATCACCACTGATCGTCTCGAATAGCCTTGGTGCAATACTATGAGACGTTGAGCAACACAAATCATCATCATCATTTTGTTCGTAGGTTCGTGGTAGGTAGTCTAGGTGAGTCTCGTCATAGTGCACTGAACGGAGAGCCCACGTGAATAAATCAGATCAGTCGTGTTCCACTGTTGAGTATTCTTGGCTCCACTGCGTGCGTGTACGTTAGTCAGCCAACACTCGAACTAAATAAATCAACCATTGAGAGGGCGATTTACGAAGAAATTCAATTTGTTCATTGGGGACTGAGCTGGGTTGTCCCTCACATCCTGCATTAGTAAGCGGCCAAATAACCTTGCCCCACGTGAGAAGGTCCAACTCTTTGCTGTGTTGTGTACTCCCAATATCAGATAAACACGAATTTAATGTACAGGGTACTTTTGAAACAAATTCTAATTCCATTGAATTTCCCTGGAAATTTAGAATGGGGAAGTTATCTTTGGGGCTAGACTTGCAAATTATAGACTAGACGATGGATAGAAGATAATAAATTTGTGATGCGAGAAATTAAATGTCGGAACTTTAGTAGGAGGTTCCGTGGACTCCAAGAACACGGATGATAAATAATAAAATAACTAGCTATAAAATTGCAACTTGCGAAATGCCAATAATTTTCAACTTAAAACTATAAACTATACGTTGCATATTTTATACACCCAAGAAGTTCAGAAATCGTTTATCGACTAAGAAGTTGTAAGGTGGCCAAGCAGAATCTGCAGAACCAATTGGTACCGAATGTCGTTTTTATTCTTTTGATCTTTAGTTTGTAAATCTTTAATCTTTCAACGTAAGCCTGCCTGCTATAAGGACAAGGACTTAGAGCAATGTTCAAAATGTTGTTGTTGAATGTGTGTGTGCGAAATGTGATGTTGTTGAAGATGTGTCCAGCTTCACGTAGCGAAAAGGTGGAGGACCCGGGCTCGATCCCAGGTCGGGACACAACTTTTCGAACATTGCTTTAACTAAAATTGGAATGATAATGTGACTGTCATTCATCCATTTATCACTAAACTGACTCTATTAATATAGTTCTAACATGCTGCGACACATTAATTGCAATGCACGCCCCGGTCCTGTGTAATAATACTACACTTTACAAGAACAAAGCACTGGTACAATAAACACCACACAATGGCGAGCCACCGTAAATATCTCCTGACAATGAGCGAAAGAGGAATTGATCGATAAATTTACTTTGGCCTTTGATGATGCACTCATTAAAATACAGCATAGACGAAATTCGAATTGGAGTAAGCCAAAATTTATTAGTGCTGACTTGGCTAGGTCGTAGGTGTACAAAACAGTCCAATTTGCATTGTTCTTAACTGACTGTAGTGAATATAGAAAGCAATCCCGGACTTTTTGAACTGTGATGGAGTCTACAGTGCTGCAGTACAGATCCAAAGTGCAGAGGATGGAATACCAAGAAAGACACGTGTTCTTACTTCTGATAATCCTCGTGTCAACAATTAGAATCACCGTATTAAATAGGATAATTGCATTTATGAGACGTGAAGTACGAAAACCAACCACTACATGCCAACAGGATATTTTTTATAATTTCAAAAAATATTAAGGAAGTTATTATTAGGGCTACTTACTTATTCACGAGCCATGCATGTATACTGCACGCTCGTAATAGTCACATTAATTTGCACAGCGCTCTGGAGAAATTGAAACTACGTATGCGAATTCTAAATTGCACAGAACACTGACATTTTTATATAGAACAATATACAAAAACAGAATTGTTTTATGTAATAAAACACTGCCATATACACCATTTATAAGCATAAAGTCGACGCACCGGAAGCTCTCGTCGCGTGCTCTGCAGATGCGTCGACTGTATGCTTAAGGCTAATCGACCGCGTTTTTCTATTTTCCAAAATATGCTACCAAGTCAAAATATAGTGAATGGCTTTGAAACCGGGCTATTTTAGAAAATCATTTTTTTTCTGATCCGGTACACGGCCAATATTGTCACCTCAAAATAATTTCAAACTTCAATTCGCCAAGGCACTCCATTCAACGTAGGGTGTTGTGTTTTTGTGACATTAATTTTCAACTGGTTTTCTATAGGCTGACTGAAAGATTTTTTTTAAACAATTGTCTTTCCTGCGAATGTTTTCGTTCGGCCGTAAAAATCGGTACAAAATACCGCCAAACGAAATAATTCTCAGGAAAGAGAATTGTTAAAAAAAAACTTTTTTCTCTCGGTCAGCCTATAAAAAGTCAGTTGAAAATTAATGTCACAAAAACCCAACACCCTACGTTGAATGGTGTGCCTTGGCGAATTAAAGTTTAATATTATTTTTAGGTGGCGATATTGGCCGTGTACCGGATCAAAAAAAATAGTTTTGATTGTCTAAAATAGCCCGGTTTCAAAGCCATTCACTATATTTTACTCGGTAGCATTACATAAAGCAATTCTGTTTTTGTATGTTGTTGTTGTTGTTGTCGTTGTTGTTGTTGAAATGACAGTGTTTTGTGCATTTTAGAATTCGCATATGTAATTCTAATTTTCTCCAGAGCGTTGTACAAATTAATGTGAGAGTTACTTACGAGCATGAGAATACATGATGTCTCGTGAAGACTCTTAATAAGTTTGTGGAAATTATTTGCAAAATAAATAAACAATAACAAATAATATGATACATAGTTCATGATGGCACAGTCAAGTCACCACTATAATTATGATATATTACCATACACTCTCATCCTCACTGCTCATCTAGGGCGACGGTCGTCGCCCGAAGCCAAGCGCATGCGAATGCTTAGGCGACGACGAACTCGCGGCCCTGTATACAGCTACCCGAGTTGGGGGGTTTTCAGCTATCTGCACACGCCGCCCCGAAAGAGTTACAATCTTGAAACTCGGTATATGACCTGATATGTGGTCCATGACTTACCAAAAAAAAATCAGCCCGATCCGATAACCCGTTCTGTGTTAAAAAAAGTATCTCAAAATCGTCGAAAACCTTCCGGCTGGCTAGCTAGCTAGCTAGCCATAGCTACCTAATTCTCCGCGAGCTGTATTGAGCCCTACAGAGAAAACGGTAAATATTAGAGCAATGAAACTTGGACCACACTTAGATGTACCTCAGACGCAGCATTTTGCTTTCAAAACCAAAATCGGGTAACAGGGACCGTAGAAAATTAAAATTTGGATGATAATCAAAACACGTAATTACTAAGGCGTGGTAATTTGTACAAACTTGAAATGTACCATGCTCTTAACCATTAATATTATAAATATCTAGCGTCCAAAACACAAGGGACTAAATTTGGAGAGGACCTTGGGCCAAAAATTACAAAAAACTTATCTGAACTTTAAAATATGAATCATTCAAAGGAAACGCTACAACTGAGAAGTTTCAAACATGGAATACACTTTGATCTCTCATTATTTATCACTTTTGAATATGGAAAGCAAAATTGGGTAACGGGTACTGGAGAAAATAAAAATTATCGAAAGCTAGGTAATTCCGTATTCATATGAATAAGACGCTATACAGAGAAAACGGTTTATCTTGGAACTTTGAAACTTGGGCCACACTTAGATGTCCCTCATGCGCAATCACTTTAGCTTTCAAAACTAAACCGGGCAATAGGGACCAGGAAAAGTCAAAATTAAAATCTAAACGTGTAATTACTCAGGCGTCTTCCTGGTGGTACGACTACCCTGCAGCCTAATGCTAGCCGACTAGCATATTCCTGGTGGTACGACTACCCTGCAGCCTGGCGCTAGACGACTAGCATATTCCTGGTGGTACGACTACCCTGCTGCCTGGCGCTAGCCGACTAGCATATTCCTGGTGGTACGACTACTTTGCAGCCTGGCGCTAGCCGACTTGCATATTCCTGGTGGAACGACAACTTTGCAGCCTGGCGCTAGCCGACTTGCATATTCCTGGTGGTACGACTACCCTGCAGCCACTGGCGCTGGGAGAAACTTAATGCTTATACTGCAACGCAACGTTTCATTTAATTAAAGTTGGTTTATCAAACCCTGCCTGTCTGAGTCAAAGTTTTCGGAGTCGATGCGATTGTCATCGTTTGAAATTAATCGAAGTAAACCAAGGTCGTACAGTCGTACTACGTTGCTCATACTTTCTCGAGACGATGAAACTCGCCAAAGGGAAAACTTGCCAAATTATATACATAACTATGCATTTAGATGTTGAGTTTAAACAAGTACAACATAATTAGAACAAACGTACACTGCGTCATTGTGCAAAGGGTGGTGTATTTAATCCGCTCCCATTATTTCAAAAAGTGATAATGTGTATTATGAGGAGTTGTATTTTGTTGTACTATCTAGGGCGACGGTCGTCGCCCGGCAGACAAGCGCATGCGACTGCTTCGGCGACACGAACTCCAGCCCTGTATACAGCTACCAGAGTTGGGGGGTTTTCAGCTATCTGCACACGCCGCCCCGAAAGAGTTACAATCTTGAAACTCGGTATATGACCTGGTATGTGGGCCATGACATACCAAAAAAAAAAAATCAACCCGATCCGACAACTCGTTCTGTGTTAAAAAATGCTCTCAACATCGTCGAATTCCTTTCGGCTGGCTGGTGGCTGGGTGGGTGGCTGGCTGGCTGGCTGGCTGGCTGGTTACTTCTCTGCGGAGATTAATTTAGCCTACAGAGAAAACGGTAAATCTTAGAACTATGAAACTTAGACCACACTTAGATGTACTTCAGACGCAGTGACTTTTGCTTTCAAAACCAAAATCGTGTAACAGGGACCGGAGAAAATCAAAATTTAGATGATAATCAAAACGCGTAATTACCAAGGCGTGGTAATTTGTACAAACTTGAAATTAAACATGCTATTAACCATTATAAATATCTTGCGTCCAAAACACAAGGGGCTAAATTTGGGGATGACCATGGGCCCAAAAATGACAAAAAACATATCTGAACTTTAAGAAATGAACCATTCAAAGAAACGCTACAACTGAGATGTTTCAAACGTGGGATACATTTTGATATCTCTCATTCTTTATCACTTTTGAATATGGAAAGCAAAATTGGGTAACGGGTACCGGAGAAAATCAAAATTATCAAAAGTAGGTAATTCCGTACCCTTATGAATAATACGCTATACTGAGAAAACGGTTCATCTTAGAACTTTGAAACTTGGGCCACACTCAGATGTACCTCATATAACCAAAACCGGGCAATCGGGACCGGGGAAAATCACAATCAAAATCAAAACGCGTAATTACTCAGGCGTAGTAATTTGTACAAGCTTGAAATTAAACATGCTCTTAACCATTATAAATATCTAGTGCTTAAAACACAAGGGGTATCTTTGAGGGGACCGTGAGCCCAAAAATGTCCAAAAAACAACTTCAATTTAATCATTCAAAGTCCATCTTTCACACCTTGATAGCAAACGAACAACAAAACGATGTAATATCCAACCAAAAACAAAAATTTGAAAAAAAGAAAAAACGGCATCCAAGCTCTCCTTCAAAAGTCTTCGGCTGTGAATGCTGTGAGATATAGAAGTTGAGCCTAGAATTTTATTCTTTCTCCCTAGTTTCGCTTTGAAAATAAGCAAGATCATTTCGCCTGTTGACGGGCGCCAAGCCAACGATTTTTGTGGTAAAAAAGTAAAATTTTTAAACTCGAAATCATAAAAAAATTGCTTGGCCATTGAATTTGGTTCATGGCCAAGATTTTTTTTATGATTTCGAGTTTAAAAATTTTACTTTTTTACCACAAAAATCGTTGGCTTGGCGCTCGTCAACAGGCGAAATGATCTTACTTATTTTCAAAGCGAAACTAGGGAGAAAGATTAAAAAGCTTGGCTCAACTTCTATATCTCACAGCATTCACAGCCGAAGACTTTTGAAGGAGAGCTTGGCTGCCGTTTTTTTTTTTTTACAATTTTTTGTATTTGGTTGGATTTTATACTATGGCAATTGAACAAACTTAAGTACATTATGTTTTAATTATATGGAACTGGCACTGCACATGCCTAGTAAAAATAAAAATAAATCTCCATTACCAATACTAAATACTAAAATATAACACACTGCGAATCTAGATTTTTAGCTTAATTACATTCGTGGACATGTGAATGAACAATATTAATGTTATATTTTCAATTGGAAAATGGATGCAGAAGTAACATGTTTCCATTGTGCTTGAAATCAGATACACTTAGAGCAAACAAGCGAAGTGCAAAACAGAACGAAATGCATTATTATTAAAATTTACTAGATACGAATAGTTGCCCTCAATAGCGTCGTATTTGATAGCTTTTTTAGAATAGCCATGGAAACTGTGCTGTTGCGCGTGATGTAGCAGTCGATAATAGGATTGTATGATAGTATGATAATTGTAAAATGTTTATCGTGCAATGCTTATCGAATGTAACAGTTAGATAATAGGAATTTTAAAAACATTCGTTTACAGTGGTTGGGCGTGGGCTGAAAGAGTTGCTAGGAGCAAAACACACCCTGTGTGGTCGAGTCAAAAGAAGGAAGATATTTTATCAAAAAGCCGTTTCGCAAACGCCATTTAGCGGTACAGCCACGTTGATGGATGAGCGTTTTCGGTCTATTGAGTCACATTGAGCCCTCGAAGCAAATGTTTAAATTTCGAAAGTTTTGCCTCGTTAGCAAACAATAAAATTTTAAAGTTAAACCAAGGTGTGCCTTACCAATAGTTATAAGAACGTACGATAGAAGTTTATAACAGTAGTAAATATTGTTTAAATTCGATTAAAAACGGACACCATGCGAAAATGTACGATTTGAATGATAAAAATATTTTGTCTGTTCTTAGAACTCGACATGTATAAGATGAGAGATTTTGAAGGATCCCTAAAACATTCTAAAGAATGGAAGTCGCCGTATGACTGGAAGAACGCGAAGTGAGCACTGCACAATCGAAAGAAAATCGCAAAAGATGAAGATGGTGCTGCACGCTCAATATTGTATAGATAGATAGATAGATAGATAGATAGATAGATAGATAGATAGATAGATAGATAGATAATAGATAGATAGATAGATAGATAGATAGATAGATAGATAGATAGATAGATAGATAGATAGATAGATAGATAGATAGATAGATAGATAGATAGATAGATAGATAGATAGATAGATAGATAGATAGATAGATAGATAGATAGATAGATAGATAGATAGATAGATAGATATATAGAATATAGATAATCGTCTGTATTTTCCAGGCGGGATTAAGGCCAGCTAAACCTTTTCTTCCATCCAATCTATAATATAAATACATTTTCAGATTTCTTATTTGTTAATACAAATTTTAAATTAACAATAAAATATTTGATGATAAAACATTAATTTACATTTTTTTAAGTGTATAGACTACATAAACATTTTACACATTTATACTCTCATTTATACCATTGTTAAGTGAATTGTCTACAGAAGTTAAAATTAAGCAATAGCATATTGTTAGTTTAAACATATTGTGCATTTTGTTATTTGCCTGTATTCCCATGGCATTTTGGAAAATATAATTAATGAATTTTACTCCTAAAGATACTACAACTATTGATATAAGTGTCCCTGATGTTTGACGGTAGAGCGTTCAAAGTCATTATTGCACTGATAGTGAATGAATTGTCGAGTAAGTTTGTCCTGTGAACGGGGAAAATGAGTTGAGTACCTGTCCTTGATCTAGTGTTAAAGAGATGATTTGAATGGAGGTACGTGAAGTTGGTAGCAAGATAAGACGGTAGAGAAGTTAATAATATGCGATGAACGAGACAGAGTGGAGGTTACGTCGATCATTTAGGCGAAGCCATTGAAGATCTTTGTAACTTTGAGTTACATGATCGGATTTTTAATACCCATTATGAAACGGACGCATGAATTTTGAGCCCGCAGAAGTCGAATAGATAAGTCTTAAGTCTAGCCAAATAACGTAGCCGTAGTCAAAGTGAGGAAATATGAGGGATTGTACAAGCATTCTTTTGAGTTTAGTTGGAAGAAAGTTCTTAAGTCTATTTAATGAATGTAGCGAGGCATTGACGCGTGTTGTTGACAAACATGTTTAATATGTTCAGTCCAAGAAAGATTGTCAGACATATAAAGTCCTAAATTCTTAACATTACGTTGTAGAAGTATAGCCATGTCATTCAATATGACATGAAGTGTTGAATAATCAATTTTGTTAAGAAGTTTCTGATAACCTAGTATGATGGTTATTAGGGTATACATTTTAAGGAGATTGTTAGATGCCCACTTAGCAAGAGATTTCAGGTCCTCATTCATCATCAGTATTGCCTGGTTAATTGATGAAGGTGAAGCATGCAAGTAGATTTGCAAGTCATCGGCGTATAAATTATGATAGCAGTACTTTAGAGAAGATGATATATCATTAATATATATTGAAAATAATAAAGGTCCAAGGACACTGCCTTGCGGGACTCCAGCACATACGGGTTCCCAGGTTGATTGATTGCCATCGGATATTACGCATTGATGTCTTTGACGAAGGTAAGATTCCATCCACTGAAGTGTAGGAGTAGAGAAAGATTTTTAGTTATAAGTATGTCAATGTCAACAGAATCAAAAGGTTCAATCAATCAATCAAAAAGTTGTGTCGAGAGTGTGAATTGTCGACTGTCCATTTTCTTCCTTATATCATCCGTTAATTTAATTAAAGCTGTGCATGTACTGTGATTTGATCTAAAGCCGGATTGATATTTATCTAATATGTGATTTTCTGCAAGATATGCTGAAATTTGTTTATGGACAATAAATTCCAACGCTTTCGAAAGAACTGGTAGAATACTTATGGGTCGATAATCATTGACTGAGTTTGGTTTAGTCTTTTAGGTAGAGGGTGGACAAGAGCCTGCATCCAGGTAGTTGAAAAGTTGGAGAGAATTGAATGTGAAAGATTAAAAACAAGTAGTGGGTAGATACCCGAAATTTCGCCTCGGGTCGAATATTTGGGGGCCAACGCGATCGTCAAAACAGGCAGACGATCTCCACGTAACAAACAAATATTTTGATGGGGATGGTGGAGGTGCCGGTCCAGGACTTTACGTTATTGGTGGAGGTGCCGGTCCACACAATTTTCATAAATTGCCAATAGTGTGTGACTAGATAATTTAATTTATAACTAGATAAATATGAAGATAATTCTACAAAAAATATCTAGATAAAAGATAATAGATAAAAATGAATATCTATATAATTTTGATTTGATTTGATTGAAGATAATAATTATAGAAAATTTACGTGTTTCAGAAAAAGCTTATTTATTTCCGAACAATAGTTTTCTTGTCAATCATAACATTTTTTATTTCCAGAAAATATATTTTTTTAATATTGTTAATTAGGCTATTTTATCTGGAAAAAATTATCGAAATGTTTAAAAATATTAGATAAGTTTCACTTTATTTTATCTAGATAATTGAAAAGATTCTAACAAAAACCTTTTCTAGATAATATAATCGATAACAGATTTTAACTACATAAATTATCTACTTAATTTTATCTATTTAAATCACAACACTGTTATTTGCCGGCATACAAAATGCCATTAAATAAAAATCCAGAAATTGAAAATGAATTGGGTGAAAATTATAATGTAAGATTCTTCACGACTAAATTACATTGTCTATTTTCAACACTCAGTATTTTATGTATTTTCCATACCCGACCCGACCCGAAAACCCGAAGCAGTTTAGTACTTAAAACCTAACCCGACTGCCAAAACCTCTACCCGCACAGTCATATTTAAAACAAATGCTTTATAATTGCCTACCAGACATGAAGAAGAAGAAGAAGAAGAAGAAGAAGAAGAAGAAGAAGAAGAAGATGACGGTGACGGTGACGGTGACGATGACGGTGACGACAACGACGACGACGACGACGACGACGACGACGACGATGAAGATGACGATGATGATGATGACGATGATGATGATGATGATGATGATGATGATGATGATGATGATGATGATGATGATGATGATGATGATGATGATGATGATGATGATGATGATGATGATGATGATGATTATCACGTACTTCCTTGCTAGCTAGTGGGTATTGGCTTTTGCTAAATCAAGCAAACTATGTATTCAGGATAATATATCACAGTTCTATTAGAAACTGCTTTTGATAAAGAAGAATTATTGTAAGGTTCGCTAAAAATTTATGTTCTTTATTATTAGGCGAAACGAGAAGTATTTGTCAGGTATGACGTAGCTGTAAAGCAGATGGTTATATTGTAATATGTCTCGAAGATTTTAATTCTAAACAGGGGGATCAGGCATAACAAGCTAAGGGGCCGAGCCCTCTCTGAGTTCACGATCACTATACTTTTATTTGTGTATCTTGAAATTGTGATATAACAACAAGATATTTAAAGTTTGAAAATAATGATTTTCTTCGGGTGTTTACAAGAACATTTATAGAAAATCCCGACCCTCTTGACCTGTGCGTGACAGAGAAGCTAAGCACGTGACGAGGCATAAACAACAGACCGCACGAAATACATGAGACGACATCGGAATCAGGTGTAATCGTAATTTAATGTATATCACAACAATGTGACTGTGAATGACTTTAAATAAGAATGTATACAAAATAATAGTATGTGTATGGAAATCGTCGTGTAAAAAAGATGCACCATGTAAAATATTTTGCATACGTGGGTTTGGCGTTTTCTGGTTTAAAGAAACATAAAATGAAATGAGAAAATATTCTAATTTAAATGCACGCTATGGCTGATCAGCCAAATAACGGTGCACTTCGGCACTTTATACAGGAAGAGGAATTGAAGCGATTTCTAGATTGGGGTTACGCCTTCTTCTCCTTCCTCATATTACTATTCTACAACTAATTGTGCCTAATTCGTCCAGCGATTGTAATAAACTAACGGGTCGGTCTACAACGTTACATTTTTTTTAAATTCTCAAAATGCACAGTTTTGAAAGTAAATAGTTTAATTTCCTCAGAAGTCATCGAAATAAAGATTTTTATTGAAACCTTTTACGAGCTTAACAGAAATAATGATTAAATACACCGTCTTGAATGTTTATCACACGCAAATGTTGAGAGCACTTGATACTTTATCTTCTTTTTTTTAAGTAGTAAATGTATCCTACTTTGCACTACTAAAAAAATACAATTCTATTTAACAACGACTAAATAAAAGTAAAGTAAAATCATAAGGAATTAAGGAATAATGAAACAGAAGGTTCACCGACCCGCGAGATCTTTAAAAAGGCGTTTGGTCGCAAAATGAACTTTTATAAGTAAGAAGCATTCATATTTGATCGATTTACCAATGTGACCAATGTATTGTGTGGTTTTAAGATTATGCTATAGTAAAGGAATGCACCGACACGAGATCAATACATAATATCACTACTTTATTTTACTCAAACAACCTAATACATGTACTTATACTATTTTTTTCTTCG
Source organism: Sweltsa coloradensis (assembly GCA_024449915.1). Taxonomy (NCBI): domain Eukaryota; kingdom Metazoa; phylum Arthropoda; class Insecta; order Plecoptera; family Chloroperlidae; genus Sweltsa; species Sweltsa coloradensis. The sequence goes on along the minus strand of JAMZAV010000414.1, from coordinate 325,432 downwards.
ATGTGAGATATTCAAACAAATTACACGAGTAAGTGTATTCCTTAACTCAGCATTTATATTCATTTCCAAAACATTTCATGTTTTATATTATATTTAATTTCTGTATAGTAATGTAAGAATGGATCTTGAGGCGAAATATACCAAGGGAATGAGTCTTTAACAAAATACTCCTTACAAACACTAGAGCTGAATAAATAACAGAAGGTATAAACAATAGTTTATTTAAATATCATACTTTATAAAGGTGATTAAAAATGACAGAAAGATATAGATATCCAAATGTACCCGGAGGCAAGTTTTGTTTGCACAACCCCTGAAGTTATACTGTTATACGGCACCGTTTGGAGAAGAGAATGAAAAAGTGGGCTGAAACTCCCATATAAGCCAGTCACGCCTCGAACTTTCCTATTACTGAACTCGCCTTCGAAAACTATGAATTACATGATGCTTTCCCAATAACCTCTCCCCACTGGCAGTTCTGCGCTCCTAATACATGACACCGGGGAAACCAAGTGAATATTACAGTCTGCTCCAAAATACATTGCACTCGAAATGAAGTAATCAACAAGTAAGATGTCCGACCTTAAATACAGGGTTTTATACCCAAATTCCCTAGTCAACACCACAAAGACGTAAAAAGACCCAAATTGGCATTTTTTAAATCCAATTTCTATCTACATAAACAACCAAATATGCGTTACCATCTACATAAAGGAAAATAAATTCCTGAACTCGTCGGTTTGTGGGTAGTTGCTCGAGAAAAATTTACGTGCCCGTTAAGGCGCCGCAGCCAGGCCGCGAAGCACTAACAATTTCACTCACATTATACAGCAAACCGAGTATTGCGCAAAGTGAAATTATATTTACTAAAAAACTTCGCAAACGCTTTTTCAGGCGCGTTGTTGGATGAGTGTAATTGTTTAAGGGGTTGTTTCAAGGCAAATGTATGAAAAACCAGCAATTTTGCATTATTATTATTGTTTTGATTGTTTTTAAGTTTACTTTTTGGATGAACGTAGTGAGCGAAGCAAGCGAAGCGAAGATTCCATTTCACTTCACTGGAGAAAAAAATCCGGAATGTTTCTTTTTTTTATTTCTTTCTTTCTGTATTTTTGTATGTTTGTTAGCACGATTCCGGCTAAACCGACACTCCAATTGAGATAAAATTTTCTGGAGACCTTCGAAAACTCTGATCTTAGAACTGCCACGTTTTTGAGCGCAATCGAAAAATTATTTCTTATGAAAATCGCAATTTTACGATTTTTTTCGATTTTTAAAATTTCCTCGACTTATAACACCTACATGCTTTATCCGATTGTAATGATTTTTTTACAGAACCTTATTTTATGAATAAGTATATTCGTGTGAAATTAGAGCGCAATTAAAAAATTATATCTCATGATAATGACAATTTTACGATTTTTTTTCTTTTTTTTAAATTTCTTCGACTTTATAACATCTACTAATCTACTACATCTAATGAATGAATTTATTTTTATTTTTATATTTTTAATGTATTTTTTTTTATTTATAATTTGTGAATTAATATATTCGCGTGAAATTTTAGAGTAATTGAATAATTATTTCTTATGAAAATCGCAATTTGACGCTTTTTTACGTTTTTAAACAATTACGCTCATCCAACAACGCGCCTGAAAAAGCGTTTGCGAAGCTTCCTAGTTTATTTGTTGACTACATGAATTTATTTTATGCTGATATAATGCTTAAAGTATTAAATGATTTTTTTCTTGAGCGCTGCATGCTATTTTGCATGGGAAAATGGCTTACCGGTACTGATATTAGGCCTAATCTAGGGCTGTATAAAGTGTTATTCATAACAATTTTTTGTCAATTATAAAGAAGCCTAGATTAAATTGTTATAAAGGCCCAGTGAATTCATGTAAAATAAATAAACTGAACCTTTAGGCTATATTAAACTCAAATTTACCAAAAAACAACATAAATAATCTTTAAATGCTATTATCTCAAAACTTTTATTCTAGCACATTTGCTATTTTTTCCTCTTTCTTCTACAGTTTTTAAGATAAAGGAAAATTTCTTCTTTAATGTGCTACCAGACACTTTTTTGATGAGATTTATAGTCTTTTAATTAAAATATGGGAAATATAGATTTGTTACAAAAAACATACATTTTCCAACAAAGCAAAGGAAAAAAAATCATATTTATCAAGCAAAACTAAAATTATAAAATCCGTCTAGTAAATGTTTAGATGTATTGTTTTTTTAATCTAAAACACCTTTAACTTTAAACAAACAAAAAATTGTAAAAGCCTTAGAATTATCGCAGCATCATAGCAAAATCGTAAAATTGCAAATATTAAGAGAAATAATTGTTTGATTGCGCTCAAATCTCACTCGAATATATCAATTCATAAAAGTAAGCTTCTATGAAAAAATCATTATAATCGGATAAAAGCATGTAGGTGTTATAAGTCGAAGAATTTTTTTAAAAAACGAAAAAATCGTAAAATTGCGATTTTCATGAGAAATAATTTTTCGATCGATTTTTCGAACCGTGCAGTTCTAAGTTCAGAGATTTCAAAGGCCTCCATAAAAAGTATCGGTTTAGCCGGAATCGTGTTAACAAACACAAAAATACAAAAAAAAAACATTCCGGATTTTTTTCTCCAGTGTAGTGAAATGGAATCTTCGCTTCGCTCGCTACGCTCATCCAAAAATTGTCGTAATCGAGGTCATTTAGGTACCTGAAACACATGCCAATATTGGTTGGGGTACGAACATTCCTTCTGGGTGAAAAATATGTGGCGATACACGCTCAAAATCACATTTCATATATTACTTAGGCTACTTCTCCTCATCATCTCATTCTTTCATTTAAAATTTGTTTTCTTGTGATAACCATAGCACAAATATGTCTTTATTTTATTTCTAGCGTTCAACGTCCGTAAACAAAACGTATCACGCCGAAAACTCAACTTTTTAGTTACATCTACACGTTCTTCCACGTTATGTGCCGCTGTGTCTACCTGAGTGATCACTACTGCTAGGGTTCTACGTTCCGCCAACAGACCGCGCTAGTGTGCTTTTTAGTGCCAAATACTAGTGCCAAATACGTCAATTTCAATTGCCCAGCGATTGTGACCATACGGGTAAGTCTTCAACTTTAAAATAGTAGGCCCTACATGGCAATTAAGCTGCTAAAGTGCTTTTTGACAAAATACTTGGAAAGGTTAACAAAAAAGCCATCAAAATCAAGGTTGTATTATAATTTTTTTTATAAGTGTACTATTAATAAAATTTCCATGAAATAAATGTAACTTTAAACACTTTACAATCTTTATCTAAATTCTAAACTGTGTATGAAAAGTCAAAGTGCTGGAAGGGTGATGCGTTATTTTAAATTTTAGTATTGCCAGTTGGTAATACTAGAAGAAATAATACTGTGCGTTTATAAAATTATTTTAATTCAACGATGCAGTTGTCGGACGCATCTCCGAAGCCCCACTCTCCGATGCCCCACCAACCTTTTTAGTCTCCGATACCCGAAAAGCAATGAGAACTCACACATACAAAAAGCTTGTAAAATTACAGCAAAGCCTTACACACTAAAAATGATTGACATATTTTATCTTTTGCCCCGTGACTGCATCATTGCAAAGCTTGGCAAGATACATATGAACAAACTATTATAATGTTAAACAATAGTTTCAAATAAATATATACATATCTTTATTCATATTTCACACGATAATTAGCTTATTATTTTTTGTAAATATTTGACAGGAATAGGCATCAGAGAAGCGAACAATATATTGGTGCTATTATTCCACCAGCTAAGAACTATGAACACACACATTTTGTTGTATAATTTTTATTACATATTGTCTTACTCGTAGGTTAAGTTATTTTAGCTCTATATATATATATATATATATATATATATATATATATATATATATATATATTAATGAACTATTTGTTTCTGTTATAATGCCACGTTTATTCACATTAGGCCTCGTTTCGATGAAATTTATCATCTTCTTCGGGCCAATACCAAATTAATGTATAAAAACGAAAACTACATTACATTGAAAATTCAGAACAAAACTGGGAAAACAAATACAAAAAATATAACAATAGAATCACTGCACATATGGCAAATTAAAACAACTACAAGATCACTGCAAGCTTGAGTTTGCAAAGATAGAGAAAGTCACTACAGTCATTCATATTGCTTTTCGTCATGTGATTTGTACTCTGACTGTCGATGTTTTACTTGCAACATATCATCTGCAGGAACTAACCTGGGGCGTTGGTTTTGATCCATTGGTTTTCACACCAGCCTATTGCTGTATGTATCCTGAAATTGCAGGTTCCCACTACAGAAAACGTGGCTATCTGCTGTTTATTAGACTGTACATATACAAACATACTATAATATAATATAACACTAAATAATATATATATATATATATATATGTTCTGTTGTAGGCTTTCGTGATTCATGGTTTATGTTATGTTAAACTTTACGGAAATAATCACGCTATATTGAATGTTAAAAACGAATATTTAATTAAAACTTCAACGTTTCAGAAGACTAGGCTTCCATTTTCAAGAAGAGTTGGTATAAAACAATAAAAACAAAACATCAGCAACACAATAAAAATATAAACAATCTTAACTTAACTGCACCTGATTTGATTTTGTACTTGCTATTTGGTTTGCCTTTGTAAGGCGGTTAAGATTGTTTATATTTTTATTGTGTTGCTGATGTTTTGTTTTTATTGTTTAATACCAACTCTTCTTGAAAATGGAAGCCTAGTCTTCTGAAACGTTGAAGTTTTAATTAAATATTCGTTTTTAACATTCAATATAGCGTGATTATTTCCGTAAAGTTTAACATAACACACACACACACACACACACACACACACACACACACACACACACACACACACACACACACACACACACATATATATATATGTTCTGTTGTAGGCTTTCGTGATTCATAGTTTATTATTATTTATATATATATATTTATTATTCGCCTCTACGGGGAGGAAACATATGATAAAGTGAGAATGTTTGGAAAACTGCGTTGCAAGAAGGAAAAGATGTTATGTGATCTTAGTTTTCTTCTACGTTGCAGATACCACAAGGTAATCCCAAATTTTCTTAGGTTAAAATTTAGTAAAACTACACCAGCCACTACGAGAATTCTTAACAAGGCCAGTCTTGGTCTCCTTCGTGACTGCATTTCTGACGCATATCGCACACTTAATCACATTTCAAATCATCTTCTTATCATTCACAATTATTTAAGTGAAACATTACATCCTGTTCTTTTTGATAAGTTAGACTTCATGACTATGTGTCGAGCTAAGGATAATGTTGAAAAAGCAAGGACTCGTCAGCAGAACAAGTTCGTTAAGCTCCAACACCAAACCACTCCTGTCGCTACTCACAACAAACTAGACCCTGACAAGGTTGTAGCAAATTACTCTTCTATACAGCTTAATGAAGCAAGCAAATCTGTTCTTAGCAAAGGCTTCAACTTTGCGGTTGCTCCACATAAGCTCCCCGTAGAAAGAATTATTTGTGGCGTAGAAACTGCAATTATGGGTCTACCTGATGCAACAGCAGAAAAGATAAGACAAGATACGTCGTCTATTCTGAGAAAAGCCAAGCCTCCCGCTAACAACATTACGAAAGAAGAGTCTCAAGCTATAATACAATTAAGAAACAATCCGGACATCATCATCCTTCCTGCCGACAAAGGAAATGCCACAGTTGTTATGGATACGGTTGACTATAGGAGTAAAATGGCAATTATTTTAGAAGATCCTACTTATGTTCCTACTGAGCATAATCCGACGGTTTACTTAGAAAAGAAGACTAAATCTCTTATTGTAGAATCTCCCATTGACCCACAGGTAAAAAAGTATCTAATACCTAGGGAAAAGTCATCTCGAATTCCACGGCTGTATGGTCTTCCAAAGATCCACAAAGCTAATCTACCATTGAGACCGATTGTCAGTGCTGTAGGGTCACCGACGCAGGCTCTGGCAAAGCATCTTGCCAATTGCTTACAGCCTTTTACAGAAGATGCTAAATCGTACGTTAAGAACTCAGTTCACTTCATAAGTCTACTGGAGAATATTACATTAGATCCAGGTGATATACTTGTAAGTTTCGACGTAGTATCCCTGTTCACTAAGGTACCAGTAGATGAAGCCATGAAAATAATTGCGGAAAAGTACCCAATCTCGAAACACATTGTCACCTTGTCTCAACATTGTATGTCTTCTACTTATTTTATTTATGAAGGACAATTCTTTAAACAAGTAAAGGGTGCACCGATGGGCTCTCCACTCTCACCAGTTGTTGCAAACTTGTACATGGAAGATTTCGAGACCCGAGCCCTTGAGTCATCCATACATAAACCAAGAGTTTTCCTGCGATACATCGATGATTATTTTGCCATTTGGCAACATGGCGAAGAAGAGCTACCTAGTTTTTTGGATCATCTTAACTCTGTACATCCTGACATTCAATTTACAATGGAGGTTGAAGTAGATGGAAAATTGCCATTTCTTGACACTTTAATAATCCGGAGACCTGATGGGCGCCTAGGTCATACTGTGTACAGAAAGCCAACTCATACCAATAGGTATTTGCAGGCCTCTTCACATCATCACCCGTCACAACTTCGTTCAATAGCTTTTACTTTGGCTACACGTTCGCGACGAATAACCGACGTTGAACATTTGGAAGAAGAAGGTTCTGCCTTACGTGGAGCACTGCTTAGTAATGGCTTTCCAAACCGGTTGTTTTACAAGGCTTGGAATAGAAAAACAAGAGCGGAAATACAACTTGCTTCGGTAGACGTCGAGCCATCAGTTCAACCAAGAGCTACTGCATATTTGCCATATGTGAGAGGGACAACAGACCGGATCGGCCATATACTAGCTCAAGAAAACATCAAGACGGTTTTTTCAACAGACAGGACCCTGGGTAAAATGATTGGTAGTCCTAAAGATAAGATTCTTTTGGAGGGTTGGGGCGTCTACGAGATCCCATGTGCAGACTGTTCCCAAACTTATATTGGCCAGACAGGGCGAAACATGTCAATGCGCCTACAAGAACACATGCTTGCAGTCAACAAGCTGGAAACCACTTCTGCTTTGGCGCAACATGTCAAGAAAAAGGGTCATTCGATAGACTTTGAAGGAATGAGGTCTCTTGCCATGATCAGCCATCTGACTAGCCGTATCGTCAGAGAGGCAGTAGAAATTGAAAAACGCCCTCAAAACTTGAACAAGCGAGATGATGGCAAACGTCTGGCCCAGTCTTGGAAGCCTGTTTTGGCAAATAGATTGGTGCCTGAAAACCATAAAACAGATAATCCAGACTCTGCGCTGGATACACATGGTCCAAGAGTCGTACCAGTTGACCAGAATCCTCCTACAAGAATGTTGACAAGAAGTCAACATTTAAGTCCTACAATTGAAGAACAGAATCAGCCTGTGAGAAGGGTGACTAGAAGTCAAGCAAAGCGCTTAGCACAGTGATGTGGTTAAAAAGTTTTCACTGCACCTGATTTGCTTTTGTACTTAGTATTTGGTTTGCCTTTGTAAGGCGGTTAAGTTTGTTTATATTTTTATTGTGTTGCTGATGTTTTGTTTTTATTATTTTATACCAACTCTTCTTGAAAATGGAAGCCTAGTCTTCTGAAACGTTGAAGTTTTAATTAAATATTTGTTTTAAACATCTAATATAGCGTGATTATTTCCGTAAAGTGTAACATAACATATATATTATATATATATATATATATATATATATATATATATATGTTTTGTCTTAAGCTTTCGTGATCCATGGTTAATGTTTAAAGTATCTTTACGGTAAATAATCGCGCACAGTTTTATAGAAAATAACATTTAATCCCAACGTTTCAGAAAAACTATGTTTCCATTATCAAGGGAAGGGTAAAACAAACCGTCAATTGTTTTACCCTTCCCTTGAAAATGGAAATATAGTTTTTCTGAAACGTTGGGATTAAATGTTATTTTCTATAAAACTGTGCGTGATTATTTACCGTAAAGATACTTAAAACATATATATATATATGTGTGTGTGTGTGTGTGTGTGTGTGTGTGTGTGTGTGTGTGTGTGTGTGTGTGTGTGTGTGTGTGTGTGTGTGTGTGTGTGAACAATACTAGGTTCTTGGGTTAAACCGCGTCGAAATGATAAACCAGTGCAGAGATAGGGCGTCCACCGACGTTTCGTCTGATCTACGTCAGACATCATCAGGGTGACTGTGACTTCACGAAGGTTAAAGTCACAGTGGCTCGCACGCGCGTGAGCGCCTCCTTGTATACCTGAAAAGGTACGGGGCGGCGAGGTTACATTAAAAATTTGGTGCGAGGCGGCGAGGTCAAATCTATAACCATGATCGTCCCTACTCTATTGTAGTAAAACCTTCTTACTACGGCTTCTTGTCATTGGCCCTACTGGGGTTTCTTGTGAATTGTTGGATTTAGTATCTACATCGTTTAGAACAGAAATTGTTGAGTGTCCTCAACTGCTAGGCTTTTACCATAGGGTTCTGATGTTGCAACTGTTTTGTCTGATTATATCTATTTGTTACTTGACGAGGCATCAGAATTGGCTTCCAGGCACGAGGAAGACTTTAGCTATCGTCTCTCTTGTTTAGATTGTGAGGCCGTTTTTCAATCACTACAGATTCCCTGATGATACGGGTCTGGAGTTGGAATGTTCTTTTATCCAAACGGCTATGCGTCTACCTTAAAGAAAAGAACATTCAAATGCTGTAAAAGCAAGAGACAAGAATTCGGCCTTGGCACAACATGCGAATGCTCTCTCTCATGTTATAGATTTCGAGAACACTAGAACTATTTGCCCTGTTTAGCGACTCCAGACCCGTATCATCAGGGAATCTGTACAGATTGAAAAACGGCCTCACAATCTAAACAAGAGATACGATAGCCAAAGTCTTCCTCGTGCCTGCAAGCCAATTCTGATGCCTCGTCAAGTAGCAAATAGATATAATCAGGCAAAAGAGGTGCAACATCAGAACCCTACGATGATAAGCCTAGCAATTGTGGAACACTCAACAGTTTCTGTTCTAAACAATGTAGATAGTAAATTCAACAATTCACAAGAAACCCCAGTAAGGCCAATGACAAGAAGCCGTAGTAAGAAGGTTTCACTATACAATAGAGTAGGGACGATTATGGTTTTAGATTTGACCTCGCCGCCTCGCAACAAATTTTTAATAAACCTCGCTGCCCTGCACCTTTTCAGGTATATAAGGAGGCGCTCGCGCGCGTACCAGCCACTGTGACTTTAACCTTCGTGAAGTCACAGTCACCCTGATGATGACTGACGTAGATCAGACGAAACGTCGGTGGACGCCCAGGCTTTGCACTGGTTCATCATTTCGACGCGGTGTAACCCAAAAACCTAGTATTGTACACACATATTTATATATATATATATATATATACAGTGGCGGATCTAGGACATAATCATGGGGGGGGGCGATTTGCGTGTGCGTGAACAGTCGTGGGAAAGGGACTAAGCGCGGACGCACGGGGGGTATGGGGGGCAGAGCCCCCCATTAATTGCGCCGCAGGCGAAAATTTTGAAAATCAGGTTTTTAGAGTGCATTTGGTGCGTTTTAGAAAAAAGTGGTGGGCGGAATGCAATACCGATACAATGTAGTTTGTCTGCACCAATTTGTTTTGTCGTCATGTCGAGCTTACAATTTACAGCATTGGCCTACATTGCAACAGTATTATAAACGTTTGATCTTATTTTCAATTCAGCATTTTATTTATTTATTTATTTATTTATTTATTAAACGTCTATCCTATTCAGTTAAAAACGCGATGTACATAGGAGGACAACTTAATAAATCAAAGTACTCTGATGCAGACACATTTCAGAGGCAAACTGATTATTTCTGACAACATGAAGGAAAGTTGATTTTTACTGGGAGTTTTAAATAAATAGCGCTGCAGGTGAAAATTTTGAAAATCAGGTTTTTAGAGTGCATTTGGTGCGTGCACAATAAATTAATAGTCATTTTTTTTAATTTTTAAAGAATCATGGGGGGGGGCGATCGCCCCACCGCCGCCCCCTGTATCCGCCACTGTATATATATATATATTGTTATATATGTTAAATATGCATAGTTGCAGTGTATTTTATGAAGTAAGGTTTTGTTTGTTTTTTATATTGTTTTATGTTTTAATTTCCTTGAAAATGGGCAGAGAGGACTGCCCGAAACGTTGGAATAAAGCAAGTAAAACCATGGACTACCCGAAAATACAATGTGTGCATATTAAATCCGTGAAAGTCTGCGATATAATACATATATATATTGTATTTTCAATACTTTAATAGAATTAAATGTTGATTTTCTGAAATCGTTTTTAATTATTATGTGTTGACTATAAATGCAGTGACTATTCAATGTTAGTTTTTAAGGAACGGACACATCATACAACGTTTGAAACTAAACACAAGGAGAGAGAAAATGCGAAACTTCGAAACTTACTAGACATTAAACCATTTGCTTTATAACCTTTAAAACAGCTCTCCTGGCCGTTGTATAGACGTGTGTTTATCCGTTTTATATGCTCGCACACATATTAAAAACTAAGCCTACTTCCCCATTGTTTTTGCACGAGCTGCTTAGCGGCCAACCAATGAATTGTACTTCGTTTTCTAGAATGCGGTGGTTAATTCATTCACAAATAATTCTGTTTTACCGTATGACTATGACGTCGCAAGCTGTTGCCAAGGAATAGGGTTAACATAAGACTTTGTACCTTAGAAAAAGTGATAATATTTACTGTGAATTCGTTGAAATACAAGCATGTAGTTTTTAAGTAAATCCCTCATATATTCTGTACAACGACGACGACATTTGGCCACACTCAGTTAGCCATGCATATTACCTTACGTGCTGGGCTACGACGTAGAGCTAGCTGTAGCTTAAAATTATTTTATGACGCAATATTTGCCGTGTGTCCCGTCAGAAAAAAGATGATAAAATTATGTTATATATTCCATCGTAGTATCTAGTATCAAGCTAAATCGGCTGATGATAAATACAATACATTTATACAGAACCTGCAATTATATATCAGTGAATTGTCCATTAAAAACTATAAAATATAAACCGTTCTACAAAAATCAAAACTGGATATCGAAGGGTATAAAAATCTCGAGTTTAAATAAGAGAAATCTTCTTTATATAAAAACCCATTTCCAAAACATGACGTTCATTCCAACTTACGGTAAATAATATTTAAAAATTTATAAACAAGTTTTAAAAACAGCAAAAAGTAATCAAATTGAGGACAGTTTATCAAAAGCTGACAATAAGTCAAAATGTATCTGGAAAATTATAAATTCAGAGATAAACAAAAAACCTATTAAGCCCCGTGAAAATATTAATCTACTCAATAGTAACAATGAATTAATAAATGACTAAAATGGTATCAAAAATCCTAAATAGCTATTTCGCTAACGAAGTCTCTGACTTAAAATAACTTGGTAAATCTAAATCTAGGACATCTTTCATTGATCACTTGCATAAGACATACAAGAGCCCAGTAAATTCTATATATTTCAATGAGACTGGTATTAAAGGGGTATTTAACCGCTAAACTCAAAAAATATATTTCATTCAGGCTAACTAGTAATGAATTTAGCAATCAACAGAAAAATTATTGGGGCCACCATGACCTCCCAAAAAATTGTCAAACATAACATTTTTCGAGCTAGGTCCCATCGGCAAAAATCTCCCATAAGAAATAACATGGGGACGATCTTTATGCCCCGTGACCTTGAGGATTTTGATCCAAAAAAATATTGGCCATTATTGACGTACTGTACAGCCTTTTCTGTAAATTCTCTATATTTTGTTTAGTAATTTGGGCAAGTAGTTCGGTCAAAATATGCTGATTACCAAGATGGGGTGTGATTTTGGAATGCATATTTTTGCGTGTTTGAGGGTATATTTGGGCACAGTTTCAAGACACGATGTTATAATGGGGCATTTTAGATTGGTACTATTCTCTAGTATCTATGTGGACCAAAAAAGAAGCAGGTTAAAGCCGATTTTAGAAATTTCCCAAAACAACAATTTTCGCAAATTTCTGGATCAAAAAAATTAAAAATTTCGTGTTAAATCACAGTTACAAGTTATAAATTTTTAAACTGTCATTTTAGTGTAGTATTGTGCTATAGATCACGTGGTAAAAAATAATTTTTTGGGTTTTTCGCCCCTTTAATGAAATAAAAAACATTGCGTGTAAGTTAAAATCATCCCACTCTGCAGGAATCGATGGCATATCCGTTGTTTTAGAGGATGGATCAATATAGTAGCTGCACCTCTATGTGACATTTTCAATACCTGTCTTAAGGATGGGGTCTTTCCACAAGCATTAAAAATATCCAAAATTGTTCCCATACGTAAAAAAGAAAGTGAACTCCTAGCAAGTAATTATCGACCAATATCTATTTTACCGGTTGTTAAAAAAATATTGGAAAAAATTATTTATAACAGGTTGAGAAGCTTTTTAGAATAGCACAACATTCTAACAGAAAGACAAAATGGGTTCAGAAAGGGAAAATTTACTAGTAACACAATTAGAAGATTTCTAAGAAACGTAACTAGTGAAATGGATTTAAATATTGATACTCTGGGTATATTCTGTGATCTCACAAAAGCTTTTGACTGTGTTGATCACAATATACTCCTCACTAAATTAGAATATTATGGAGTATGTGGTGATGGGCTAAAATTATTAAAATCATACCTAACAGACAGAATACAATCTGTAGAAATAACTAGCACTGAAAAAAGTAAAATTTCACAAATATTTCGGACTCTGAGAAAAGCATATGTGGTGTACCGCAAGGGTCAATTCTTGGCCCTTTATTTTTCATTGCCTTCATTAATAATCTAACTGAAAGTATACGGTTGTTTTAGTTGGCGCCATGACAGCCGCCATCTTGGCTGTGAAGTACGGGCGGCCCTGGAAGTGCTGTAAAAAAGCAGGTTTCCGGCCAGCGCCAATGTTAAAACGAGATCTTTAAAGAAATCATATTTAATTATTCGTGTGAAATGAATGACGATAATAACCTCATATTAACACGTAAGTAATTTAATATTCTTTACACAAGCACAACATTGTGAAATACGATGTAAAATACGACTATGTGGCAGATGCAATGAGGAATTATATGGTTAGAGCTAGGCCTAGCCTAGGCCTGCTCGTGAAGTGCCTGTGAATGTAGCCTAGCCCTAGGCCTAGGTAGGCTTAACAAATGAATAATTGTGAAGGCCTATGCTACCTAGGCCCCTACCAGGTCTAACCTCAAAATCGCTTGTCAATTGCAAGGTTAGACCTGGTAGGGGCCTAGGCCTAGGCCTAGGACTAGGCCTAGGCCTAGCCTAGTCCCTTAATTCCTTAGGGCCTAGGTAGCATAGGCCTTCACAATGTAACATGCATTAATGGAAATGCTATCAATCAATAAAATCAATCAATTATTCATTTGTTAAGCCTACCTAGGCCTAGAGCTAGGCTACATTCACATGCACTTCACAAGCAGGGCTAGGCTAGGCCTAGTTCTAGCCATATAAATCATCATATTGCTACTGCCACATAGTCGTATTTTACATCGTATTTCAGAATGTTGTGCTTGTGTAAAGAATATTAAATTACTTACGTATTAATATGAGGTTATTATCGTCATCCATTTCACACGAATAATTAAATATGAGTATTTTAAAGATCACGTTTTAACATTGGCGCTGGCCGGAAACCTGCTTTTTTTACAGCACTTCCATGGCCGCCCGTGACTTCACAGCCAAGATGGCGGCGCCCACAGATCTATACTAAAACTACCGTATAGATGATGCTGAAGTTTTCGCTGACGATTTTTCCTCAGTCATAAAGGCTGATGACAGCAAAGCGCTGCAGGGTAAATCAAAAGAAAGATTAAATGATTCCAATGGGTGGTTTACAACGAACAAAATTATTTTAAACTCCCAAAAAAACAAACTATTTCCAATTCCACTCAATTCAGAAGATTAAATCGTTATATAAAATACCATATCTAACTAATTTTTCATATAATAAAAAAAAAAGTTTCATCAAATGTATTTCTAGACTTAACAATAGACCAACATCTAACATGATACGATCATATCAATACATTAATACCAAAACTTTATTCGTCATGTTATGCTAAAAGGACCATCAGGCAGATCAGTAACATCCCCACAGCCAAAATATGCTACTATTCATTATTTGAGTCATATAAGCTATGGAATTGAATTTTAGGGTATCTTGCTACACACTTTAGTGCTCGCGGCTAGCTTGCAGTCGGCGTGGGAGGGTTCAGAAAGAAGGAAAGGTAAATTTAATTGAACCAAGTACTCATTTTTGTGGACGCCACTTAGTTTGTTTGTTCTTGATCGATGACATGCATATCATATTCTTATACAGGGCAGGTAAACTAAGAAAACCTTGATCAAGTTGATGAAACTAGGTTATCATTTTCACTCAGAAAATAATTCTACCAATAGCAACAAAATATATAAGTAATTAAAATTAAATGAATAATAATAATAATTCTTCCAATTATTGGTCGAAGGTAAAAAACAACAATTATAAGTAATTATAATAATGAATGATAATACCAAACTGATTACAACAGATTTCCACTGTGTAGCACACACTCAAGTATGATAACCCATATTTGCTTATACAAAATATGAATGATATAGGGTTAACAATGAAACAATTAAATTACAGTTTGCGAGAGCATTCAATAAATTTACAAATTACAAATAGCAGAGGCGACGTGCGGTTTTGCAAGTTAGACTAAAGGGGTGACAAATCTTCTTCCCTGGTATCCTCAGCGCTGGTTCTACGCTGATAGGTGCCGAGGATAGACGGTAGAGTGGGGAGAGACAGAAACCCAGTCGACACACTGCCACAGATATTTAAGAAACAAATGACAAAGAAACTCACCCGGGTTTCTAAAAGTTCCAGCTCGCCTGGCGGTATGGAGTGAACCGTCAATGCCCTTCTCTGGCAACAAGCACGAAGTCACCTCATCGCGATGCCTTGAGTCGCTCCCGTTCACTGGCAAATGTTGCCTTATATATCCTCTCCTTATCGGAAACCGGGTGGGCCTGAGTTAAAATGTCGGTTTACTCATCGGGTGCGTTACGCGTTTCAATCTCGACCCACATCAATAAAGTTTTTATTATAAGTTACAAAAAAAAGCAATTAGAGCTATTTGTTCCCTTAATCCCACAGAACACTGTAAACCTTTTTTTATACGCCACTTAATCCTTACAATTTCATGTTTATACATTATCAAATCAATATTAATAATAAAAAAATATACATACCTACTCAGTGAACGCAAATGTCCATGATCATGACACACGTAAAACAAAATCACCTACAGCTAAACTCAAATCACACACAACTTGGCCAAGTAAACTCAGACTTTTTACAGAAATCTCTTTATAACCATCTTCCAGACTCCATTAAAAACATTTCAAGCTATGGCCGTTTCAAACATACATTAAAACAAATTTTAATTTTTAAAGCCTAGTATTGTCTTATTGATTACTTTAATGATACACTCACAGAAATTCCTGTTATAACTTGATATTATTGATTGACTGTAATATAATGAAATGAACCTTATTTTATTAATTTTCAATAATTGTTATTCACAATTTATTACATATTATAACAATGTCTCATTATCTTAGTATTAGTAACCTTGATTTGATTCAGCTAAAGGACACATACACTAAAAATTGTGTTGTTGTTATATAAAATGTACAATTTGTCCTAATAGTAAAAATTTGTCCCAATAAAATTGAAATTGAAATATTAGGTAAAATGACTTTTTGGATTAACGTTTAATGTACGATTTTTTATCTGGCTGGAACAAAACTCTTATTTTGTACCGTCTGACAAAATAATCGTGCATCGTACGTGATTATAATAATGATGGTTCCTTATACAAGAATGGAAGACGACGGTATATTGGAACAATATTGACAAATTAAATCGTCGCTCGATATTATATACCTAGCTCAGTGCTGACACAAATGTCTCAAAATATGCTTAAAATGGCTGACAGGAAGTTCATGTCCCCCCCCCCCCCCCAACAAAAAAATACTGTTATGTTCAAGTCCCTATTTCATTTAGCCAACATGTCAGCCATTTTCCTTTCACTTTTAAAATATCGTATATAGGTAGATACAATCTACAGCCTCAAATTAAAACACTACTGGATATCGGGTATGAAGTACGAGTTATGACAATCAATAGCCTGCATTTGATAAATGTGTGTGCTTTTCAACAGAAGACAGGAAAAACCTTAATTGAACAACAAATTAACTTAATGTAAATGAGTCGTCACCTGCTCTGTTAAACTTCGGTTTAAAATTCAGCATGCTTAACTAGCCTGTTCAACAGTCAACTCGTTTTTCGAATTAAAGATTCCAGCTGCCAAGAAAATGGAATATTTCATCTGTAATCTGAAGTCGACAGCTAAACCACTGCCTGCCTTGTCACTGAGAAAATAGAATCTGCTATGACATGAAGAAATACTCACATCTCTGTGTTCAAACTATAGAAATCTCTCGAAAATAACTTATTGGAAACATATCAAAAAAAGAAGCGTTATACAATATATTTAAAAAATAACAAACATTAAAAATAATTCCCCAAAATTCTAAGATAATTAATGTAACTACGACTGTAGTAACCAGTTTAGCTACTTTTCGAATAAAAATTTGCAAATAATCTAACCAATGGTTTAAGAGGATGTAGGACATGTTTTAACTCTTTTAAGCAAATTGCTGTTCGCTCGGCCTACTGACACCACAGGTGTTTGAAATTTTGAACATATGTCACGACTGTTGAAATATAAGGCTCTGCAGTAATACATTTCCAAATTTTGTTATAATAAAAAATAGTTTCCAGTAATTTTGATTTTGTTAAAAACTCCCAAATTTACTATATTCGTGATTTTTTTTCTGACTGACTACGACAAAATTTGGAAAATCTATGACAAAAGGGCTGGCTATCCATGTATGCTTTTTTGACAAATTAACAACGTTTCATATACGTCGGATGCATCTTGAGATAGCGAATATCTATTTATTTGCTTACTGCAAAATGTGTCCCATTCCCTCTTAATTTCATACTAAATTGCGAACCAAGCAATTTCCCTGCCCTTTAATTTTAGTCACTGGGCTAATGAAATGGATTAGTAATAAATGAAATTCGCAAAATTTCACTGCATGTATGAAGTCAAGTGCGATTTTCCTATCGTCCTCTTAGATTCACACCTTTTCGACTAAATCGCTCGGGGACGGGGCCACTTCTAAAAGTCGCTTTTCATATCCAATTGTGCTAAAGCAATTAGTCGTGCCAAACTAGTTTCTATACAGGCGAACTAACGAAACTTTTAACGAGTCCTTTTCTTGGAGTAGCTAACTCAACATGTCTTAAAGAATACTTAATTTGTTACTTGGATATGGCCAATTAAGTTCTCCCTGAGCTGGATTCCTAGTTAAAATGGTAAAACTTAAAATAGAAAGCAATTCTATGTGATTGCGGTGACACTACGCTGAAGGAACCATGCACGCGATCACTTCGAAGCAAAGAACACAGAATTGTTCTAGAAGAGATTAATTTCGTGTAGAAAAACTCCCTTGAGTGGAATTAATTATAATTATGAAAATATACAATCCAGAAATTATTAATTACCCGCTCCCAGTGGTGTTGTGGTTTTAAGACGTCCGCCCGGAAAGCGGGATAACCGGGTATAACTGCCGGCCGGGGTTGGATATAATTTATGGATTGTATTCAGTATAAATAATAAATTTGCAGTTATTTCCTTCCTAGCCAAACATTTTAAAAGCAGTTATAAACATTTTTAAAATTGGCGGAAATAACATAAATTGAAAACGACGATGTACTTAAGAGAAAATCCTCGGTTAGCAAGTAACTAAGCTAACCTTCCACCTCTTTTGAGACTAATAATAAATCAGGAGGTTGCTTATTGCTAAAAGAATCATTGCACTCGACGAGTAAGTTCGATTACTTAAAAATATTACATTATTTACCTGGGAAAAGAGTGTTGGATGAGCTTGGACAAACAAACCAGGATTTGATGTAGAATACAGGGCTTTATTCTGGAACGCTTTGAAGCTCCATGAATTGACCAATGGGGTTGTGGTTTCCACTAGATATGTTCAGTTAGAATGTGTACATGTCTCAGAGAAGTCCCAACTCCAATATACCAAGTAACACACTGCTATAACCACTCATCGTCTCGAATAACCTTGATGCAATAATAAAGACGTTAAGCAACATAAAGCATGCATTGCAGCATGGGCAGGCTTCCCAAGAGATATTTAAAAATAATTTTTTTAAAAATTACTACATTTTCAATTGTAAGACCCGGTCTTCAGGTGTTTACCTAGGTATATCAGAGTTCGGGTGGATGTGAAGGGAATGTCGATGTCGGAGGAATCCCTTTCCCTCTACAACCCTAACACACTCAGACCTAACGTACTTAGTCAGTCACATGAAGAGGGTCACATGAGTACCCTCAGTGGGGAACGCTAAGAACAAGGTTTTATTTTTTATTACGGTCTCAGACTTCGGTTTTTAAGAGTTTCGTAGAGGTTCGACCGTGTTTAATATTGAGCCTGCCGGTAGAGCGCACGGATTCAAACCAGCTCTACTGCCACAGTGTATCACGGGCTTAAAAATGGTGACAATAACAGTTTAAATGTCCGATGTTTTGGAAGGATATGGGAAAATAGTTTCTGTTGGTTTTGGCGTCCCAGCAAAATAGTTTTACCTGGAAATAAATATCATCAAATGAGTCGAGAAGCTTTGATTTGTCTTGATCAGCGGAATCTACAAGTAATAAAATCTTAACTATTTCTATGAGATCAAAACGCATCTTGAAATCTATTTATTTAACTGTTTTTCCTGCCACTTTCTTGGTTAGCTGGGTCATAGCACACTTGCAGCGACCACAATTCCCGTTGTTTACGAATTTAGAGACAAGCTTAGCTTATTTTCTTGATTTATCTATTTTTTATTATTTCTGACATGGTGATTGTTGACTAGTCGTTAGTTGAAGAACACTATAGTAATAACACTAGCCTTAACTCTATAGATCGCTTTTATTCACTACAATTTAAAAATTAAAAAAGTCCGCCTCGACCTGGATCTAAAACGCTGGAAAAATATTCAAGTAGACATAACAAAACAAACCAATGAGAAATCTACATCCAGCCAACTAGAGCCTACCGTGTTCATTGACTCGTCGGGAACTAGGATGATAAAACTGATAACGTGCATGTAGTCGCTAGATAAAGATGAGAAAACAAGTTTACAAACTTTTTTCATGTATGAAATACTACTGATGAGGAAGAAATCAAATATGCAACTGTACGTACTGAACACCAGCATGGCTTTGATCATCAGGGCCCCGATTCATGTACATTTTTATCCCGGTATAAGCCGAGTTAGGTGGTATAAGTGCGGTATAACTCCGAATCCAATTCATGAAGACTTATCCCGCCTCGACCGGGGATAAGAAAATACGTAAACAGATGGCGGACATTTTAAATTTTGCATCTATGTGTAAAACGAGAAAAGTTGTCATTACTCTCATAAAACAAATCAGAAACCGTCCCGGGCCTAGGCCCAGATGTAGAAAATTATTCATAATACAACAGTGTAGGCCTAAAGTTCCATTAGGCTATAGGACTACATTCAATTAATGCTAACATAACACGTTTGACAAGCCCTAGGCCTCTCCTAGGCAACCCTAGACCTGCACGACCTTGTTCAGACACATCCCGCACAAATAACTAGTTTTGATTACTAAAAGCCTAATGCAGATAAAGAATGGTATGATAGTCCTAAGCTATTCCAAAATTTACGGCAATAATAAGCCTTTTCTTTTCTTTAAATGAATTCACGCAAACTCCTGTCACTAAATGAAAAAGTAAAACAAAAGATGGTGGAAATTTTCAGTGTTGTTTTGCTAATTTGCTGATTTACATGGCTGTGGAATGCAGTGGAAAATAACATTTGTTGTGTCTGTTGTTGCATTGGAAATTTTTGATTGGATGAGAGTTGCCCAGACTTAACCAGGCCTTATCCTGCCATGTCCTGCATTATACCGTCCTTATACCACCTATACCCGGGATAAATGTACATGAATCGGGGCCCAGGTATTCACCATCGACTTCATTTAGCCATGCGACCTCATGGGTCACAATTTTCTGTTTTCCTACAACGTGCCTAAGCTCTTTATAGGGAATCTGATTTTATAGGACTTGGTTGTTTTTGGCTTTGGCTTTTTGGACTTTGTCAATAATTAAGTCTTAATCGTGTCAGGATAGTTAATTGTTGATTGAGGATTGTCTTTGCGTTAAAACTTTTGTGTTTTTGTAGAATAAATAATAGTACACAAATATTATTAAGTAGGAGTTTAAAAAAATATATATGGGATATCCCACCAAGGTGAGGTGGACATTATCCCTACATTTTTTGTATTTTTTAAGCTGTTTTAATCCTAATTGGCCAGAGCGGCCAAGGCCATCTTAAGTCGTTTGTATTTGAAGGTTTGTTCATGGTCATAGTTGCCGAGTGAGTCAATGAGAGGGTTTCCACACTGCCCTGGGCTTGCATAAAAAAGACTTTGTTATCTTGTGATTGTCTGATCGTAAAGATGGAACCTTTAAGTCATTGTTAATATCAGCATTACGAATGAACCAAGGGGATTTGGTTGCTATTCGTAGAGCTCTATTTTGGATTCAATGTAGAGCAGGGGTCGGCAACCTATGGCACGAGTGCCACGTAGTGGCACGCCAAGCTATTCCCTGTGGCACGCACCTTGGCCAGATATAAAATTTTAAAATTTTAATATCTCATGACAAACATTAGATTGGTACTATTTCTTGTTATAAATCTGAATTTTATTTAAGTAGACTAGCCTAGAAATTATAAGTTTTATTAACTAGCAGGTCGTCAAATGTTTTACCCCCGACTATGCTTCACACTCACCACCTGGAGCTAAGTTATTTTGAGTGGATGGACGTTGAAAATCTAGAAATGGACCTAGTTGAGTTTCAATCTTCCGATCTCGGGGTTGATAAATTCAAAGCATTGCAAATGTAGAAACCGTGAGTCATACTCATAGGAACACTGATATAATATCTGCCTGTTGGGCCTCATTACCTTCGAAGTTCAACTCGATGAAGAAAGTCGCATTTGCTCTTATGTCAGCATTCCGCTCTAGCTACACATGTGAGAAAGTGTTTCCACACATGAAAAATATTCTTGGAGCTGTACGCAGCCAACTCACACTAAACTACTCCAAGTTTTGCGTAAAACTAAAAGTCACGGACCACTCTCCCGACTTGCAAAAACTCAATGCAAATAAACAGCACTAGGGAAGTCACTAGCGTGGCCTTCAACAATCTACAATGGACGAGATCAGCACAAAACAAATGTAGGTGAATAGCAGAACATGTCTCTAGCTCAACAGTACGCAGCGACGATTTTACTACCGATGCTCGCCTGTTAGAAAAATCGAAAGTGTAAAAGTAGTAGTTATGATGTAGAAGTTGTAGTAATAGTATTGCAATGGTTCTTTTTAGTGTTTACTGAATAACAACAAATTAACATTTTGTCTTCGTAAAATTTGTACTGGCACGCGAACAATATAGTTAAAAATTGTAACATCATTTTGGCACACACGTTGCAAAAGGTTGCCGACCCTGATGTAGAGTATCAATAATATTGTCTTTGCAGCGGTTCCCCATGCTGGTGCTACGTAAGTGAGAATCGGCCTGATCAGTGATATGTATAACAGCACTGAGTTTGCTAGTGACAGACAGCTCCGTTTGTTAAGTAGGCAATGTAGCATTCCCAATTGTTTGGAAGCTTTATTAACAGCACTGAGTTTGCTAGTGACAGACAGCTCCGCATTCCCAATTGTTTAGTAGCTTTATTGGCAGTGCTTTTGATGTAGGCTTGCCAAGTGAGTTTTTGGTCCATGATCACACCAAGGTACGTAGCTGATTTATTTGTTGGAATTTCCTCATCGAATAGTTCGAGGTTGTCATGGTCAACGACCCGGGGGATCTGACGTCTGGTAAATAACAGTGAGTTGTTTTTGGAAACATTTATTTTAATGCGACAAATTTCATACCATGATTCCAGGGCATCAAGAACTTTTTGTAATATGGCGTAGGCATTTGTCGCTTTCCATTATTGTGCTATAATAGCTGTAGCCATATCATCAGCATAATTGGCATAGAGCATGCCATCCTCCCGGGGCATGTCGTTGATATATAATGTAAACATGGTTGGTACGAGTATCTACCCTTGTGGGACGCCTGCCACGATGTTACTGTTAGTGGATGAGGAGTTGCCAATCTGAGTATGAAAGGTTCTATTTTGAAGATAAGTTGTCAGATATAATGGGGGGTCAATTTGATGAGTTTGAATATTAGGCCATAGGGCCAGACACGATCAAAGGCCAGGGCCACGTCCAGGTAAGCCACTGCCTTTTCTTAATTTTTGTTGAAGCCCTCGGTGATATGCTCAACGAGTCTAACCAATTGGTGTGCAGTTTCCCGTACTGTTCGTTAATTATTTTATTTTCCTTTAAATTTGTTTACTCTAGCGAGTAAAATTCTTTCAACTTTTTTGGATATTCCAAATAGTAGGCCAATCGGGTGGTAGTTTTGTGGGGAAACAGGGTCCTTTCCCGGCTTACTAAATAGAATTATTTAAGACGATTTCATTTCATCGGCAATGCATTGAAGCATAGCATTGAATATATTGTTGATTAGTGGTAAAGCTTTCCTTGGGAGATATTTAAAAGCAATATTGGGGATCCCGTCTATGCCTGGGGCTTTCTTATTTTCGAGATCTCGGATGATGTTTTTAATTTCGGTAGGCGAGCAAAGGGTCGCCATTTCGCCTTCATTTGGTTGGGCGTGGTGTACAATAGTATAGACAGCGTCTTCTATCATGTCTATGTGATCGATGTCACTAGGGTCATCATTAGGCTGAAATGTCGTCTCTAGAGTGTCGGTCTTGGCGTTTGCTTTATCAACGGAGCTGTATGCCATTCCATTGACACCATGGATGGGGGGGAAGGCCTGTCTAACTTTAAGCAGCATTTTTGTCATTTGCAATATTGTACCAACACTAATGTTAAGCACCTTAAGATTCTGAGACCATTGTTCATTGCGATATACTGATATAATGGATTTAAAGTCTGTAGTTAAGGTGTTGAGAAGGGTCTCACGTTAAAACAACTCTATGGCGCGATCTATTTACAGAATTGCATTTAGTATCCGCGGCAGGACGGGAGGACGTGGCTCAATCAGCTAGCACGGATTGTAGACTATACCACCAATATTACTAGGAAAACGCTAAAGTCCCGCCGCGTCGATGGATGAGCTTTTTTAAGTTTTTAGTTTGCGTGAGATATCTTTACTTTTGCAAGTGCTTTGTATTGCTGCCTACGCATTGTAGGTGATTGTTGTCAAATTTCTATTGTTTCTTGTCAATTGGTATTATTTATCGTAAAAAACTTATATTAAAAGCTTTATTTCTATGGATTCTGGCTAACTTTTTCAACTTTTTCTTTCATAAGGTACTACAACACCTTAACCTTAATGTCCATGTATAATATGAACGTTGTAGCCCCACCCGTTTGGTCAGAATCGGCCCAAATGGCACGAAAATATCGCACAAAAAATCAAAAAACTTATATTAAAAGCTATATTTCTATGGATTCTGGCTAACTTTTTCAACTTTTTCTTTCTAAAAGCAATACATCACCATAACCTTAATGTCCATGTAAAATATGAACGTTGTAGCCCCACCCGTTTGGGCAGAATCGGCCCAAATGTTACGAAAATATCGCGCTAAAAATCGAAAAAAATCGTAAAAGTACGATATTCATGAGAAATATTTCTTCGATTGTACCCAAAAACAATACACCTCTAAGTTCAGAGATTTCGAAGGTCCCCTCAAAATTTCATCAAGATCGCATATGCCGTTTGCCCGGTAGAGAGCGAACAAACAGACAAAAAAAAAACAAAAAAAAACACCCGAGCTAAATTTTTTGGGGGGTCAGTGAAATTGAAGTCTTCGCTTCGCTCATCCAAAAATCACGCGAAATTACAGTTTTTCCGGGATAACTCGAGAACGGTGCAAAATATCTCAAAACTGATTGCAGACCGGTATGTGGTTTTGTTAGGACAATGTAATGCAATAAACTGTATTCAAATATAATAATCGGTGCAGTTTGCATTTCAAATATGCATTTAATTAATTCAATTTCAAATAAAATACATAATTACTATCACATAACTATACTTTTTTGGCAGGCTTTATAGTCCTTACAAAACCACATAGCTGTCTGCAAACAGTTTTGCGATATGTTGCAGCGTTCTCGAGATATCACTTGAAAAAAACGCAATTTCGCTTTGTTTTAATATTAATGTTAGTCTTTACCATTAAAACATAACAGTCCGACTTACCCCTGGCAAAGTGCGCTTCTCATGCAACACGTCTTGGGCGGTGAGGGCGCTGTCTCGGCTAAAGTAGGTCAGAAATGCACAACCTAGAACAAAAGTCACAATATAAGATATCATTTGTATTGCATTGGATCAGACGAATTACATGTGTCGATCTCTTAGAAGACCAATTTTTCCTCTATTTCAAAGCAAGCATTGAAAAAAGTCAAATCAATTCTTTATTCCTTTATCTATACATACATATGCAATAACAAATCTAGGGCGACGGTCGTTCGCCTGCAGCCAAGCGCACGCGACTGCTAGTAGGCGATGATAACTCGTCCCTGTTTACTCCTACCCGAGTTGGGTGGTTTTCAGCTATCTGCACACGCCGCCCCGAAAGATTTACAATCTTGAAACTCGGCATATGACCTGATGTGTGGTCCACGACATACCAAAAAAAAATCAGCCCGATCCGATAACCCGTTCTGTGTTAAAAAAGTGCGTAAAAATCGACGAAAATCTTCCGGCTGGCTGGTTGGTTGGTTGGTTGGGGGGGGGGGGGGAATTCTGTCAGAGAGGAATAAGAGCCTGCAGAGAAAACGGTACATATGAAACTTGGACCACACTTAGATGTACCTCAGACTCACATACTTCCGCCGAGAGACAAGCAATATTCCACCCCCAACCCCCCCTAAATCATCCCCTAAAATTAAAATAATTCATAGCTCTAACCCAAAATTGAATTTTTAATCAAATTAGTTACTAAAATTATGTTCTAATGTGTTTTAACCCAATCGGCCTAATCTCATTACATAAACCACGTTTTGTCAACCCCCATCCCTAATAGATTATATTATTTTTACCTTGATTTCCAGCATTCACCACGAAGGCACCTAATGAGTTATCATCATGAAATTAGACATGATGGTACATAATAATATGAAAAATAATCCGCCGAGAGGCAAGCGATATTCCACCCCCAACACCCCCCAACATTGGAATAATTCATAGCTCTAATCTAAAATTGATATTTTATTCAAATTAGTTATTAAAATTAGGTTTTAGTGTGTTTTAACCCAATCGGTCTATTCTCATTTCCTAAACCACATTTTTTCAACCCCCATCCCTTATAGTATATATTATTTTTACCTTGATTTCCAGCATTCATCATGAAGGCACCTAATGAGTTATCAGCATGAAATTTGGCATGATGGTACATACTAATATGAAAAATAATTCGCTTAGAGGCAAGCGATATTCCGCCCCCAACACACCCTTAATCATCCCCTAAAATTGGAATAAGTCATAGCTCTAACCCAAAATTGAATTTTTATTCAAATTAGTAAATTATGTTTTAATGTGTTTTAACCCAATCGGCCTATTCTCATTTCTTAAACCACATTTTTTCAACCCCCATCCCTAATAGTTTACATTATTTTTACCTTGATTTCCAGCATTCACCATGAAGGCACCGAATGAGTTATCTGCATGAAATTTGGCATGATGGTACATAATAATATCAAACATAATAATCCGCCAGGAGGCAAGCTATATTTCAGCCCCACTGTTACCTACCACCCTTAACTTTGGGAAAAACGTTAGATCGTATTTAATACAATGTTAATATTTTAATTGCTGATTAAAATTATGCGTCAATGTGTTATAGTCCGGTCAACAAATCATTCACACAAAAACCCAAGACGACATTAACCATAGGAAATTTAATAAAAACATTGTATATTGCCAACTACAGATTGTAAACAAAAACAAAAGATGGTAGCTTTTGTTTCTAGACAATCTGTTTTAACTGTATCCACCTTTACACGTATTTCACGCCTTGATATAAAAAACAAAACAACAAAAAGATGTGATATCCCCCCCAAAAACAAAAATTTGTAAAAAAAAAAAAAAAAACGGCAGCCAAGCTCTCCTTCCAAAGTCTTCGGCTGTGAATGCTGTGAGATATAGAAGTTGTGCCAAGCATTTAATTCTTTCTCCTCCCTAGTTTCGCATTTAAAAGAAGTAAGATCATTTCGCCTGTTGACGAGCGCCAAGCCAACCATTTTCGTGGTAAAAAAGTAAAAATTTTAAACTCAAAATCATAAAAAAATTACTTGGCCACTGAATTTGGTACGAGGACTCTAAAAAGTCAATGACCAAGAAATTTTTTTATGATTTTGAGTTTAAAATTTTTACTTTTTTTTAACACGAAAATGGTTGGTTGGCGCTTGTCAACAGGCGAAATGATCTTACTTCTTTTCAATGCGAAACTAGGGAGAAAGAATAAAATGCTTGGCACAGCGTCTATATCTCACAGCATTCACAGCCGAAGACTTTGGAAGGAGAGCTTGGATGCCGTTTTTTTCACAATTTTTTGTATTTGGGGGGTATAGTTCTACGACAAACAAAACGCATAAGGAACTTTTAAAGAATCTCCGCATTGGGCAACAATGTCTGGGTGTGTGTTCGATTTGTATTGCTTTACTTCTCATACTAATTGGATGAGCGAAGCGAAGACTTCAATTTCACTGACCCCCCAAAAAATTAGCTCGGTTGTTTGTTTTGTTTTGTATTTTTGTCCGTTTGTTCGCTCTCTACCGGGCAAACGGCATTTGCGATTTTGATGAAAATTAGAGGGGACCTTCGAAATCTCTGAACTTAGAGCTGCCACGTTTTTGGGTACAATCGAAGAAATATTTCTCATGAATATCGTACTTTCACGATTTTTTTTTTCGATATTTAGTGCGATATTTTCGTGACATTTGGGCCGATTTTGACCAAACGGGTGGGGCTACAACGTTCATATTTTACATGGACATTAAGGTTATGGTGTGAAGTATCTCGTGAAAAAAAAGTTGAAAAAGTTAGACAGACACCCAAAATTGATTTTTTATTCAAATTAGTTATTAAAATTATGTTTAAATGTGTTTTAACTAAATCTGCCTATTCTCATTTCCTAAACCACATTTTTTCAACCCCCATCCCTAGAAGTTTATATTATTATTACCTTGATTTCCAGCATTCACCATGAAGGCACCTAATGAGGTATCAGCATGAAATTAGATATGACCTTAGCCGTCCGGGCTATGCTCTCACCAACTGAGCTATGCAGCCACCAATTTAATTCCTACAAAAATTTAGAAAGTGAATCAAACTCCGTCTAAGCCGTACATCCGAGCAATTTAGATGGAAAATTACATATTGAAATTTCCCTCTTTCTTTGAATTTTCATTTACAAGTATTTCTCGCCTTGATATGAAACAAACAGCAAAAAGATGTGAAGTAACTTAGTAGTCTTCATCGCATTGGGTAACATTTCCCATGCGAGGTTATACCCATACCGAGCGTTAGCTCATAAAGGGTGACTTTTGAAGGCACACATTTTGGGGAACACTCGTATAGCCTATAGTTATAGGCTGGTTGATCAGATAGGGCAGTGGTTCCCAAACTTTTCAGACAGTGTACCCCCTGAGCAGTTTGGATCCTACCACGTACCCCCACCTTCTAAAAACTAGAAACAGTAGAAATGACATACCTTTATTTTTATGTTGCTCCTCACTAATGGGAAGGATGTGCCTGTTTACGGGAACAAAGGGTTTTAAAGTCCGGCGTTATTGGTGACAATTTTAGTCGTTGATCTCTCTCAGCATTTAGTCGATTTCTGTATTTAATTTTAAGCATTGGTAATGTTGAAAAAGCCGTTTCACAAAGATATGTAGTGCAAAAAGGCATTAACAAAGTTACAGCCGTGTTGGAAAGGAGTGTATGTTCCTCTTTCAAATGTAACCAAAAGTCGATCAATGGCATATGACTGTACTTTTCTTTTAGTCCACCATCGTTTGCTATCTCCAACAGACATTCATGCTCTTCTGTGAACAAAGATACAAGATCCATGTTGTCATAGTTATTATTATTATTATTATTTGTTTATTCTTGTTTGTTAAAATTGCAACCAGAAACGGCGTCGACGCTAGCAAATATCTTGCTAAAACACTCAAAATCTGTGGAAATCTTGTGCCGCGAAGAGCCTTGATGAAGCACGTGAAACTAACTAATTTAGCACATGCAGTTGGTTCTCCCATAAGTGCTCCCTGCACAGGGAAGGGAAATGACTCACTGAGCAGTCTTTGAGGGCGGGCGGCAGGTCGTTCCATTGGTTAACTACCCGGAAAGAAAAAGCACGTCGGCCGAGCAGTCCTTTGGCCGGAGGGGGTTGGAGGCGGGGGTGCCTATTATCGTCGCCTCTCAACACGCGGCCCTGGATGATGCGCGCGCACACGTCAAAATCAGTGGCGCCACTGAGGCATCTTTTAAAAAACACCAGATCGGTGTACTGCAGGTGCATGGTCATTGGCATAACCTGCATCTGGTCACAGGGTGGGGGTGCTGAATGGATTCCTCACCCATGCAGAGGAAATATCCATGAAATAAAAAATATTCACAAACTGTTTTCCGCAAATTTTTCAGGTGTTCGACAATGCAAATTTTCACATCCTAGTGATGATGGACATCATCAAGCAAGCAAGGTTTATTATAAAGCAATAAATGGCAATTTTTGGTTATCCTGGAATTTTTCGCGTACCCCTGGAAACTCCCCGCGTACCCCTGGGGGTACGCGTACCACAGTTTGGGAACCACTGAGATAGGGGTTTAGTTAGGGAGCTGGTCTTTGTCGCCGGAAGTATTTAGTATTTAGGGGTGGGAAAGCACAAAGATTATTTTTTATTCTGACACTGATGATTGAAATTGAAAGCCAAGGGATGGGGTCGGAACAATGCGCGAAGCATTTAATTGTCGGTCATTGCGAATGCGAAAGACTGTGTGTAGCCTGGCACTATAGCCACTTTTGCGATGGAAGCAGGTGATTCTCGTTGACGAGTGCCACCGGTATGTCGTTGATTTTCATGAGGTGTATAAGTTCGATTGACTTTCTGTACATCGCTCCATTGGCATTCCAGAAGAGAATAGGTAAAGTACGCCTAGGGTCCATAATGTAATGACTGTTCGGCTAAAGCCTTGAGCTTGAGTTTTAAGTCCTGCTAGAGCGATTATTTCTGGAATGGGCCTGAGACGTGTGATGGCCTCGGTGATATTGGCAATCAATTTCCAAGTCTCTTCATCCGAGGTGGAGGAGGGCGAGGAGTGCTGGTTAGGGGGTGGTGGAACGTATGATGAGTTTATCGGGTAATTGGGACTGTGGTTCGAAGGTGATGCTACATTAGCATAAGAAACTCCCGGTCTGGAGTAGGTTGAGGGGGGACATACGTGTCTGGGCTGTGGTGTTATGGATTTCTTGTTGGAGTATGTACCAGGGTTTTGCTGACCTCTGAACTGTACTTGCCGGTCTCGTGCTTGGAGAAACGCGCTGCATCTACGCGAAGAGGCCGGGTGATCCTCTCCACAGATTGTGCACTTGGCTGGGGTGGTGCGTGGTTTGGGACACTCGCTTGATTTGTGGGTAAGGGCGCATTTGAAGCAGGTAGAAGGAAGAGTGCAAAAAAGGGAGCTGTGGCCAAAACGCTGGCAGTTATAGCACTGGCGTGGACCTTAAGGTCCTCTGTAACGCTCAATAGAAACTCGGTGGTAACAAACCTTCTCGAGGAGGTGGAGAGGTTTACCTTTATCCACAACTGCAGAAGATACTACGAAGAGGGGCATTGGGTGTCTGATTCCCTCAACAGCGCGGTGATGGAGCTGCTGGACGTCCGTTATGGCGAACCCTTGGTGACGGAGGTCTTCTTTGATGTCCTCGACGTCGACAGTGGCTGAGAGGCCCCGCAGAACGATCTTCTTCAACCGTTGGTCGGCTGTCGGGAAAGTGTATAACTGCAGGTCTAACTCGCGGAAGGCTTTGACAAGGTCTGCATACGTAGACAGGTTTGCTGCCCGTACTTTAAATGAGTCTTTGGTAGATGAAAGGGTGAAATCACCATTGGTATTGTCTTTAACTAGTTCTAACATCTGACGATACGTTGGCACGCCGAACACTGTGATCGGAGATACCCGTTCTGACTTATTTATAATTGAGTTGGGTGTGATGTTACAAGAATTTGCTGGTTGCTACTGGTATTCATGGGGTTAATGTCATCCTGGTCTTCATCCATGTCGGAATCTTCAGAGTGATGTGTGATATACGTATAGTCTGTTTCGTCGGCAAGGAGCGAGAAGCGGATCGACAGGGGGATACTGTTTAGTGACTGTGAGGTCACAGTGCGGGAAGTTGAAGGTTGACTATTGAGAGAGTTGATGTTTGTTTTGATTTGAGTGGTGGACTGCACACGATTTCTTGACGCTTCAGGTTTTAGCCGTTTGGCAGCGGAGGCAGAGGTGGTTAAAATGTCATAGTGTTTATGAGATCTGTCTTGTTTTCTTTGATTGCTGAACTGGGCTGCTACGTTTTGCGGTAACATACCAGTTGCCTGAGTGGAAGTTGAGGGGGGTCGGTCGGAAGCCATGACTGACGAATCCTGCAAGCTGCGATCGGTTCTTATCATACCTCTGGCACTCGCCTAGTTGGCGACGTGCCAGAGGACAAAGTCCAAAGTCGAAATTCGACTCGTAGTTGCAACAACACTGAGTTGGCCAGGCAATGATGGAAAGCAACAGCTGCTTTCAATAAAGATAAACTATGAATACTTTTAGTTAATATTAAACTTTAAGTAGTTATTGACTATGTAATATCAAAATAAGAACAGTCGCTATATGCGGCTGTCTATAAGCATTTGATAATATTACTCTGCTAGTGGATTGAAATCCAAACTTACGGAAAACGTTGTGCTCGCGGCTTACTCACGACGCACGTACACATCCGTTCACTGCGAGCTCTGACTCGCGAATGCAAAAAGATGTGAAATCCCCCCCAAATACAAAAATTTATAAAAAACGTCAGCCAAGCTCTCCTTCAAAAATCTTTGGCTGTGAATGTTGTGAGATATAGAATTTGAGCCAATCTTTTCATTCTTCCTCCCTAGTTTCGCATTGAAAAGAAGTAAGATCATTTCGCCTGTTGACGAGCGCCAAGCTAACCGATTTCGTAGTAAAAAAAGTAACAATGTTAAACTCAAAATCATAAAAAAATTACTTGGCCATTGACTTTTTAAAGTTCTTATAATGAACCAAATTCAATGGGCAAGTAATTTTTTTTATGATTTTGTGTTTAACATTTTTTTCCACGAAAATGGTTGGCTTGGCGCTCGTCAACAGGCGAAATGATCTTACTTCTTTTCAATGCGAAACTAGGGAGGAAGAATGAAAAGATTGGCTCAAATTCTATATCTCACAACATTCACAGCCAAAGACTTTTGAATGAGAGCTTGGCTGCAAATTACAAATTTTTGTATTTGGGGGGGGGGGGGGGGATAGTAAGTCTACGCACAAAGCACTTTTACCCATCAGTACCTACACACATACTAAATCCTGTGCATTATGTAAGGACGCAATTTTTTAATCCAACAATGATCTGACGATGAAGGTCTATAGAAAACCTACTTTCTCAGGATGATATCTGAATTGTGAGTCAAACCATCCCGACAACATCAAGACTGGTATTGCATTGGGTTTAGTTCATAGAGCCCAAAGTTTATGCTCTAGTAAAGAGTCATTCGACGAGGAAGTAAAAATCATTCAAACATCTCTTGTGAATATGGGTATCCCAGGGACATCATCAACCGTAATCCAAAAATCAAGAAAAAACGTGTTCAGCCGAAAGCATATGCTCATATTCCTTATCATAAAGGTCTTTCAGAATCTATTCGGCGTATTGGATCAAAATTTAATATTCAAACATCTTTTAAATCAGTTAATACCATCAGAAGCCATTTGCAAAAAACTAAACCTGTATATGAAGTCCAAATGAACAAGGGTTGTGTTTACGAGATTCCTTGCGGAAACTGTGATGCCGTATACATAGGAGAAACCGGACGTCCTATGCATGTTCGAGTTAATGAGCATAGAAAAAACATTGAGCAGTCAGATGGCTGTCATCTTATGTCATCAAAACTAGTAGAACATGCATAGGACAAGGTTCATAAATTCGACTTTCTGCAATCTAGGCGTTTACTTAAAGAGCCATGTTGAAAAAAAGGAAATTGAAAGAGGCAGCTTTGATAACATTAAAAGACACTTGTATAAGCCAGCCGAGTACCAATTTTCCCCCTATGTGGATTCCTTTAATAAATACTAAGAAATAGCCTTTTTACCTTGTTTTTGTTAACTTCCATGTGTGAAATGTTAAATTTTATCGACCTTGGCTATTGTCTTTGTTTGTTTAAGTAGACTTTTGATGATATGATTTTTATCCAATAAACACATTTTTAAATCTTGACACGGGTTATATTTTATTTTTATATTTGAACGATATTTCAAAGCTACTACAGATCTTACTTCATGTTATTGTTAAAATTCTTCTGTTTACAGCCATAGCAACTTCTTTATTTAAGATGTATTCCAAAACACTGGTAAATCATAGCTTGGTTGACTGATTGAATTTAAATTACTATTTACTACAGCGGCTTCTTTGATTTTCCTCTTTAACATATTATCTTCCTCTTTTAAAATAATCTTGGTTTCATGTCATTTTATAGAATGATGTACTCGACTTTCATAATGTTTAGCTAGCAATGAAATGGCTGATAATTTATAAATAACCAAGCTATGATTTACCAGTGCTTTGGAATACAATCTTAAATAAAGAAGTCGCTATGGCTGTAAACAGAAGAATTGTAACAAGAATCCGAAGAAAAAGCTGGAGTAGCTTTGAAATATCGTTCAAATATAAACATAAAATAAAACCTGTGTCAAGTTTTAAAATTGTGTTTATTGTAATATATCCAGGTTAATAAGTAGTGCATTGTGTAAATATGTTTTTTTTGTTTTTCACAAGAAACCTGAGGACGGAAAAAGTTTGTCATTTCCGAAACGTTGTTATTTAATATAATAAAATTGAGTTATTTCCACTAAAGTGTTTTAATAATGAACTCTACTAACTTTAAAACTAATAAGTACGTAATTGTTTTCTGCATGTACATTTTGGTTGCTTCTTTCAGTTCAATGGTATACACACCGATATATGCACCCAAGATCTCCACGTTTCGCCACGATCAGATGTGGCATGATCTCGTGTCAGGATCCGAACAAGAACCCCTATTCCCCCGCGTCATCCCTTACGTCCCTCCCTTCGTCTCGATTAGCCAAGTTGCATAAATTTGAGACGTTAAGCAATATCCAATCCGAGCTCAACAGCCGACGAGCATTCTTGTCAATAATCTCTAGGGAGACTGAAGAAAATACGAGACTCGTTTTTTGATTGAATATTGCTTTACGTCTCATATTTATGCAACTTGGCTAATCGAGACGAAGGGAGGGACGTAAGGGATGACGCGGAGGGACAAGGGGTGGACAGGCCTGTGCTGGTCAGAACCAGCCACAAGCATATGGGGAGGGCAGGGGTTCCCCCACGTCGTGGTCGTCTCCGTCTGTGTCATCATCCGTCCGTGTTGTCTTTGTCGTCGCCGTCGGGGAGGTAGTCAAAGGGAAGGGGTTACCCGACGACGACCCAGAGCTCGCCATTAGTTTCTGGGAGTGAAACTCCCCTATTCACGTGCCAAACCGCGAGAAGGTGTCGAGTTGGAATTTGAAGGCCCACGAGACTCGTGACGATGCCGGATGCTACTCGTGACGATGCCGGATGCTATTGTGGCGAAACGTCAAGTGTAAGGGTACTTACCACGGTCTGTATGAGTGAACTGAAAGAATCAGCAGAGTGACCCATAAGCCAACAATTAACACATTCGACTAGCAAAACAGATTATTAATGTTATGAACGTTAATAATATAGCAGGTAACAGATTCATGAAGACATGTTTATATTTGTGGATAGTTTAACAAACTCAAACTGTCAAGCACATATCAAGCACACAAAGAATGGTCAGGAAATGGAAAATGTGTAATATTTTCTTGTTGTTCTCTTTTATTTCCAGCACGAGTTTGCTTGCTCCCCCCCCCCCCCAACCTAGAGCGGCGCATTATGATATAACGGTTGACAAGCATTCGTACAATTTAATTTAATTCGTCAAGTAATAACCAACAATATTTTCTGTGAGGTATGCAGTCGGGCAGAATTATCTGTTAAATCATCTCACCTAGAATAAACATTTCATAAAATGTAAAATGTAAATGAATGAGTAGCATTCGGTGACAATGAACATTATCAAATGTGTTTGAATCGCAGATGTTCTTCTCATTTGTGATTTATTTTTATCATTTTCATTCCGCTACCACAATCTCTCTTTATCACCATTCCGTGTGGCGTTCACAGCGTTAGTTAGCACCGCGACGTTCTCGCGAGTTAGAAAGAAGCGCCTGTGCTGACCCCCTCCCCCTCCCCCACCCAGCCCACAACCCTCAAACCAACGGTCGCGAAGCCCAGGACTCATTAGCGTCAGTGGCCGACCCCCGCAGCGCAGGAAATGAAGTCGTTCTGTGGCGGGACAAAGATGGACGTCCGGAAAGAGAGGCCGCACATTCGAGGTGTACGAGTGCGTGCGTGCGTGCGTGCGTGCGTGCGTTCGGTGTACGTGCGTTACAATTTGTTATTCATGGATGGCCGGGGGACACAGGCATACCTACCATACCAGATACCAGTAGGTGCTATGGTTGTTGATTAGGTTTTGGAAACATTTTATAGTTTTGTAATCTTTGTTTCTCGATG
Source organism: Sweltsa coloradensis (assembly GCA_024449915.1). Taxonomy (NCBI): domain Eukaryota; kingdom Metazoa; phylum Arthropoda; class Insecta; order Plecoptera; family Chloroperlidae; genus Sweltsa; species Sweltsa coloradensis. Next base: position 290,078 of record JAMZAV010000414.1, on the reverse strand, counting down.
ATTGCCCACACAGTTTTAATAAAAACAGTCTAGTATTTGAAATAAAGAATCGACTCGGCGAAATGTCCCGGAAAACAATTATTATTGTCTTGTTATTATTAAACCGTACCTTGATTTGTGCTCTCAATTCTATACACAAATTACCATACATGTTATACCGTCATCAGTATTTTTTAAGGTTCATTATTTGTACCATTTGATCAATTGTAATGAATGTATATGAAATTATTTTTTTAAATCTCCATAGAGCTCGCTCTTTCTCTTCCTTCGGGTAGTCGATGGGGTGTTATCGTGGCGGAACCCGACAAAATGATCCGTCGAAGACATTGTATGACGTCCTCGTATGCATCTTATGAGGAAATCAGTCAATTGCTAAAAGGCTAGAGCTTGTTGACAGGACACCACCATGTGCTGGAAGGATCCTTTGACCTAGTACCACGGGCACAAACCGTAAGGAATTTATTTTGCTAAAAGCAGGAATATGGGATTTGCTAGACATTTCTTAAAATTAGAAAAGATTTGTTCATCTTGGATTTGAGGAGGATGTCAGGAAATGACGATACATGAAACTAAACAGCAGACTCCACTTGTAGTCGCTCCGGATGCCATCTGGAGCAAATTTAATTTTAAAATTTCTACCGAGTTGGATCTGGAGAAAGAGGACGACTGTTGTCACAGGTCACGTCGTACAATGCTCTTGCAATAATTCACAAGGTAGGGCCTACTGTGCCTAAAAGATACCTCACCCTGGAATTAAAGCATGGCTGGCAAGGCCAGGACAAACATTTAGGATAATCCCTAAATGTCTTGTGTGAAGGGAAGTGTAACGTTCAAGCATTGATCACTCTACTTACGTCTCAAAAAAACTGCAAGAAAACGCTTGTGGAAATCTTCAGGAAAGAAATTGTCGTCAAAACCACATAGAATTGCGTTCCACATCAAAATCTATCAAAAGTAACGGTACATTAATATCATCAGCTTTGACGACCAAAATATGCCAACGAAAATAAATACATGGCCGTCATCAGCCTCTGTCCCATCAATTGTGTAGTAAGACATACATTGGGGGCACGAGGCTGACCAGTTTTGCCAGCTATAGCCCCCAACACGGACAAAAGAACCAACTTTGGACATAATCTGACGACTCACGAGCAGGCAAACATAGGTCGTAGTCTCGCACCGTCCTTCCATCCAGGCCTTAGCAGACTTTAAATAGAATGGGACATTCTGAGTTAGGACTCCTGTATGGTTGTACACTGTGTTATGAAGAGCTAAGCGGAGTTAGGAATTGAAGCACTACTCTTAGTCTTAGTGGTCTTAGTGGCCATTTTAATACATATCTCGTGGAACTCTCGACTATCACTGAAGGAAAACTCCCACCCTGTTACATTCTACACTGTTAGTTCTTGGTGATTTGCGATTGGATGAGGTTAACACAATGTTGAATCTTACCTCTGGTTCTTGTAACATTTAGAAATTAAACAGGAATACTGTGCCAGGTAAAAAGTAATCTTCTTGTCCATGATGACGTGTAGCGAGACAACATGTAGCCTACTGAGAGATTGTGACAGTTTCAGACATGCTTGACCAACGATCCCACCTCCGAGTCCGAGAGTGAAGTCTGATCCGTGCTCGGCTTGATTACACTAGGAGCTAGGTTCTCTATACACTGCCTGAAAGAATTCTTCATACGCGGCACAGCGTCAATGACATACCTTCATTATTGAATAAAATTAAATAGATGTTAAACGGAATTCGTGCATGTACTGTCGACTTGCGGTTGACTATAGCACCTGCCACGACGGTCGGCGAGCCAGGTCTGAGGAGCAGAGTAGAGAGGAGCAGAGGAGCAAAGTGGGCGAAGGCGCTGTGTCCCTTAACAAGGGTAACATATTATCATATTGGACCATTGCATAGGGGCGTTGCCGGGCCCGGGCCCCATTGCGATAAATTTTTGGGGCCTTGGATTTCTCTTAGTGATAACCAACCAACCACGAAGTCCTCTAGAATGTCATTAAAATTACAAAAGCCTGACATCGGCTCCCTTCCCCTGAACACCAACGAACAAAGCGAAAAAATACAACTTTATACGATGCGAGTAACGGCAATGTTATAAAAGAGGTTCTAAAATCTTTTAATAGATAATGGAAAAGAAAAACCAATTGTAGACATAATTTGAATGCTGCAATATTAGGCCTTCACTCGAAACAAATATACAGAGTATGGAATAAAATTAATATAGTACACGGTCAAAGCTTGCTTAAATGTTAAATTCGAAAATAAAACACAAAACGACAAGAGACAAAAAACGAATAATATGAACGTGTTAAATATAAACAATTTCGACAAGAAACTAAAGCAGCCCCCAGACACTCAAAATTTCGTAAAAGTTGCTTGACAACATCGTGTTTGACAGCAAGTTTGAGTGTGTGGGGGGGCGTGTCAGCGTGTTGTGAAGCAAATCGCAGTTTTCAAACCGTCTTGATATTTTGACCGCGCTTGACAGCATGTTTGAATGTGTGGGGAGCTACTCAAAACATTTCGTACGAAAAGAGATCATTAGTCACGTCTTCAGGGAGAAGGAACAATAGCACACGCAAGTTTTTGCTTTGATAATGAAGGAGCAATTTTTTTTTTGCGTGCGCAAGGAATGGCCTCTAATGAGGGTGTCCTAGAGGTTGGCCAGATGTAACCCCTCGCTGTGTCCATGCACATCGGTTTCATGTGTGGGGAGTAGCATGCTTGTCAAACGGCTGTTGTCAAGCAACTTGTACGAAATGTTTGATTGTCTGGGGCCGGCTTAACACTAAAACGGCCAGATTCCTAAGAAACCCTGGTAAGAATGTGGCAGACTCGGTGCTATGCAGTAGGGTCCACCCCCATCCTTGACGAGATACGCAGGTGCTTAGTTGCGTGCTGCGTGTGCGCGCGCGAATATTTGCACATCGTGGTAGAAACGTAAAGTTGCGTGTGCTACAGCGATTGAAGCGAAAACACTAATGTGTCTCACAAAGTATATTCAAATAACATTTTAGAGTCACAGACTAGCAAGATAGGATGAGGAACTGTATCGTGTATTCAGTATTGATGCACTTACACAGACATATACCGGAACTGATTTTTAGTGGGGAACAAACAACAAAGTCCTGACCGACCACGACCAGAGATTTGAGCTATGAGCCGAGCCACCCTGATCTAAACTATTCCTTTACATTTAGTTCACTTTCCGTAAACTCGGGCTCAATGTGTTACAGTACAAAATATGGCATATTCAACAATCAGATAAATAGCACATAAATAAATAGAATTTAGCTGCGGAACAAATCTAAGGTTTGTGTCCAATATTGTATTACGATGCTTGGAATGACCATAAGAATTGCAGCCAGCTTCTCAAGTGTGCAGTGAATAATTCATTTTATACCGAAACCAAGTGAATCTTACTAAACGCAAAGAACATATTAGGGAGCGAAGCTCCGATACAAGCATTTCATTTCTGTTTGTGTCTTTCAGCCAGTATATGCGTGTGTCAAGTCATACGATAAAAACCGAACACGACGTCAGATTGACACGCGTTCTTCTGTTGACATCGCCCATGAACAAAGATAATACGGAATGGTGTTTTTATCCAGTGGGTAGCGGGAGAGTGGCTAGCCCCCAAAACATTTGAAAATTCATGATCCGATATTTCCACCATTAATGAATTCAAGAACAATTTATGAACATTTTTAACGATAAGCTAACCCAGCGCCAGCATCTTTGCGATATGGACTTTTTCACACTTTAGGTAACATTATTTGGCATGGAGAGGAATTCATTAACTGCAAGTACCTTATGTATGTGATTTATTTGTGGTAAAGAATTTATACGTAAGTCCAATAAGTCCATACAAACTCGTAGAATAACTTTTTTCATTGTTATATTATTTTAATGCCAGAAGTTGTGACAAGTTTACACTAAATTAGAGAAAGTAACTGACGCAGAGCTGCGCAAAGCGGATGAGACGGTGTGCGCGAGTGGGTAATAGGTGGATTTGTTGTGTGCGGCAAGTCTAGACGTACCGGGACGCCACTTTGCTGTTGCGTGGCCCCGACTCGGTCAGTGACGTCACCGTCCAATTAAGGTGGTTAAAAAACTTTTCCATCGGGGAATCGAACCCCGGCTACCGAGTGCGGGAGGCCAGCGCGCTACCCACGCCGCCGCTACTAGAGACACGCTGCACCACAGGCGACGCGCACCTGACGTCACCATTGGCAGCCTAGGGCTTTGACCCCTGTGGCTAATGCCATTGGCCAAGCCTAGGTATAGGCTAGGCCTGCCACATGATTTACTCAACAGCCTAGGGCTTTAACCGGGGCTTTAACCATAGTTCAAAAGTTGTCTAGAAAATTAAGGCTAAAGTGGACTTCACGGGAAGATTGGTCCGCAGGTACCAAGAATTTTCTCCTCTCTTTACCACCACCACCTTCCTGGCCCGAGCAGAGTGGACAAGAGGTAGATCGTATCTATTGTAATAGTCGCTCGACCCTTCTATTGATGGTCTCGAAACCATCCAATTAAATTATTTTTGCTTGAATAGAGTTAAATCCTTCCTTCCTTTCATGACGTAAACTGTTGTTATTTACCTTTTAAATGCCCTTTAATGTTAATGATTTTAACTTAAGTGTTTCACTGAAGTAAAATCAACACGAAAATGTTTTTGAATGCTAAAAATTGATTGAAAACTAAGAACTTAACAGTATAATATACAACACACTTCTTCATCAGAAGTGCTAAGAATATTTTGTAAACATTGTTAGTTCTCAATCAATTTTTTGCGTTTAAAAACATTTTCGTGTTGATTTTACTTCAGGGAAACATTAAAGTTAAAATCATTAACATTAAAGAACATTTAAAAGGTAAATTACAACAGTTTATGTAATGAAAAGAAAATTAATTTATCTCTATTCAAGGGTTTAGAGACCATCAATAGAAGGGTCGAGGATAGGTAAGATCTAAATCTTGTGCACACTGCCCGTCCGAGGAAGGTGGTGGTGGTAAAGAGGGGAGGAAATTCCTGGTACCTGCGGACCAATCTTCCCGTGAAGTCCACTTTAGAGTCATTACGCAATTATGCTAAAAGTTTTGTTATTCGATTTGTACTTGTAGGCCTAGTATTTACTTACTTTCTTTAGCGTGTTTGTGTGTTAATTGAGTTATAAAATATATTTCTAGTGATTATAATTAATAAACACTTATTTTACTATACTTACTTTTACCACTCATACTTTGGTATTTATTGTTTAAAATATAATAGTGTTTAGCCTTGGTTACAATTTGCATTACATGGGGGTTGATACCTGTAGTCAAGGATTAATAAACATAATAAATCAATACATCATAATATGCTAATTTAGATCGTTGATTAGATATTACATCTAGTCTTGGAGTATGGTAATTTTTCCTTGATCTATTTCATAGAAGAAGAATTTGTTGCAATTTGTTCAAGGTAAAAAGTTAATTCCTCCCTTCTAGTAGTACAACACAGTTTGTCCATTGCATAATCAAGATAAGGCTTCCCCACGGCACGTTCCGAGGCCTCGCGTGCAGTAGCTTACATCTCCTAGACATAGCTGTTGAATCGCGTTTTACCATTACATCTGTCCATCACGTTCGAGCCTCGACTCTAGACTCGCCCACAGACAAAGAATAATTTGCTAAAAGACTTATGTGATCGAATGTAAAGATAAGACTGGCTTGACGTATAATCAGAGGTTAAAAGAATGCCTCACCATCAATTTCAAAAGGTATTAACGACCCCAACTACATTTACTTTCATTTAGACTTTTCATCAACGTCGAGGGATGCCCTCAATAATGACGGTGCGAAAAATTAAATTTTATGATGTAGGCTTAAAATACAAGAACTTCTGTGCACATCATATACGTGCAGATATAGTGTGGATATAATATAATGATGGATATAGTGGTGGTGGAGGTATTTTCAAATGTTTGGATTCCTCAGACATTAGCCATCAAAACTTGAACCACCAACACTAGTTTCAATTTAACTGAGCCATGCCTGTGTGTTTTTTTTTTATTATGCGCCGAGTTCCTCAGAAGAAAGACGACCAATCACCATCATTTGTCACCAATTATAAATTTTCATTGACATATTGACAAGTTTTAAAAAAACTTTCGAACACTTTCTAGACTTGTAGCTATATCGATGATAAATGCATGAATAACGGACACAAAGTCAGAGACTGCCCGACGAGTTTTCTAAACATGCCCAGCAAGACCAATTTATCTTAAATCTGGAAAAAGAATTAAACCAACAACAATCATTTACCTCTTTTACCTCAACTATTTGATAAATTCGGCTACAACTTTGAGAATGTGTTTAGAAACACGTTTTTCATTAGCCCTATCAAAATTAAGGACATGGGAAATGTATCAATTTTTTTAAACATGCAAAAGCTTAAATTTTAGTAAAAAATTCTCATTTATAATATTGACATCACAAAAAATAATAAACCAATCGGGTTTATTATTATATGGAATGTGTATTGGAACACATTTAACAGTACCTGAAAATTTTAGGGAAATCGGTCAAGTGGTTTAGGAGAAAAGGGTACTAATGTGTCAAAATTATATTATTCTGAAAAAAAAGGTTTTAAGTTGAAACATGCTTATTAAAGAGTGTGGCTGCTATGGCAGCATAATGGATCGTAGGATCTCAATAAAGCAAGTTTTTTATACTCGTAAATTGTTTTAGAATAATACTATATAAAAGTCCGAAAATCAAATTTTGTAAAGTTGGTTCCCGCATTTCTTCAGGGGAACAGGATAGGCCTATGTTCCCCATGTTAAATTTGCAGATGTCCGGTACCATTTAATCGAATACTATTTAACTTAGAGACATAAATTTTGAATTTTTTGGTAGCTTAAGCCAATAGTAAGAAATAGTAGGAGGGATTTTTTTTGTTTTTAAATTTGTTTTTTCTAGACATTTGACAGATAAATATGTGTGTATATATATATATATATATATGTTTTAAGTATCTTTACGGTAAATAATCACGCACAGTATTATAAAAAATAACTTTAATCCCAACGTTTCAGAAAAACTATGTTTCCATTTTCAAGGGAAGGTTAAAAACAAAAATTCAATAAAACAACAACAGCATTATAAAAATAAACAAATAGAAACAAAAAACACACTACCTTGCAAACAATATAATAATATATATATATATATATATATATATATATATATATATATGTATATATATATATATTAAGTTTTTAAGGCTTTCGTGGCCCGAAGTATTAGAATCACAATTGTAAACTTGTCGGGTTATTTCGCCACGTCGATTTGACTTACCCATGTCAACGTTTCTGGACCGCTCTGGGCCCCGTCATCAATTCTAATACTTCGGGCCACGAAAGCCTTAAAAACTTAATAATACGCCTCTACGGGGAGAAAAGGGTAAAAAAGTTGTTTTATTCGAAAAACTCAGACTGAAAAAATCGCGTCTGTTGTGTGACCTCGCATTCTTGTCGCGATGTAGGGATAAACATATTATTCCCAAATTCGCTGTCATCAAGCACTGTCTAAGATCGTTTTATACTTCCAATATATTTGACCGAGCAAGTAGTGCTTTAGTGAACATAGGATACATCAGTGTCGACGTGATTTGGACAGAAATGCGCGGGAGTTGTTGACATTGCATCTGTTATTGAGTAATGTCCTGTCTTATGACCTGTGGTGTGCGGTTGACACGTTATCTGCGAACAAAACGTACTCTTCACTCTTACAAACAACGGATACACAATCACGAAAATTCATTAATCTTCAAGGTAAGCGTCCGATTGAAACCATTAATAAAAACGTTGTACATAACTTGTCGGATCTAGAAGTAGATGAACATACTTTGAGTGCATTAGCTAAGGGCGAAAGTTTTGCTATCGCACCGAAATCTATACCCGTGGATGATATTATCACTGAAGTGGAGGCAGCAATTAAAAAACTTCCTAAACAAGAGGCTGAATCTATTCGTTTTGAATGTTCCAAGATATTAAAATCAGCTAAGCCTCCCAAGCCTAATATGACGTCATTCGAGATGCGCGCCCTCAAAACGCTTAGAAACAACCTGGATGTTGTAGTTTTAAAGGCTGACAAAGGAAATGCCACTGTTTTAATGAATTCCACCGACTATAAGGAAAAAATGAATTTCATTTTAGCTGATAAAGCTTACGCTAAGCTCAAGCGTAACCCCACCAATAGAGTTGTTAATAATCTAAATATTGCTATTAAAAATAACCCTCGTATTGAAACAGAAAAGATAAAATATTTACTACCGATTAACCCCAAAGTCCCTAGAATTTATGGGCTACCAAAATTGCACAAAGATGGCATTCCTCTTCGCCCTATTGTGAGTGCTATAGGTGCACCCACACAACAGTTAGCATCGCATTTGGCTAAACAGTTACAACATTTTGTTCCGCAAGCTGCTTCTTATGTGAAGAACTCTTTTCATTTCATTGACTTGTTGAAAGAGGTAAAACTTGATCCCCACGATATTCTCGTCAGCTTTGATGTTACGTCACTCTTCACTCGTATACCAATAGATGTAGCTGTTGACGTGGTAAGGAAGTTGACATCAGCACCTATTGCAGATCTAGTACAAATCTGCCTTACTTACACTTATTTCACGTATGAGGGTGTGTATTATGAACAAAAAGAAGGTGCAGCTATGGGATCTCCCATTTCTCCGGTTATTGCCAATCTTTACATGGAGGATTTTGAAGTTGAAGCCATCAAGTCCTCATGTTTAAAACCTAAATTATGGTTACGGTACATAGACGATGTATATGCTATCTGGCCACATGGTAAAGAGAAATTAGACGAGTTCCTCATTCATCTGAATAGTCGTCACCCGAATATCAAGTTCACTATCGAAGTGGAAAAAGACGACAGGTTAGCTTTCCTAGACGTTCTGACAATTAAGAGGAACGATGGGTCAATAGGTCACGCTGTGTATCGTAAACAAACACATACGAACCGTTATCTTAAGGCTGATTCACACCACCCGCCTGCCCAGAAGCAATCGGTTGTCAACTCTCTTGCTAACAGAGCTATACGTATATCTGACAAGTAGAACTTTAAATCGGAAAAGTGTTTCCTCACCAAAACACTGATCAATAATGGGTACAAAAGTAAGGATATTGTAAGAGCATTTAATAGACAATCTCAAGTGAAGTACGACTCGTCCGGTGATAGTGATAAAGTGAAAGAATTAGCTACTGCCGTGTTGCCTTATATTGATAAAACAACAGATCGCATCGGAAGGCTGTTATCACACCACAATATACGGACTGTTTTTAAGCCTCTACAAAAAATAAGTCACTTACACAGATCGGTAAAAGATGTACGCCCAAGAATCCAGGCGCCGGGAGTGTATGAAGTACCCTGTAAGTGTGGGGTGGTCTACATTGGACAAACTGGGAGAACAGTGCAGGACAGGATAAAGGATCACAAAGGAAATTGTAGGCGGGCTGAAGTTAACTTATCGGCTGTAGCTAAACATGCGGTCGACAATATTACTGACAGTACTCACGCATTTGATTTTAATGAAGTCAGGATACTTAAACAAGAGAATAGGCTGTGGCCCAGATTAATTCGGGAAGCCATTGAAGTGATAAAGAAACCTCACAATATCAACGCTGATGACAATAAAGGTCTTTATAAGATTAGTGATACTTGGTTACCGGCAATTAAAGTTACTCAATCTGCTACATTTTCGACTCCGTTAGCACCAGCCTTGAAATCGTCTGAAACGGGGGACAACACCACACAGGTCACAGTCATAGCTAATTCTAGTGTTTTAAACTCTAACGTTTTAATTTCTAACGATAAGGATAGGCTTTTAAATAACAATACTATAATGACACGTTTGAGAACTCGTGGACAGGGTAGTGAACCAAGTGGCAGTGCAGTTAACCACTTGAGTGTTAAATTTGTAACGCCCGCGTGTGAAGTGTTAAATACGAACTTTAATAGGAAAACTATGACAACACGTGCTATGTCACGCGCTAATGAGAAATAACGATATTTTACCTTGACAACACGTGTGGTCACGTGCTTATAACTTTTACTATTAGGCAGTGTTTGATGACGATGCGCAGTATCAACAACTGCGCATCTACTTCCGACTCAACTAGTCCGAGCGAGAGCTTCAGCAGTCAGTCGTCCTGATGACGGGGCCCAGAGCGGTCCAGAAACGTTGACATGGGTAAGTCAAATCGACGTGGCGAAATAACCCGACAAGTTTACAATTGTGATTCTAATATATATATGGATTGTTGTAGGTTTTCGCGGCCCGTCATAGGATAAAAACAAGGATCTTGGGTAAAACCGCGTCGAAAATAAGATGAACCAGGGCAGAACCTGGGCGTCCACCGACGTTTCGTCTGTACTACGTCAGACATTTTCAAGGTTGACTGTGACTCTACGGAGGTTGGAGTCACAGTGGTTGGCAAGCACGCAGCGCCCGCCTTATATAAGGCGGGCGCTGGGTTTTCGTTTTTTATATATTAATTTGTATTGGCCCTGAAGAAGATGAGTGAAATTTCATCGAAACGTTGGCCTAATGTGAATAAACGTGGCATTATAACCGAAAAACCTAGTTCATTAATATATATATATATATATATATATATGATAAAAACAAGGATCTTGGGAAAATAAGATGAACCAGGGCAGAACCTGGGCGTCCACCGACGTTTCGTCTGTTCTACGTCAGACATTTTCAAGGTTGACTGTGACTCTACGGAGGTTGGAGTCACAGTGGTTGGCAAGCACGCAGCGCCCGCCTTATATAGCCTCGGCTGAAGGTGCGGGGCGGCGAGGTAATATAGAAAATAGGTGCGGGGCGGCGATGTCATATCGAGAGAAAAAATATACGGATGGTGGTAATTTAGAAACAAAATGGCACAGATTACTGTAGTGAAACCTTTTTAGTCCGGCTTCTCGTCATAGGGCCTGATTGGTTGTCTTTTGAAATGTTATTCGTGCTAGAATTATGGAATCTGAAATTTGCACCACCTCTGAGGGATTTGGCTGAATAGGTCTATGGACTACATTTCGAGGCATGAGTGCAGGTTTCCAAGCAAGAGGGAGGCTCTGGCTATCATCTCTTTTGTTCATGTTATTCAGCCGTTTCTCAATTTCCACAGATTCACGGATAATACGTGGCTTGAGCTATTGTACAGGGCAAATAGTTTTTGTTTTGTCGAAATCTATCACATGCGAGTAAGCTGTAGCATGTTGAGCCAGGGCTGATTTCTTGTCACCTGCTTTCACAGCATTAGAGTGTTCATTTATCCTCACTGCTATGCGTCTGCCTGTTTGGCCTATGTACGTTTGATCGCAGTCGCCACAGGGAACCTCATAAACCCCTCTTTCTTCCAGATGAACAGAGTCCTTTGCACTTCTAAAAAAGGAGCTGATTTTTCTGTCAGTGGAGAAAATGGTTTCGATGTTCTTACGATTGAGGATTCTACCTATGACGTCTGTGGTACCCTTGACATATGGAAGAAAAGCTTTTGACCGTGGTTTTTCCTTTTCCTCAGTATCATCCTCAGATTTCTTCAGTTCACGTTTAAACGCTCTGGTTATGTCTCGGTCCAAGTAACCATTGAGTGATAGAGCTTCACGGAGCTTGTCAAATTCCTCTCTTGAGTGAGATTTGTCAGTAAGGTTCCTGGACCGGGTGACTAGAGTGTTAACCACTGAAAATAACTGTGAAGGACGGTGGTGGGAAGCAGCATTCAGATACCGGTTGGTGTGGGTGGGTTTTCTATAGACTCTGTGTCCCAAACTGCCATCAACATTCTTTATTATCAAGACATAGAGAAAAGCAAGTGAGTCGTTGGATTCTACTTCCATGGTGAACTGAATATTCGAATGGATACCATTTAGATAGTCAAGAAAATCATTCAACTTGTCCACACTATGGGGCCAAATGGCATAGACGTCGTCCACATATCGTATCCAAGAAGATGGTTTGTTAGGAGCTGCAGCTAGGGCCTTATTCTCAAAATCTATCATGAATAAGTTGGCAATAGCTGGTGATAGCGGCGAGCCCATTGGAGCTCCCTCCACTTGCTTATAAAACTTGTTTTCATAAATAAAGTATGTAGAAGACATGCAATGCCTTGCTAACTTCATGATGTCCTTCGGTATGCCATAGCTTTCTTCAATAGTAACAAGGGCCTCCTTCACAGGTATGTTGGTAAATAGGGAAATCACATCAAAACTAACCAATATGTCCCCAGGGCGAACCTTCCATTCTTTGATCAGCTGGATCAGGTGAGAGGAGTTTTTCACATAAGACGCAGCATCCTCCGAGTAAGGTTGGAACCTCTTAGCGACATATCTGGCCAGAACTTGTGTGGGTGACCCTACTGCGCTCACTATGGGTCGCAAGGGGGCTCCGGGTTTGTGGATTTTGGGCAACCCATACAGTTTTGGAATACGAGAGGACTTCTCCCTAGGAATGAGAAATTTCTGTGCTTCAGGGTCAATATTAGAGGAAAGTCTTTCGATATGACATCGCCGCCCCGCACCTATTTTCTATATAACCTCGCCGCCCCGCACCTTCAGCCGAGGCTATATAAGGCGGGCGCTGCGTGCTTGCCAACCACTATGACTCCGACCTCCGTAGAGTCACAGTCAACCTTGAAAATGTCTGACGTAGTACAGACGAAACGTCGGTAGACGCCCAGGTTCTGCCCTGGTTCATCTTATTTTCGACGCGGTTTTACCCAAGATGCTTGTTTTTATCCTATGACGGGCCGCGAAAACCTACAACAATCCATATATATATATATATATATATATGTTGTATCGCAGACTTTCACGGATTGAACATATACACATTGTATTTTCGGGTAGTCCGTGTGGTTTTATTTTTATTCATTCCAACGTTTCGGGTAGTTGTTGTTAGTTGTTGTGACTGTTGACATTGCCGTCTTCTGTTGGATTTATGTCATGTAAGTCAACAGTCACAACAAATAGCAGTTTCCTAAAGGTTTGTTCTGTGGTCCCGGTAGCTTAATTGGTAGAGCTATGGCACGTTAAGCCGGAAGTTCTGGGTTCGAACCCCAGTCGGGGCAAACTTTTTCGACAACTGCTATGAATCAATAACTATGTCCTTAAAGCGGGCTTATGCTTTTAAACCATATATTCATACTACTTAACTCATGGGAGATGAATTTATCCGTGCAATCTTTCAGATTTGACAGCTACATTGCCGTCTTCTGTTGGATTTATGTCATGTAAATCAACAGTCACAGCAAATAGCAGTTTCCTAAAGGTTTGTTCTGTGGTCCCGGTAGCTTAATTGGTAGAGCTATGGCACGTTAAGCCGGAGGTTCTGGGTTCGAACCCCAGTCGGGGCAAACTTTTTCGACAAATGCTATGAATCAATATATATATACTTTAACCTTCGTGAAGTCACAGTCACTCTGATGATGTCTGACGTAGATCCGACGAAACGTCGGTGGACACCCAGTCTCTGCACTGGTTCATCATTTCGACGCGGTTTAACCCAAGAACCTAATATTGTACATACAACGGGCCGCGAAAACCTATAACAAATCTATATACATATAAATATGTTTAACCTTGGTTTTATAGTAGGCGACTATGACGCTGATATGTAGGTAATTAAGACAGAAATGAAAAAAGTGACTACACCGGGGATAGAACCCGGTGTAGTCACTTTTTAATTTCTATCTAAAGTACCTATACATAAATATATATATTGTTAAAAAAAGTGGTCAATTTTTAGAAATAAGCATGTGCTTTAATTAATTTGATCCCGATAGCTTATCAAAATTTTCTTCCTACTATTTGTCATAAATATCTCAATAAAAAAGTCCTCAAAATTTCAAGGCTTTAGCTTCAAAACTGCCTAACTTGTGTACCGTAGTTTAGGAAAGTATAGTTTTGAGTTAAGGGGTGTTATAGTTAATATTTAAGGTGTACTTCATGTGCAGTTATTGCATTTCCGGGACCATTTTTTTCGAGAGTATTCAACTTAAAGATTTGATTGAAACATTACAAATCATTAAACCTTCACCATTAAAACATTACCATTTGTAATCTTTATTGTATAATTTGAAATAGATTATCAAATGACCGACAGTGTTGTCTCGGGCGCTAAGCGCTCGACTCTGATTCGGGAGGTCCCGAGTACGAGTCCCGTCGAGACCGGCAATCCTGACTGAAGGTTTTTTCCGTGCAAGGGATTGAGTCCTCTCAACAGCCTTCGGACATCCCTTCACAATTTCCTATCCGCACATACCTAGTTCACCTGAAGAGGGGCTAATTGCACCCTATAACAGGTTTCCCACGATTTAAATTTAAAATTTTATCAAATGCTTTAGCGAGACTTGTCCATGCGAGCTTTTCCTCGGTCATTGATGCGAATGCAAGGGAACGAGTCCTCTTAAACAGGTTCTCGTTTACTCTTTTTCGTAAAGAGAATTAAATATGTAAAGGAAACCATAATCGATCCACCCACGTCACAGTCCACGAACCAACTGTATGCAAATCATTTTCATTCCTCAACTCCCGGATGATAAACAAGGATCCCGACATTAGGGTTGTGATTATGAGCCAACATAGTCATCACTATCGCCATCGTCATTGTCAGTCTGTGCACGACTCTCCCTCCAATCCGAGACACGAGAACATCGTTAGTCGCGACCATCGAGTGATTGGAAATAATTGCATAGACTCATTATCCGACGGTAAATGAAGACGATAACTCAAGACATAAAACGTATTTTCTTGTTGACTTGGTTAGCGCATCCTCCGGGTGTGCACGGTTTCTCTTCTGACTAGTCTGTTTCTCACGGTGCCAAGACTTATTCCCAAATGCCGTTATAGTTGAGACTCTTGGGTTCGGAATTGCCGAATAGAATACAGTAAATCCGTGCCTCGAGTAACAAGTAGCTTGCTGGTGTGTATGACGTTAGTAGGGGGGATTTGCCGTAGCTAGGACAAAAATCCGTGGATCCAAGTGAATTCAAGATAGCGGCGGTCACGTGTTTCCGGTCACGTGACTGCCACCATCTTGTTTCCGGCCGCCATTTTTGTTCCTGTCACGTGTTTCCGCCCGCCACTTTGATTTTTCAGCCGCCATCTTGGCCGCCATTTTCGTTCAACCGCCATTTTAGGTCGACCGCCATCTTAGCTGCCATCTAAGCCGCCATCTTGTTCGTGTTCTCCTCGCCATTTTAGCTTTACCATCATCTTGGTTGACATTTTAGTTTTACCGACATTTTTGCTTTGCCGACATCTTGTCCGCCATTTTAGCTTGGTCGACATCTTGTCCGCCATCTTGTCCATGTCCTCGTCGCCATTTTCGAATTTTCAAATATCGCGCCACTTTTTAGCGCACCCCGCGCGTCCACGCTGACTAGTAGCCATTTTTGGTACTTGGGAATTTCACCGATATATTATTTTTTAATTCGTATTTTTTATTAATTTTTTTATTATTAAAAAAAGTCTGATTAATAATAATAATAATAATAATAATAATAATAATAATAATAATAATAATAATAATAATAATAATTATAATAAAATAAAAGTGTGGGAACCCTCTCATTGACTCCCTCGCGAGTGTGGGAACCCTCTCATTGACTCCCTCGCGAGTGTGGGAACTCTCTCATTGACTCCCTCGCGAGTGTGGGAACCCTCTCATTGACTCCCTCGCGAGTGTGGGAACCCTCTCATTGACTCCCTCGTGAGTGTGGGAACCCTCTCATTCTCACCAACTCAAAACTTTAAGAACGCAAAGACAATCCCATCAAACACCAAAAAACCATCCTGACACGATAAACACTCAATTATTCCCGACAAAGTAAATAAGTCAAAGCAAAAAAAAGTAATTTCATAAAATTTGGATTCCCTATAAAGAACTTGGGCAGGTTCGTATGAAAACAGACAATGATGATTCAAGAGGTCACATGGCTAAAAGAAGTCGGTGTGTGTGCGTGGAAAAGTATCTGGCAAAATTATTTCCAAGACCTTGTCGTCATTTGGAACATTAGGTGGATTTATCTTGCAGCTATGCTGTCATACAATAATATAATATTTGGTATAAATAACAATAACAATCAACAGGGAAAGTAACTGGCCAAGTTTCCTTGACCAAATATGACAAAAATGGGACAGTCCAACGGAAAAACGCCCCTCGACCACACCTTGCAGCAAGAACGAGAAAACACCACCTTCCTTTAGCCAACTTGGTCGTTTGCCTGACGACTCCGCGGAGGTCATCTGATCCACCGCCAACCGGACACTTGTCATTCCACAGCAAAACAAACCTCAACCCGCGAATATTGAGGAGCGCGCCCGGATCAAAATCCCAGACAAACAAACTAAAATCATAAAGAAGTAGGTGACGGACTGACAAACAAAACCAGTACGTCACAGTCTGTTGGCAGACCACTACTCGTCTTTACTTGAATTTACTTTTTATCAGGGTCAATACAACTCGAGTAATTTTAAGGATTATGAACTCTGAGTTGAAATTGATTTTTGAGCCAAGTTCTACTCGAGTATGAATTAAAATATCCAAACTAATGATCACATTGATGGTATATCATTGACAGTTTCCAGCAAATGAGGAAGCCTGAAAAGCAAACTGTCTGGGTAACCTGGTTTATATGCAATCTTGTACATGTGTAAATTTATTAAATTTTGAATTATAAATGCATTTTCTTTTGTTTTCCAAGGTGTTTTTATTTTAGTCAGTGCCTTACTGTCGGTCCTGGCGTCAGTATTGGGTAAGACGGACATGAGAGACCAGTCACCTGACCTTGCTCGGGCGATGTTCCCTCGTCCCTACGCCACGCTAATCATTCTCGCCCAGCTTCTCATAGGAGCTTGCTCTAATTTTATACAACGGGAGAAGAGAAGATTAAACTCTATTCATCCGGAATGACTTGTAGTAACGGACGTATCGTAGAGTAATAGGCCACTAGATGAACAATATTGAAACATTCCCGAAAATAATGGATTCTCTCCTACACAGCATTAGAAGCAAAACTACCCTTCTTTATTCGTATAGCTAAAAAAAAATCAATTTCAGGTTAGATTAATTATTTCTACTTTTGATACTTCATTTCATCAATATTATTATTTTGAGAAAATTTCAAAATTGCCGAATTTTCATATTATTTCAACAGCAAGATTCAAAATTTGCAAATGCAAAATTTGTTTAGCTCTTTTTCCTGTAAAGACTATAGCAACAACATTACAGTATTTTATTGTTTTTATTACGTATTTTTTTTAAAATATGTTTACAACTCTTCAGCAAAGTATAATGTTTAAGCATTAGGCCCAAGTAGACGATCTTTACACAGTAATATTTTTAAATATATGGTTTATTGTCCTGTCAATATTTAGTTTTAGTTTAAGTGGACCAGATACATTCAAGCATGAATACACAACACAAATATATATACAACACACAATTAAATACAGCGCAAAGTAGAATATAAGGCCCACAGTTTTAAAAATGAAGAGCTCACAAATGAAATGTTTAAAAACCGTTCTATCCTAAAACAAGCCTGCAAGCAAACAACTCTGCAGCATGTACATACTTACTTGGTTACTGAATGTATTGTATTTATTTGAGCGCATTGAATTGAATAAGTTGACACAACACGTAAGAGTATTGAGATGATTATAGAAAGGTTTCTCTGTGAATAGGCTATTTGCTATTATTGATGTCTTATTGTTGATCTAATCTTGTAATATATCGACGTCATAAAAGATATAACATTATGATATCGGTTTTGTAAATGGGTATGTGGGAGGGATAATGAAGATAAAATATTGTGCCACGATCAGGAGAAAAACGAATTCAAAATGTTTAGGTTGTCAATCACAAAGCAAACTGCGTTTTGCACACTAAACTTGATGCTGATTTAAGTGGTTTTGGTTTATTTGAATATGATTAACGAGCTCTTGATGACGAATGGCTGCAGAGAGAGGGATAGAGAGCTCTGGTTTGTAGGCATAGTCCCAACTATTTTATCGCTCTCTAACCGATATTTTAAAAGTAAAACAAATTATCGAAATGTTTGCTTAATGAAAGAGGGTCTTGACTCTTGAATATAACAGAAGAATGCACTAGATTTAGGCGGGACGTAACGCCCCTGTCAGCCATTTTATGCAAATGTTGAAATAATCTGTGTAAACGCTGAGCTAGACGCTTGACTTAGGAAAAACGATTTTCTGTTTGATGTAGAATATTTTCATCCACATGTACAAAACTCTTCTTTGTGCTGTTCAGATGACTTCCACCTTGGCCTACACGAAGCAAAACCAGTCGGCCGCCATATTTGAAACTGACGTCACGCGCAGACGACCTTGGGTTGGGAAACTGCATGATAATGATATCAAATCAAGATTTCAGACAACTCAAGTCTCATCAGTTACAAACAATGCCCAAACGTCATCAATACCTTGACTGGACATTGACTTCTACAGCGTGAACAAGGTTCTAAGCCAGTTTGTATGGATCCAAACAGCTTTAGCTAATGAAAGCTCAGTTAAGACTTCGAGATGGCGATCCGCCATTGTTTATACGACCCTGGATACGCTTTTTCGTTAAAAGACAGCATTGTTTTAAAACAATGCCGACAATAACCCCTTTGAATAGTAACCAAAATTGTAATTGGAAAACACTGGAATAATGTAGTTAAATTAAATGCAGAAGTCAAAGTTGCACGAGCATCGAAGAATACTTGACTAAAAACGTGACTTTAGGCAAAATTGTTTAGTTTGTCTAAACTTGCAGCAAAACACCTAGAGCGAATGATACTGTTAAATTGCTATTTATCTCAAACATTGCTTACGATTCATTATGATTACGTCAAGTCAACAAACTGACTACGATTGACTATAAATAAATACAACAAATTCATTGCTTTGAAATTGAAGCTACTATAGGTCTGTACGGGAAGAGGTTTTAACAGTCGAGTCGGGGTCGGGTTCGGATACTTGACACAAACAGCTTTGGGTTTTAAGGTCGGGTAAGGAAAAGACGGCCGTTTTAACAAATACTGCATGCAACAAATACACCATCACTCCGAAAATTGTTCTTTGCTTCCCGAAAATAAGATACCTTTTTTCAAATACCCGACTCGACCCGAAATGCTGAAATTCTGTGTATTTACACACAACCAACAGCAACATAATGCGTTCAAAAGAACACTAGTCTGCGTAAAGCTCAATATCTTGCCACTTTCCTTATGATTAAAAGATGCTTGGCACGATCATAGCCGTAGCAAACAATCCACTGGGAGCTCTTGATGCTTGAACCTTCTTTCCGTTTCAGCCTTCATTTAAATTCATTACAATCTTTTTTTTCTTGGCTCGTTCCCGGCCCCCAGAGTTGGATTGAAAAATGGTGGTGCAGTAGCTATGGTACCCTTGAGCGGCAGCATTATTTAATAAAGTAGTGCCGCAGGGCACGTCTAATCAGCACTGAGGATTTGATTCCACCACCTGTTGCGAGTGCCCGCACTCTCTTGGTTTAGCCAGCAGAACAAATCAAATCGGAACGAATTCGTAGGATGGCAACTAGTTGCATGAGGCGTGCATATTATTACGGACTATTTTAATGTTAAACATTAAAGCTTTGAACAAATCAACTCGATACAACTTTCTTACAGACTACAAGAATAAAACACTAAATTTTAGAACAAGAGTGTTGCAAAAATAGCAATACCTTTCAGAAACAAGTGGAAAAGGTAGGTTCATAATTATCAAGTATAGAGTATTTCATCTTTACCACGGGTTTTAAAACTCTATTTTTGTAGTTGAAATAGTAGGCCTCTAGTATTGTTTCAAAATCGGCGGTAAATACTAGATATTCCATGCGTAAGCCTTAATGCATGTGTCTCATCATAAAACATGACACTAGGAAGCTTCGCAAACGCTTTTTCAGGCGCGTTGTTGGATGAGCGTAATTGTTTAAAAACGAAAAAAACAACGTAAAATTGCGATTTTCATAAGAAATAATTATTCGATTACGCTCAAATTTCACACGAATATGTATTAATTAATAAAATTAAGGTTATGTGAAAAAATTATTACAATCGGATAAAGCATGTATGTGTTATAAGTCGAAAAAATTAAAAAAATAAAAAAAATATCGAAAAATCACAATTGACGACTCGAAATGGGCGGAGCTTAAAACGATCGATAGGTCACGTGACTAGTATTGGGTATAAATCCTCATTTCGCAAGTTGGCGCCTGCTGAACGGCGCATCACTTATCACGCTCTAACTTTTATTCTATTCATTATTTGGACAATACTTAAATGAATAATATTTAGCAAACATATCATTCCTTCTAATAGCGATTATTTCGATTTTTTTGACAAAGTCGTTAGCTTGCTATAACAATGTACGCATAAGTAAAAATTATCAATTTGACAAAAAACTACTGATCGGATTTCGACAAGAATTCTTTGTAAAAATGCATCAGACTGTTTAGACAAGAAATATACTAACTTTCTAGATAGAAAGTGCACTGAACGAAAATTTACAGCATAGAGTAATATGCAGCGTGCACTTTTTCACGGCTCATCCGCACGTCAAGAGTGCGTATTTTAGATAAAAACACACCCTGCATATTACTCTATGTTGCAAAGTTTCGTTCAGTGCACTTTCTATCTAGAAAGTTAGTTTATTTCTTGTCTAAACAGTCTGATGCATATTTTTAAAGAGGTCTTGTCGAAATCCGATCAGTAGTTTTTTGTCAAATAAATTATTGAGAAAACTTTAGTCATTGATAATTTTCACATGTATGATGCGTACATTGTTATAACAAGCTAACGACTGTGTCAAAGAAATCAAAATAATCGCTATTACAAAGAATGATATATTTGCTCAATATTATTCATTTTAATATTGTCCAAATAATGAATAGAATAAAAGTTAGAGCGTGATAAGTCTTGCGCCGTGAAGCAGGCGTCAACTTGCGAAATGAGGATTTATACCAACTAATTCCGCCATGTTGCCTCGTGACGTCAGAAGGCGGGTACGTACAATTCAAGTCGTCAATTATCATAAGAAATAATTTTTTGATTTCGCTCAAATTTCACACAAATGTATTAATTCATAAAATTAAGGTTCTGTGAAAAAATCATTACAATCGGACAATCGGACAATCGGTTATAAGTCGAATAAATGTAAAACTAGAAAAAAATCGTAAAGTTGCGATTGTCATAAAAAAATATTTTTCGATTGCGCTCAAATTTCACACGAATATATTAATTCATAAAATTAAGGTTCTGTGAAAAAAACATTACAATCGGATAGAGCATGTAGGTGTTATAAGTCGAAGAAATTTTATAAAACTCGAAACAAATCGTAAAATTGCGATTTTCATGAGAAATAATTTTTCGATTGCGTTCAAAAACGTGGCAGTTCTAAGTTTTTATTATTATTATTTATTTTTCTGTTCAGCATCACATTTACATGGATGTGTTACAGAAAGGGGACAAGAAACGAGCCGCAGCGACCCATACAGTAGATGTCTTGTCCCCTGGCCTTAATTCTAATTTATTTCTAATGAGTGATGATGATCGATGAGAACATTAATTAATGAATAAGTGAGTGGAGGAATGTATTATTTACATTGTTGCACAAATGAGATGCGTCCCTAACTATTATTATGAATTATATTAAATTAAATTACTAACTTAAACAGGCGACATAATCCAGTCCATATTCGAATCATTGTCCGTGTACATAGCGGTTCGTCATAAGATGAGTAAGTGTGTGAAATAAATAAAAATGGTATTCAAATTAGGAGATGACTGATAGATGAGAGATGATTTTGTGAGATTGTTTATGATATGTGATGTTTATGAGAAATGAGTTTTAACTGCCGATTTAAAGTGTGTTGCGGAATCACATTGTCGGCGTATGCTGTGAGGCAATGAATTCCATGTTGTAGCGGATCTGAGAAAGAATGATTTTTGATAGGCTGCAGTGCGACAGGTTGGAGGTCTTAGATAGACGCCCTGTCTATTGCCTCTTCCCAGGTGGACGTACCTGTACTCCACTTCCAGACGTTTTAGTGGGTCCAGGTCTATTGTCTCGCGAAAACTATTTGTAAGAAAAAGTGTGTCTGTTTGTATATTGAGATTTCGAAGGCCTCCACAAAATTTCATCGCAATTGGAGTATCGGTTTAGCCGGAATCGTGTTAACAGACAGACAAAATTACAAAAAGAAAGGGAAAAAAACATTTCGGATTTTTTTCCAGTGTAGTGAAATGGAATCTTCGCTACGCTCATCCAATTAATGAATCGAAATATAAAAATATTACTATTAAATTACCATGTTCTGGTTGAATACACGCGTCTACCACGCAAACCACAGTAAATTCCTCAAAACACATCAAAATAATCGAGTAAAAACTTTACTGTTTATGTTTGGAGACATTATAGTTTTCAATTTTAGATCGTATTGTAATACAAGCTGTTAATTTACGTAGTACATTCCAGAGAATTATCAAGACCCATGATTTATTCGAAAACACGCTAGATTCAAGTGATTGTCTCTACATGTACCGGGATTTGGGTGTAGTAAGTTACTAGTTGGCACAGTTACAAGTAAAGATAACATGATTTGACACATTAATCACACAAGTTCTAGAAGTTGATTTGCAACTTTACCAAGGTTAGACTTGCAAGTTTATATTTCTCGATTTGGATAGTCGGGAAACACTCCCGTAGATGGAATTGTTAATATTTAATACAATCCAGAAATAAAAATAAAAGTTTATATAACGTAGATGAGCGATGGACCCCCGCACCCGCCAAGTAACCACACACACACACAAACAGCACTTTCTTCAATTCTTTTTTATATTTGGTTCATTAATTAATTCTATTTAATATCCTTTTTGAATCTGTTACCAACATTTTGTATGTGATGTGGTAATATTACAATTTCTACTAATTTTGAATTCATTGTTGTGTCTGCATTTATGTAATTAGATTGATCTAGTTGTAAAACTCGGCCTTTTCCAACAACTATCGAAAGCACAAGTGACGGTTTGGGGTCATATCTTACGCTTCACATGTATGATAATCAGTCCCCATTTTAAAAATTCTTATAATTTTCTCCCTCTTCCAATACTAGTTTGTGGACGCCTTACTGCACCAACTCCTTTATGGACTTTGCCCACATTTTCAACAACCCAAGCCGTCCGCGGTGGCACATACGGCCAAGACGCTAGTATAAGCGAACCCCGCGTAAGGCATGTTTTTTTTGTAATCGTCCATCGCCCTCATATATTCTCAAATAGCCTAGGTGCATTAATAAAGACGTTGAGCAACAACAATCAGCACCATCAACAACCTATATCTTTAAAATGTGTCTACCTTTCTGCAAAATGCATCGTTAGTCACCGAAAATGTTTCTCATTCACCGCATTTTTATTTTTTTAATGAAACTTTTCTTGATGAAATCATTTCTTGTTATCAATATCTGCACCCAGCCACACAGAGATATCCTTGTACCATGATCTGCACCATTGCTGCCGACAATAGCTGTAGATAAATATTAATTTTATTCTACACCATTATTTCGAGGAAAAATAAATACTTGTCTTCATGACAATAACAAAACCATCTTGCAGACCTTCATGGAATGCAAATTTCAATGAAGGTAGATTATGCGCATGGTCTGAATACATATGGGCGCGCATAAATAGACCTACCTTTAAATGTATCAGAATTTGATAGCTTTAATTTTATTGCGTCAGTGCAGGAATATTTATGATAAATAATGCTGCTACAGTTTTCAGTATGCGTGGACCAAGTTCAAAAGCTAAACGAAATTAGCATTTGAACGTCACGAAATGTGCAGCGTTTGTACATTTCAAACTTTGCCTACATTTTTTTACAAGATCATTTGTTTGTTCTCGGAAAGGTTATGTCAATCCTCGTAAATGGCTGGATTTTCGAATTTCTTTACCGACCAAAAATTGTAACTTTTGTGGGATTTTGAAGACTAGGAGAAAATCGTTTACACTAAATATTAAAAAGGCCATGTATGAGAAAAAAATCAAGTCATCTGTCAGAGGGTGAAACATAACAAGAAAATGTCGACTTTAGCTCGACGTGTAATCCGACAAGTACGAAAGTACTGCAACATAGTTTCGGTCATTAGTTTCGCTTAGCACTACTCGAAAGTAAAAAACTACTTTTGAATTAACATGAAAATGAATTAAAAATAGTGTTGCAGGAAACCCCTATGGCAAAACCATGTAATGTATAATATCTTGCCAGCGCAATTACACAAGGGTCAACTTGATAAACCACAAGCAGCTAGTAACTATTACGTCAAATTTAATTAAACGAGGGAGCGGAGCGACCGAGTGTCTCCATTCAACTCAAACGGTCCTCATTCTGTGATTCTGTCTGTCTGTCTGTCTGTACGTCGAAAATCAGCCGAACCGCAGAACCGATTGCGCTGAAATTTTAAACAGACATCCGGTACGAGTTTACTGAGAACTGTTAACAAAATCAGCTAGATCCATTGCGATTTAAGCCTACAATAAATAAAAATGTGATTTTTTAAAATATCGATAGCATTTGTTAAGTAGCAGCTAGCGGGACGGGATTTGTGTGGCTGACATGGCATGGTGGTGAGCTTCTAGCCTACTGCACGGAGGGTTGGGGTTCGATACCCGTTAGTTAGGACTTTTTTATATTTTAACATACACATATTATTTTTGAGGGGTGTTAAATGGGAAATAAAAATTAGGTGATTTTGTTTTATCTTGAAAATTTGTTAATGTTTCACGCTAATACGTTTCAAACACGATTCGCATTTTGAATGTTCAATTTAAATCACTAGGGAAACGCAAATGTCGTTGTTAAACGAGTGAGTAAGCCAAGTGTTGAGTACCCGGGAAAATCCCATTTCCTCCCATATACCCAAGGCTGAATCTAGTCCAGTATGGGGAATGATACCGGGTACTATACACATGGCTCACTCACTCGTTTAACAACGACTTTGGCGTTTCCCTAGTAGCGAATAAAGTACTACAATATACAGCAATACCATAAACAAAACATGCAGTCTCAAGGTATTGACATGTTGGCCGTGTACAATAATATCAACGATTTTAACATGTCCAACTATTCGTAATGACCAAGAGGATTCAATCCCTTGCATTTGCATAAACGACCGAGGAAAATCTATTTTTAAATAGACTTTCACTCAAGACTACCGGTTAAGAGGTTGGAACCCGGGACTCCCGAATCAAGAGTCTCATGCTTTACGCTTAAACTACAGATGGACATGTTATGTAATTGAAAATGGTATATCCCTGAATGTGACCACATATTGAAAATCAAGTTATTATTAAAAGAGTTTGCGTTGTTGGGATTTGAAATTCACAATTTCACATAAAAAAAACTTGTCTCTGTGTCCTTTTGTCATGGAATAAGTAACATACGGCCCATCTCTCTCAACTTGATGGTAAATAACAATGATGGCGTAAGATGCTATTTATACGTCAATGACATCACAAGATACGTAGACCAACACATATTGACCAATTTAAGACTGTAGACACTTTGCGCGTGTGCGTGTTTGTATGCGTGTGCGTGTTTGATTGTGAATACGACTTTTCTTTGCACCGAAATAGCTTTATATAAGGTTGAGATCAATGGCAAACCCACGCTTTCGTACACAGCTTCACAGTAAACAGGTATATCGCTCTCTTTCCAACATTCCAATTGCGAAATTCTACTCATCCGATAATTCAATACGCTGCCTGCTTGCAATGCTTAAGGTTACCAGTGGTTTTTAAAGTAAAACAAAGCATATACTCGTATAATCCCCAACCAGCTGCGTACGTATTCAACCCTCGTATCAAGTTTATTTCGCACGCACTTTTGCAATTTGTGATCCCAAGTGCGATTAGCTTAAGCAGTGCTTCTTAAACTCGTAATCATGAAAATTCTAGACAATTAATAATCATAATTTCAACAGCGCCATCAAAGATTATTTCAAGTAGGTTGTAGTTATGTTTTTGTTAGTTGTGGTATTGTTTAGTTTTAGTTAATGTAGTGATTTTTTAATATTTAATAATGTTGTATTTGATAATGTATTTAGCTTGGACATTGTATTTCATTATATATTTTATAAGAGGGTGACAGGTACTCGCATACTATGGGGCAGATGCTCTTTCTTTTACTGTCGCATTTATTTTTAATAAGAACCTTAATGC
Source organism: Sweltsa coloradensis (assembly GCA_024449915.1). NCBI lineage: Eukaryota > Metazoa > Arthropoda > Insecta > Plecoptera > Chloroperlidae > Sweltsa > Sweltsa coloradensis. The sequence continues at coordinate 263,748 of JAMZAV010000414.1, read as the reverse complement.
TGACGATATACTCATATGGGGGAAGTCATGTGAAGAGGTACAGAAGAAAGTGGAGAAATGGAATGAACGTATGGAAGAATTTGGACTAGAGATAAGCATTGACAAGAGTGAAGTGCTGGTTATGGGGAAAAGTAAGAGGTCTGGGAATAGGAAAAAGATTGTACTTCGAGGGAAGAACTAGTAGAGGCACATATGTTTAAATACCTGGGCAGCATAATCTCTGACGATGGAAAAATATACGCGGAGATTGCAAGGCGTACTGGTATCGCAGAGAGTTTCTTCCAGTTAGTGAGGAAACTGCTTTGGAAAAAAGAAGTGCCAAGGCGATGCAAACTTTTAATATACAAAGCATTTTTTGTACCGGTACTCACATATGGTGCAGTGACATGGCCAGTTGGGGGTAAAGAAGAAAGACAAATTCAAGCTGCGGAAATGAAATTTTTAAGGAGTGTAATGGGAGTTACGAAGATTTATAAGATGAGGGGCACGAAGATAAGGAAATAACTGGGAGTAGAGAGTTTAAACTTTAAGCTAAGGAAAGAAAGAATGAGGTGGTTTGGACACATGAAGAGGATGCAGAAGGACAGGATACCGAAGATACAGTATGAACAAAAAGCAGAAAACAAACAGAGAAAAAGAGGTAGGCCCAGACTGAGATGGGAAGAAGTTATAGCAATGGATTTGAAAAGACGAAATGCAGTTTGGGAAAGGATTAACCAGGAAAGATGTTGGGAAGAACGAAAAATATGGAAAAAACTGGCGGAGGTCCCTGATGAAGAAGACAGAGGAGAGGAAGAAAGTGAAGTTGATGACGCAGAGGAAGAAACAGATGATGTGGGAGAAGCGTCAGGCATGGCTAGCCGGCTTTGATAACCCCGGGGAGCCAAGTGGTGGGAACCTCCCATCCCCTACCCGACTTAGTTGGAAATAGGGTTCGATATTAATTAATTATGTTCAAATGGTGTACAAATAAATGCAAATATTAATAAAAATAATAAAATAAAATAAATAATTTTTTACATAATAAACTTACTACTTGGTTTTAAAATGTTGGTAAAGCACCGAGAGATTTTTACTTTTGTTTCATGATTTGATACATACACGGCTAATTTCAATTATTTTCACATCAGCGTTATACGCACATATTATGCAATCAGCAGCAAAAAGCATTTTTAAATAAGACATCATGATGTGATTTTCTTCTCAACTCCCAACGTAACCATACCCTGTTTCTTACATCCAGTTTCTAAATCCTCAAGTCCCACTCCAAGGGTTTTATTCAAAGGCGCACCGCCTGGCAATTTAATTGGTTCCCAGCAATTTTTCACCATCATTGCCAAGGCTGTTTTACCATTTGGCCCGCAGAGAACAACACATAAAAAGTGTAAAATCAACAACATTCTTTATTATAAACTTTTGCAAATACTCGAGTTTTATTTGTTGGTATTGCTTTAAATGATGCATTTCTTATTTTAATATAGACTATTTTTGTCAACATGTGGAGATCTTTTCAACTTGTAGGCATTAAGAATGTATGAAAATGCTTTGAATCAAATTTATCTTACATTAATTTTGACATTGCTACATCCATAAGTTACGTACTTTTGGACGTAGATAACCCTACATTTCTAGGGGGCGATCTCACAGAAATGTTTAGATGTGAGTATGGTTCGGGATACTCTACATCAACAAGTTTATTTTTCAGCGACTAGTTACGTAAACGGCTGTGTTTTTAATAAAAAATGCGACATACTAGAACTTCTGACGCCCATGCACAACTCTTTAGGCCCTCAAAGTTTCACATGGTCACGAGCGCACAGGGACAAATGCATGTAAAAAATCGCCCTAGTTCCTTGTGATATAAATGTGCATGCGTCCCTCCTGCTTTGCCGGGGATAGGCGCCACCATCCAGTGGCGTAGGAACTATTTTCATAGTGGGGGGGTCACACTCAAGTTTACTACGAGGTTCGGTGGGCAAACCGGGGTCTGGGGCTAAGCCCCAGCCGCCGGAGGCTCTTTCACCGTAGGCGAGATTTTTTTTCAAAAGGTACCCTTGAATAGGTGGCCTAAAACACGTTTTTAGGCGAATTTTAATCATGAATAAGGGTTACATTTTGTAGCTAATATTGCATTGAAAATTGATTACCTGACTAAAATCGGTCGACAGTCTGCTTGGGAGTGAAAACATTGCACACAAAATATATGATGAATATTAGTCTAAAATCAGATGGCTAGTCAAGTCTCGCAAATCCCGTCTCTTACTGAATCTTTCTAAAAAATGTTAACAAAAACCTTCCTTTTTGTTTGCAAGCCCGACTGTAATAAAAATCCTAAAAATCACCCAACAAGTTATAAGTTAGAAAATGACACCCATACCTGGCTTGACCCACCCACTGGGGGGGTCAAGCCAACAAGTGGGGGGGAGTTTCCCCCCCATCCCCCCCCCCCGTTCCTACGCCCCTGCCACCATCGGCATCTTACATCGAGTATGTAAGGTGTTGTATTCAATTCCCAGTCCACCAAATAGTAAAACCAACATTTTCAAACCATACATCAATGAGAAAAATACTCTTCTAATAACAAAAAAATGACTTCAGTTTTCAAAATCTTGATGAATTTTGCACCTCGAATTTGTCTCAGCGGTGTTTGTTGATCGCGACGCCATCTAGCACATGAACGCGCATAGTCACGTTGTTATACCCTCATCCAGCTTGTACATGTGTTTGCACCACATGGTTATAAAGAAATGCGACTCGTGGATGAATACAAATTAAATATTTATGTATCTAGAAGATAAAAGATAGACAGCACCAAATGGCACGACCTGCTCTAGCTTGATCCAACAATGACACAACAAACAACAACTTACTGACTAAAGTTCTGTGAGAAAAGCAAGCTGTAGAGGCTAGATTCCAGTACGATTTAACCCTGAGTTAGAAAGAATTATTCAAGAGTTATATATCTGTATTGGTATTTCTATTTTCTGTTAGCCTAATTGTAATCGGCAGTAGCTATTTTAAATACTTTTTTTACATCTTCTCGTCGATCTTTCGACAACGACAATGTGCTGCTGATTTAAGATTGACTGGGGTTAAAACAATGTTCAAACGTAACCCCAGAGGTTCAATAGTGAGCGCTAGGTACTGCCCGCTGCAGAACGTGAATCGAGTTTGAAACCCTTACACATGTACTTGGCTCTTGCAAACATGGTAAACTAATGAGGAATACACGTCATAATGATGTGCGACAAAAATACGCGCGGATATATTTAAAAGTCAATGGCGCGTCTTCAAGTCGCACACGACGCATTGACATTATACAACCATAAGGAGAAAAAAAGAGGGCTTTATTTTAGATGCAACAGTGAGACTAAAATACCTCAAGGGTCAAGCAGAGGTAGTTGACCTTGAAAAAAGAGGCATCTATGCATGAACCCACAGTTCAAAGACCGTTACGACTTGAATACAATAACCGTAATCGGGCCGGCTAATGATAGATACAAGAAGGGCAATTCCGGAATGTTTCGCAACTTTCAGGAACAAATTGTGTATAGGGAACCTAAGTTTTGAAGGCGGGAAGGAAATTGGTTCTCTCTGGTCTCAGCGCCCATGAGAATTAGCGTGGTACGAAAATGTAACTCGCCGTATCTTTTGACTCGCGCAAAAGAAATCTAAACCAATAACATCGCAAGATGCATAATTTTGTGAAGAAGATGATGGCATCCTACTTTGCTGGATGACGTTTCCTAAATACAGACTATTATGAGTTATAAATGGACCCATGTTTGCGCGCTGTCGCAAATGTACTCGGACTGAGCGGCAACCTAAGCGAGACGCAGCCACGTTGTGTGCAGCTGTGGCATCCTCGCATACCACGCGCTTGTCCATGGTTGCTAAATGTACTTCGCATTCAAGATTCTGTTGGTACATTAAAGGCTATTTTATTAGTAATGTATAATCTAGTACAACCCAGTGACCTCACAGTAGCCACAAAGCAAGTCGGATACCAAATGTTCTGCTGATGCCACGGACAAAATGTTTTTACATGCTTTTTCATGAGCAGTTTGGAAGGTTTGGCAACAGTGTAAATGTAGAGTTCACTTCAACTCATGTCATTAATATTTGTGATAGAGCAGAGTTATGTATATTCACGCAAAGAGGAAAGATTATAGTTTCTTACAGTATGAATATAATTCCGGTCCGTGGTCGGGTTCTCGCGCTATCGCTTACGAAACATTTAGCACGGGTTAATCGCCTATACCACGCTGACCGGAGAGAACCGGACAACGCCCACTTAGGTTCCCTATTACAAGTGGTTTAACGAATGAGCTAGAATAGTGTATTGCGACGGTCAATTCCAAAATCCCGTGTCCCTTGTTTTTACGATTTGTTATATTATTTCTGATTTCTGATACAGTTCAGTGTTATTCTGCATCTTGTGACAACAGCAATGGCTGCCGAGACCTGACAGGCTACAATGGTTACATATTGTATATTGTAGGCATCTCGCCCCATGGCTAGGGCAACTAAAGAGCAAGATTGTTAAGCAACAACTCGACAAGAGAATTCTAAAGACCAAGTTGAACGATCCTTCTGTGTCATAAGGTACTGTTTGATTAGTTAAATGCGCTCTCGCTCCATCTTAATAGTTGTAGTTATTTATTTATTATTTTACTCTGTAATTTGTACACATTACAGAATGAAAATGGAAAGCAGGCCAATTATGGCCCATCCACCGCAGTGATCCTGTTCCATTCTCAACATTAATAAAATAATAAAATCAACCCACATTCTCTTATAAAAGGATAATAGTGATTATGTTGAAATTTAATAGATGAAAAAGTTCATTAATATGATTGTTAAAAATGAAATGAAACTAGTGATTGTAACCCGCATCAGAGATCCATTATTCTTGGCAGTGGTCGTCAACTCTAGGCCAATCAGGCAACCATTTGTCATTTAAAGTGATCTTGAATGGCCCGTTTAAACGCCTCATTAGAGATCCGTGACTCACGGATGTCCAAAGGCAGCGAGTTCCAAACACCGGCAGCTCTCTGGTAGAATAACCTTTTGATGAGCCAGTGTTTGCGCAAAAGGCGGGCGCAGCAACACTCCCCTACCCAAGCAAACATACCGATTGTCCAGCTAATGGCGCTTCAAAGGGTCAACATCAGCTTGTTTGCCTAATCCCTTTGAAAGTAGAAGAATATCCATATGTCTGATAAGATTACTGATTGATACCTTGTAGTGGTTACAGACACTGGCCTCTCTATGAAGAAGAGTATGCAATGTCGCACCATCCTAGTAGTTGTAGTTATTATAATGGTTATTGACACTGGTCTCTCTATGGGCATGGATATCTATGGACGAATAAACATGACTTGTTTAGAATCGAGCAAGTTTTCGAGTTTCATTTCTGTTAATCACTAATCATCCAGGCCAGGCTAGCTACTAGCGAGTAACATATGGTGGCAGCGGAAAACTGGTTAAATAGTGATTCTTTCAAGATACGAATGAAGAGAGTATTTTGAATCATAATTCGTTACATATGGCGGAGGAACAAACCACGCTGTGTCAAGTCACAATACAAACTTTTCTTTCAAACCTCAAGAGTGGTTGCAATATAAGAAATGGTACAACAGGTTCAGATCTACATCTGGAATCGATCTTCAATCTAGTAAAAGACAGGTAGATAACCTAATGGGGGAAAGTCAAAATAGATTCTAACTTCTCAAGTTGTCTAAAATTGATGGAGCCACCTACACAGTGGTGATTAAAGAATAGGAAAAAAGTACTTTATGCCTCGAAGGAATGAAATATATGAAAGGGCATGATTTCTCAGACGAAAAACAGCTAGCAGGGGAGATAATTGATTTGTTTACACACACTGTCACTTACATAACCATGACGATGACATGCTCATGACCCTCATTATTGGCACGAGTGACCAAAAGCTCATCGTCAAGTTACAGTTGGATCCAAAACTGACATACGATAAAACCTTTCTTCAATCAAGACAATCGGAAGAGATTGAACGGCAACAAACAATTTTACACAATGACGTAAGTAGGCAGACTGTCAATTTAGGCCTCGACAAAGTGTGCCGGAAACATACCAACAGCGGCCAAAATCACTAGCTCTAGCCAAGCACAAGGGAAAATACTGGACCAAGAAGCCTAAACCTGACCTCAAAGACCCAAAACGATCGACAAAGTGTGGTTGGTGTGGGTTTAACACTAATCATAAAAAAAAGCGCAGTGCATGTCCAGCAAAAGACGCCAAATGCAATGAATGTGGAATCGATGGCCTGTCGCCGCAAGAATGTACACAAAGTTGCAGCAAGCCAAGACAGAGACGAGGCAGACTGTGTGTTCATTGGCAGTGTTAACACATACAAGTCCGATCCATGGATGGTACTGGTGGAAGTCGGGATGAGTGAAATATCGTTCAAGATAGATACCGGTGCAGATGTCACAGTTCTGCCAGCCAACTCTCCCGCAGTGAAAGGTATGTCTTTAACCAAACCTACAAGGAAACTATGCGGACCAGACATTTTCCGTAAAGAGTAGTTGGAGAAGCAAAAGTCGAGCTTTCTTACAATAACAGGTCATCTATTGAGAGTGCATGACCTTGATACACCCCTACTAGGGAGACCGGCGAGCACCAGCCTAAATATTATTGGCGTAGATGCCATCCTCAACGGTGTCGGTACCGGAACAGACTGAAAAGCCGAGTTCCCACAACTCTTCAAAGGATGAGGAACTATTATAGGGGATAACAAGAAAGTATTAGTCCCGATGCTAAACCCCAAGCAATCACTACGGTAGCATTACCTTTGTTGAAGTCTGTGGAAACAGAGCTATACATTGTATGGTGGAGAGGGGCGTCATTACCGAGGTTGACGAACCATCCGACTGGTGTGCGCCGATGGTGGTTGTTCCCAAGGCCTCAGGCAAAGAATTTGTGTTGATTTAACGCATCTTAACCATTGCTTAAAGAGAGAGTTTTATCCTATAGCGAAAATCGACAGTACGTTTGGTCATCTAGCAGGTGCCAAAAAATTTATAAATCTAGACGCAAATTCAGATACCCTTGTCACCCGAGTCTCAACCGCTAACTAGTTTTCTAATCCCGTTTGGGGCCTTTTGGTATCGCCTCAGCGCCGGAGCACTTCCAGAAATGAATGAGTCAGATACTGCATGGACTTAAGGGAGTCCTGGTATACATGGATGACTTGATAGTCTGGGATAAAGACCAGATCTATTTATTTATTTATTTATTTATTTATTTATTTGTCAATATATCGTTAACAGGGCAGAGCCCCACCAGTAACGTATAATAAAAACATAGACACATGTACAAACATACATGCAAAACATAACTAAAAAATGACAAATACACAGGAACATTGTACAAACATATAAAAGAAAAAAGAAAAGAAAAGAAACATGACAGTAATAGTCAAAGTCAACCTTAAAATTAAATTAAAATTAAAATTTACACATAATCACGAATTGCTTTCTTGAAAGAAGCCAAGGACACATTAAATGTGTTTACAATGATCTAGCTCCGTCAGAGCTAGATCCATTAAATTTTAATGGATCTAGCTCTGACGGAGCTAGATCATTGTAAACTTCCTGAATACGATTCAGGCAAGTGTAACGAAAAACATCTATACAGCATTTTGGTAAAACATACATGCCCCTTTGCCTAGTTGCTCTAGAAGGTACACGGAAGTTTATCTTGTCCAACAAGTTATTATCAGTAACGCAATTGTGTATGATCTTGTAAAGAAATACAAGATCAGTGACGTTACGCCTAGACTGTAGAGTAAGAAATCCCCCAGCGGAACACATGTCCATGTACTCATCTCTGTGATAAGGAACCCGCGCCTTAAAACAAAGCATCGAACATGACCATCGTCTACGGGCAGTGTTTGAAATGCTAAACTCAACAGGAATGACCCTGAATGAACAAAAAACAAGAGTTTTCAGTAGACTCTGTCGTCTTTCTAGGACACACAATAATTGATGCTCATCGTATAAGAGCCGACAACCGGAAGACAGCGGCGATCGTAAAGATGGATCGACCAACTAATGTCAAAGAGGTGCAAAGCATGGTTAAACTTCCTAGGAAAATATATCCATAGAAAAGCGGAAATCCTTGAGACCATAAACTCCCTCCAATCATTAAAAAATGATGAACGTGGGGAATACCTGAAATTCAAGCATTCGAGGAGATCAAAACTCTTCTTACCCAGGCACCTTCCTTAGCCCTGGACGACCCTTCCAAACCCACGACTGTTTCCCCAGATGCTTCATCCTACGGTCTTGGTAGTGTCCTCATCCAGAAGTAGGAAGATGGGAAGGGAAGAAGAGAGCACTAGCCTACGCGTCGCGCACACTGTCGATTGCCGAGAAAAGATTTTTGTGGTAAAAAAGTAAAATTTTTAAACTCGAAATCATAAAAAAAATGACTTGGCCATTGAATTTGGTTCATGGCCAAGAATTTTTTTATGATTTCGAGTTTAAAAATTTTACTTTTTTACCACAAAAATGGTTGGCTTGGCGCTCGTCAACAGGCGAAATGATCTTACATATTTTCAAAGCGAAACTAGGGAGAAAGAATAAAAAGCTTGGCTCAACTTCTATATCTCACAGCATTCACAGCCGAAGACTTTTGAAGGAGAGCTTGGCTGCCGTCTTTTTTACAAATTTTTGTATTTTGGGGGGATAATAATTTACATCAAAATATTTTACTTCAAACAGTTCAAGTAAAGGTAGAAGGAAGTACGGACAAGGTCGTTTGTCCCAGAGCATTGATTGATACTGGATCCCAGCGATCATACATAATGAACGCAATGCTCGGAAATGGGTTATAAATTAAAGCGAAACTTAAAACACGGTGTTGGCGGTCAAGTGAGCGCACCCAGAGGCTAAAATCGAGGTACATGCCAACTAACACCGACTACAGGTGCATTTCATGTACTCGATAACCCGAAATATTAAATATGCCGACAGTATTCCAAGGGTGTGATAACGGAGCTGATATCAAAAAAAAAAATGATTAGAGTCTACCACTCATTAATAACTGATTCAGGGGGGACAGTAAATCAAAGCGATCAAGCAAACCCTCTAGGCCCCGACGCAATCGACGAGTGAGCGATAACATACCAAAGATCGATATTTTTAATGGGAAATATAGCAATCAGTGGTATAAACAGTGCTAACACCCGCAGATCAACGCCAGAATCAACAAGGCCGATTCAGAACAACTCTGAATTTATTATGTGCTTAGTTGCTAGGACGGCTCCAAAGTCATCGTTTACAAACTCCTATGACAAGAACTTTTTTTTTCATTTCATTTCATTTATTCATCCACAATCTTACAATCATAATAATATCAAAAAATTATTACAAAAACAAAATTATAGTGGAGCCTATTTAAAGGCATATTGAATTCAGTCAATTAACATCAACAATAATTAAACAATCTTCAAAACAATTCAAAGCAACTAAAACAGTAACAAATAAACAAGCTTCTTACACGTATAAATAAATAATATTACTAAGTGGTTGTGAATCAAAACTTATCCATTAAAAATTCATTAATACTATAGTAGGCCTTAGCGATAAGAAATTATTTTAAGCTACATTTAAAGGAACGTAAATCTGTGATATCTTTTATAGAAGTTGGTAATTTACTATACAATTTAATATTAATGAAGTCGGATTTAGTTGAGAAATTTCATTATTTTTTTTGTCTTGATAGAGATCGTATTTTCTTCTTGTGTCCATGGCTCTGAATTCAATCGTGTTTGGGATAGTCCTACAAATATAATTCTACTCTTAAGATTGATTGTAGTATGTTATAGCTCTAAAAAGTCAGGATATTTAATTGAATAAATAACGGTTTCGCATGCTGGTTCCTTACAGCTCTGCCAACTCTAATTGCACGCTTTTGTATGGTAAATATTTGATTTCCAATTGAAGAGGCCACCCAAAACTCAATTCCATACGACATTCTTGATTCAAATTCAGCAAAATACACTAATCTAGCTGTATCAAGGTCTGACTGGGCACGCACCACTCTGACTGCATAACAAGCAGAACTAAGTTTACGGGAGAGGATTTCAATGTGCGATTTCCACGATAGGTGCTGGTCAAGAGTCAATCCCAAAAAGTTGGTTGCCTCCGCTCTCTATAAATGAGTGCCATTTGTAAGATTTGATAACTGGTCGACCTTAGCGACAGATTTACTACTTTGTATAGTATGAAATTGTATGAAATAAGTTTTAGCTTCATTTAGCACAAGATTATTATCTTCAAACCATCTAGAACACTTTTCAAACTGAGCTTCAGCCTGCTCTTTAAGAGAACCAACTCCAGAATATTTGACAAGAATACTCGTATCGTCTGCAAAAAGTTCAACACCCGTCACATTCCCAGGCAAATCATTAAAAAAATTAAAAACAATAAAGGTTCCAAAATCGAGCCTTGGGGCACTCCCCACTTAATTGGCTAAGGGCTTGATTTAACCCTTTCCTCCACACCCATAACAATTGAAGTTGACTCAACAAATTGTAGCCGATTTGAAAGATACGACTTGAAAAGCTTTAATGCATTACCGCGAACGCCATAAAATTCCAGTTTATTCAAAAGCATGTCATGATTTACACAGTCGAAAGCCTTCGACAAATCTCAAAAAAATCCCTAATGACGACGAACCTTTGTTAATCTCGGCGACAATTGTTGACAAGAAGCGATAAATTGTGGTGTGAGTGGATTTGCATTTTTGAAACCCACTTTGATGTGCTGATAACAGCTTTCTAGTGACAAAGAAATTCTCTAGCCGTTTAAACATTAATTTCTCAAAAACTTTAGAAAAAACCGGTAGAAGGGATATTGGCCTGTAATTATCCACTACTTTCTTGTCATTTTTCTTATGCAAAGGAATAACTTTAGATATTTTAAGGTCATCTATAAACGTGCCCGTTTCGAAACACGAATTAATTATATTAACTAATGGTTTAGTTAATGAGTTTGAACAAGCTTTACTAACTTTACTCGGTAACTCATCGTGTCCACACGCCAAAGTGTTTTTTAAAGATTTTATAATGTCACTTATTTCATCCTCATTTGTCGGATAAAGGAACATTGATTGGTGTTATTGACGTTTAAATTATAAAAATACTTCATATATTCATAAGTGAACGGTTTGTCACCCACTATCTTCGATGCAATGTTTGCGAAATACTCATTGAATATGCTTACAATAGAGTCTGCATCGGAAATACATTTATTGTCGTAATTTAAGGTAATGTTCTGTTGATTCGATATATTTTTACTTTTTGTATTGATCATATAATTCACAACATCCCAAATCTCTTTGGATTTGTTTACCGCCGACTCGATTTTACACCTAAAAGACAATGCTTTAGCGTGCGCAATAGTTCGTTTATAAACACGACAATATGAACGATAATAATTATTTAAAAATAAATTATTTTTAAAGTGATTCTTTAATCCATACAGGAAACGTTTTTCTTTACTAGCAATTCGTATACCTTTTGTTATCCAATTTGATTTATTAAAATTTGGGTTTATTTTGATTTGCTGTAATGGGCAATGCTTGTTGAATGCATAGTTTTCCTGGTACTTGTTCATTAACGGGACCCCCCCTCCAAAAAATGTAAAAATTCAGTAAAAACATTTCAATAGACAATCATAACTACTACATCTACTCCATCTGAGTTTCAGGAGGTCAGGAAAACACAATTATTTCGAACAAAGCCTCGAAAACATCCTTTCCGGCTACATACATTGCGCCAGGAGTGACACGGCCTACGCCAACATACTCCACCTACAAAACCTTTAACGTCGCTATTTTAAATATAAAGGACTGTCAATGGAAAAGTACTTTCGTTTAAGGTTCATTTGGTGTCCGTGAACGTCAATGTCAGCTGCACGGCGACGACTGCTCTCATCTAGGCCTACGCGTTCCAAAGGACTGTACTCGCCTGAGTCACGTTGAACGTGTGAGTCAAGTTCACTGTCAGAGTCATATTCAACTCCTAGCAAGTTGTAATTATTTATTGTAAACAGAAACAAGTAAAAAAATGAAGATCGGAGAGACCAATTAACAAAAAATTGAGGGGAGTCCCGTTAATGAACAAGTACCGTTTTCCTATTAATACCTGATATTTTAAATTTGGGCAGTCAGAATTGTAAACGTTACTCCAATCCATATGTTTAACTTCAGTTGAAAGCATTTGTATGTTCCTATCATTAATGATTCGTTTCTTCACATATTTTACCATGCACGGAAGTGTGATATCACTTATTATAATTTTTTGTCCAAAATGGTCTGAGAAACCATTTCTTAACACTAAAGCCCTATAATCATTATAAATATTCGTTAAAATATTATCAATGGTAGATTCCGTAAAATGAACTGGGTCAATTCTAGTAGATTCAGTAATTGTAGTTGCTAAATTAAATTGAAGTAGAAGCTGCTTAAGATTACGGGAGGCCACATTATCAACCATAAAGTTAATATTAAAATCACCCGCAATTACCACTTTTTTATTTTCTCGAAAAAGTTTAGTGATAATTTCTTCAAACTTAACTAAAAATAAATCTACATCACCACTAGGTGGCCGGTACACACACAACACAATAAAGTTGATACTCGTGTTTATAAACACTTCAGCACTGCAACATTCAAACACTTCATCATCTTCATTGAAAATGTCATCTCTAACCTTGGTAACACTTTCCCATTTACAATCCACAAATATTGCTGTACCACCCCCCCCTTCTATGTTGTCTGCAAGAGGATGCAATGCAAAAGTAATTTGGAATTTTAGTCCGTTCAATTGCATCGTGATTTAAATGATGTTCAGAAAATGTAAGAATGTCAAGTCTTTCACTTTTCTCAGCGCTTGAACAAACAAACTGGTCTATCTCTGCAATTTTGTGAGGATTTAGTGATTGAATATTTTGGTGGAAAACAACAAATGTACCTATGGTCGATGACAAAATATCCTTAGACTTGATCCTTTACTCGTGCCTATCTGACACCTTGCACTTGCACCCCTCCACGACCACGACCTCTGCTGTTGTTGTTTCCCCTCGTCCGCGAGGAGAACCTCGTAGGTTGATTCGGACCGCCCGGTTTACGTGAATCATTCGCACGAGCTACACTCAGTGCGACTGACTGACTAGTGTTGTTGTCGGGTAGAGGAGAGATTTCGTCTTCATCACTGACATGTTGCGATTTGAATGTGCCAAGCTCAACAACACAACCAGAGTCTTCATCCACTATGTATGTCACCCCGTCCACTTTTAGTTTGTCAAACACAACAACTGCTTTCTGGTCATTATCTCTAGCTTTAAACATTTCTTTAACTAGGATTCTTCTCTTCTCGATAGTTTTATAAGAAAAGTCTTCTAGTAAGATGAATTGAGACCCCTTCAACTTAGACCTAGCACTCCACACATTTTCACGCATTTTAAAAGACGTAAATTTCACCACAATATCACGCGGGTACTTGGTATCACGGTTAAGTCTGTTTATGCGATGAGCACGTTCTATATCATCCGACTGGGGTTCGATATTTAGTTTGTCTTTCACTAGTTTCTTGACCTAGACCTCCACGTCACTCCACATTTCAACACCATCTGACACCTCACTCACTCCCTTAAAAATTAAATTATTACGACGGCTTTGGTTTTCCATATAATCTTGTGTTTTTTTCCATTTTCCGCACTAGTTGTCTCAGTGACTCGTTCTCTTCTTCAAGGGTTACTACATTGTCTTCCAAAGTCTTAACTTTGCCTTCTATTGGTCGCACTTGGTCTCCAATCGCATCACAACATTTTTAACCTCATCAATGTCAGCTTGAATTGAGTCTAGCTTTTTTAATTGTTCAATAATTTCATCAAGTTTACCTGCAGTATCTGGGCCGGGGTTAAGCTCGATCCCGCCAATCAACAGCAAAATCAAGAGAAGACAGATGTAAATACCACTTTGACACATAGAAAACCGTGACGGAGTCTTGGGGCATTGTTGCACATCGAACACACTGAGTTTACAAAAAAGTCAAAACTCGAAAACAACGGCAAGCACTTGCTTAAATATCCTTGGCGGTAGCTTCCTATACGGGCTCTCCATACACACACATCTACGCCCATGTTGACGGAGCAAATCACCAACAGGTCTAACCACTTTAAACCGACTTGACTGACTGACTGAACTGATGGACTTAAGGCCAAATCAGAAGTTAAAAAACTCCTGACTTTGACGGGAATCGAACCCTGACCTTTTGCATTGGAAGCAGATACGCTAACAACAAGACCAACGAGCCACACAACAAGACCAACGAACCACACGAGCCACACAACGAGCCACACAAAAAACATAAAGCTTAGTGATTACGGCCACACATCAAGACAAATCGAAATCCTGATTGGGGCAGACGTGGCTGGCAAACTATTTACTGGCAACAACATCATATCTCTAGAGTCAGGGCCGGTCGCGATCGAAACGCAATTAGGATGGACCTTAATGGGTTAAATAAAAGATTGTAGTGGACGTAATTCAACTGATTCTCTCTTGGTGACCACGCTGTTTGTCAATGACTGTACAATACCAGACTTGTGAAAACTAGACGTTCTTGGTATTGCAGACAAAGCGACTAAGATTAAAATTAAAGAACTAGCTCGAGACACAACAAATCACTTCTTGAAAACTGTCAATAAAGAAAGTGACGGGCGATACCAGATTAGATTGCCATGGGTAGACGGTCATCCCCCGCTAACAGACAATAACAACATCGCCGTGAAAAGGCTTCAAAACGCTACGAAGAAACTCACAGATAGCAATCTCTTTCATGAATACAACGCAATCTTTGAAGGTTGGGCCAAGGAGGGAATAATCGAAGAAGTGAAACCGGAAGCAATAGAAAATAAATGTTTGCCCGCAGTAGGTGATAATGTTGTTATATCTTATGCCACCACTAACAACAATGATGTATACAAAACAGAGCAGTTCGAGTTACGAAGGTGGGAGAGTATAGGCCAATTCTCAGAATATACATGCAAGACCGCGGGAGAGTTGACATCATTGAAGAAGGTTCAAATACCAAGAATATTGGATCTTGAAATCAGTCCAACATTATTAAACACCATTCAGCTAACAGAAAGATGCATGTGGCCTGACAACTCAGCTCTCCTCCACGTCCAAGGGACGAGAGCGAAGCCTGTCACGGCGTTAGGAGGGTGGGAGGGGTCGAAACCTGACACACAAAACCATGAGACATTAGGCGCCAACCCCTCACACTCCCACTCCACTTTCAAATCTTCTGGTCACAGTTTCAAACCATGCCTGATTTACACTCCTATGAACAGATCCTCCCTCAAACCTAATTACCAACCCTGCATCAACAATCAATGGTGCAGCGGTGGTGACAGAGTTGGAGGAACTTCGAGACGACTTGGCATATCCGGCTTGACTATGTCTTGTCAGGCCTTGCCATTTCGCAGATTCCAATTCGAGGGGCGCTTCGCAGTGGACATCTGGGTGGTCTTCCGATCGCCACCGTCAACACCATCCCTTGGCGGTGACCCTCCGTTCCCGTCTGCGAGGTCATCCTCTTGGCTGAGATCTACACTCCCCCACCGGTTCAACCCCCGACCGCCCACTGCCGAATCTACCCGGACAGAGCGTGAAGATGAGTGTGCGCGTACCGTGTGAACAGTGTGATCGAAAATGAGCCGTTGTTATTTCCGAGGTGGGATCATGTTGCTACCCCACCTCCCGCGTCGTGTATATAAATTAAATTAAATCTTTTCATTTTGCGTATGCCAAGAGCAACAATGAACAATACAATTACAATACTTTACTTCAAGACAAAGACAATTTATTATAAAAAGCTATTATTACCTATTTGTATTTGTTGGATTTTACTTTTTATTATTGTGTGCGAGTAGTAGTTTTCAATTGTTTTTTTATTTTCAAACTCTCGCAGGCAATTTGTTTTCCCTCCCTTCTGGTAGTAGTCTCGTCACCAGCTGCTAGCCCTGCACTGCGCGGGTATAAACATGTGTTATTTTGGGTACGAGACTACGCCAGAGGGGTGTATATAAGACCAGCCCTCGGCCACGCAAATCAGTAGTTCGATTATGTCTGCTACTCGCACAACCCTTGGTCTCTAGTGGTTCGGCTATGCCTGCCTCTGAGCCAGGTTCGATCATTTTCTCCGTAAAGTTCATGTAAAATACACCATACCTAGTATACCTACATCACTTGCTTCTTTCATTTTGCTTGCTATTCCTATCCTCACCCTTGACCATCGAGACCGCCGAGACCTCTAGACCTCCTAGACACCGGAACAGCGAAACCTCGAGACCATCTAGACGTCGGAACAGCGAGACCTCGAGACCATCTAGACCTCCTAGACCTCGAGACCCTCTAGACGTCGGAACAGCAAGACCTCAAGAACTTCATAGGCTATAAGCTCCCTAGTACCTAGAGAGACCCTATAGACACTATAGACGACATATTCCTTGACTCCTAGACTTTTCTTAGAGGCTATAATCACAAGGCGTCGAGGCGCAAAGTTCAGGTCCTACTTGTTTACGGAGTAAACCAAAAAACCCGCCCCCCCCCCCACTCTTAATCAACCGCGACCGCACTTCAAGTGTGCTCGCAACAATACTATCTGCTTGTTGTTGAAAGAGTATATCCAAACAGATTAACCCTCAAAAGACCAAATGATACCGGAAACATACGCTTATTTGTCTGTCAAAGAAAAACTCTATCAATGATCATCTAATACTCAGAGGGTCGCGACTAGTAATACCCGCAACGGTAGGTAGGTATTAGGTATTACAACGTGTCGAGCGCGAGCACGCAAAGCTGTTTGGTGGCCAGTCATATTGAATTTACAGTACGATCATGCCCTGAATGCATTCAGGAATCCAACAATCAACACGAACCTCTCGTCTCGATCATCTTTCCAGAAAGACCATGGCAAACTGTCATGGATCTGTTCAAGTTGCGTCAAAAATGGTGTTTGGTGGTTACCGATTACTATTTGAGGTATTTGAGATAGCGGAACTATAACCAGTCTTAAATCACAGTCGATTATCGATCACTGATACACAATCTTTTCGAGACACGGGATACCAGAGAATGTTTAAAGTGACAACGGTTCACAGTTTGGATCACTTGAAACCTCAGAGTTCAAGCTATTCGGTAAATCGTAAGGGTTTAACTTCATCACCAACAGCCCAAAGTTCAGTCAATGTAACGGCTTTGTAGAAGCGGCTGTCAAGATTGTAAAACTATGATTGAAGTATTCGGGAGGATCTAGCATCTAGCCCTCCTCGCTTACAGAGCAACACCTCTTCAAAACGGCTTCAATCCGGCTAAACTATTAATGAATCGGAAATTAAGAACTACGCTCCCAGTCACGTTGGCACAACTGGACAGAATACCGGACAAATCGAATCTTCGGAAGAAAGAAGAGATCATAAAAGCAAAGCAAAAGACAAATCATGGTTAAAGACACCGATGCTGTACGTCGTCATCATCATTAAAACAGGTGATGATGTATGGATAATTGACATGCGGACACACAGAGGAGTTCTTCGCTGTGCTACCGAACCAAGGTCATATGTAGTCCAGACCAATCGTGGAGCAGTCAGGAGAAACCGATGGCACCTTATTCCGGCCCCCTATTTCAATGACTCCAGTGAAGAGGTGGACTAGATTTCGGAAACCAAGCTGAAGAAGTTCCTGATCCGGCCCCACAA
Source organism: Sweltsa coloradensis (assembly GCA_024449915.1). NCBI lineage: Eukaryota > Metazoa > Arthropoda > Insecta > Plecoptera > Chloroperlidae > Sweltsa > Sweltsa coloradensis. Next base: position 245,929 of record JAMZAV010000414.1, on the reverse strand, counting down.
ATTACATCAATCCCAGGTAACGCGCAGGTCCTCGGCAAGAAACCAAGACTTGCACTCCTCGAGGCTACTCCCCAAAACAACCTGAGATACCAGACCCAGAGTGAACGCCATGTTTGTCCACCAACGAAACTTTGTCTGTAAGTTTTCCACTCTTTAATCTTTGTGTATATACTCTCGAAAGTAAGTCTGATCTAGTTTGTACTTTAAAAATTTAAATACTCTTGTGTAAATTTAATTAGCTAGTCAGTTTTTAAAATTGTCATCTACCCGTTGAATTCATAATAACTACTTTTACTTTTTTTTGTCATCAGGTTCGGTTTGATTAGTTTAATGAGCTCTCACGCCATCTTAGTAGTTTTAGTTGTTGTATGGTTACAGACACTGGCCTCTCTATGGGCATGGATATCTATGGACGAATAAACATGGCTTGTTTAGAATCGTGCAAGTTTTCGAGTTCTTTCCTGTGAATCCCTAATGATCCTAGCCAGGCCTTCTAGTTAGTTGCCCTTGCCCCAAACTATTCGGTGTCGATGGAAGCAAGCACAGACAAATTCCCTCGGTGGCTCCTTAAACTGTGTCCAAATTCCAACAATGTTTCCATTCCTAGTCCAGGACTGAGCACAAAACACCAGCTACAAGTACAGTGACAACCGGTTGGAGCCAAGTGGCTAGACTAAACTGAGATGTAGAAGAAAATTAGGTTTTAACTGGTCTGTTACACAACTATTCGGTGCTTTTGAATGCGTATTATTGCGGCTGTTAAGATACAACGATATTTACAAAAAAAACTCATTTAAATGAATAATTTAAAAATAACTCCAATAAAGAGATGAAACTATTACGCCTGATTAATTAAACCACATTTGCTGTGGTAACTCCAGGAGTAGGTTTCTTAGTACAAGAGAGTGTTTGTACACTAATAATATGGTGAATACCCTAGTAGCACACGATTTTGAGCATAGTGTGGGCCATGTAAGGCACACACTTGGCTGCCATGCATGCGGCTAAGGGTGTGTGGGCATCATCTGGCCCAGATAAGTCTAGCCATGGAACTTAACATACATGGCTAGCATTAGAGGGCCATATCCCAGCCACACACGGCTAGCCTTGACTTGGCAAACAACTGGCTAGCCATACGTGGCCCAAATACGTCTTAACCTAGCTCAGCGGTATGTGGCACGCCCGATGCTAGCCATGTCATTTTCACACACGGCCAGCCAGACTCGTCTTGACAAAGAACTGTTTAGCCGTTAGGGAAGAAAGAGGGTGGGGGTAGCGTCCAGTTTGAATTTGAAAAGTTTGAATGGCTTGTCCGTTACGGCGTTACCTGTCTTTGGTTAGTTGCGAATGCTCTCTCGAGAAGGTTGGATCTATGCTGGTCACTGTGGTGTAGGTATTAATGCTACGTATAATGCACACGCACATAGCACACGTTTTTGGAGTCTTATGGAAAGGTAATACGTACGCAGTACACTCACCCCAAAGGATTCATGTAGGCGCACCGCACCAGCCAGAAGCGGTAGTCATCCTGAAGGTAAATGGTAATGTATATAGCTATACTACACATCTGTTGCCAGAAAGTGTAAAAATACTCAAGGTTAAAACGCAGTACGCACCCACCCCTGTAGCAAGAAGATGGATTTATATTGGCAAAGTCAGGAGCAGAAGTCGAACTGAAGGTAATGTTTAACCACTCATCTCTTGCCAGAAGGATCGTGACTTCATACTACTTATATGGTAATACATGCAGTACGCACGCACCGCTATAGTATGAGGATGGTTCATTTCGGCACACCTCGCAAAGCCAGGAACAGAAGTCGTACAGAAGGACTCATGCAGCCCTTGCCAGAAAGAACGTGTCTTCATACTAATGGTAGTGCATGCAGTACGTACGCACCCCTATAGCAAGAAGGTGGATTCATATCGGCGTATCGGGTCAGAAAGTCTCCATGTTTCATGTAAGTATACACTCGCTCACATCCATCGCAAGAAAACACAAAATATGAAATATATCATTGACAGTTATTTATGAAATTGTGAATAAATATGTATGCGTATCATTATTTACCCCATGATGAGTCCTAAACATCCTGTCTGGCCCACATATGGCAACATGGTTAGCTGGACTTCTGGCAAACTCATGGCTAGCCGTATCGGGGCCATGTTCAACAACAATGCATGGGCCACACTCGGTTCCACTTCCAAAATCTAATACCAGCCACACATGGCTAGCCAGACGAGAAACCGACGCTTTCATCCGGCTGGCCATGTGTCTGCCTTACAAGGCCCAGACGGACCATACGTGGGGTCACTGCCAAAAACAAGTCATTGCCACATTTGGCTAGCCATATGTGGCACGTACGTTTTCGCCTGGCTGGCCATACGTGGGCCATTTAATGCCCAAACCTAAGTGTTCTCTGGGTAGTCCTGGCGTGTGGCGTGTGGCGTGTACTGCCTTCCAAAGTGATGACTGCCGACTGCAGTGTAGGTTTCCAAGCTGTCTTAATTGATCAATAACCAAAGTGGTTTTTGTGATGTATGTTTTAATAAAATGTTTAATCAACAAAGAATAAAGTACTATTATGAAGATTGCTATTGTCTTTTGCATGCAAGTTGAAATATTATTACGAAAGCTCCAAGTTAAATGAACTGGCCAAGTCAATTTAAGCCTCACTAACTCACTGTCCGATTTCATTCCCGAAACATCTGTCAAACCAAGTGCAGCGACACAACAAAAACCTCCACTTGACGGCCAGAATATTGCTCATCATTAATTGCTCATTTGTCAAGTCTTACGAAACGCTTGTAGACAGTTGACTTAAAAAGATACTGTGAATTATATGCATGGCAAATCAATTTTAATTTTCTTTTAATGCTCGTTTGTGAAAGAATCTTATGTGTACAATTTACACACATATTTAGAGTAATTTTTAACTTTTAGATAATAAATATATCAATCTCAAAAGGGCACACAAGCACAGATTTTAACTTAATATTCAACTTTTCATAAAGTAAAACGCATTATCTTTAATAGTTCCGGAGTGGCTTTGTTTTTATTAGAGTATGTTTTTACATAAATCACATGGGCAAGATAGGAGGAACGAACGGCGGGAAGTGACAACGATTTATCATTAGATTCTATGAACGTGGTAGGCGGCTTAGCCGTAGTGTGACACTTTTAGACCTTACCTAGTTTCATTACAGAACATCAAATTGGAATTACATTTACTATGCAATAGGATTCAACAAGCCTTTTGGAATATTGTAAAACGATTCATTACAATGTTGATGCAGTGTAGATTATAACTACACTTTTGAAGTCCATGAATAACAAATAATTATTTTATGCTGTTACATTCTTCTAATAATTGGATGAGCGTAGCGAGCGTAGCGAACGAAGCGATGATTCCATTTAACTACACTGGAGAAAAAAATCCGTTTTTTTATTATTATTTTTGTCTGTCTAACACGATTCCGGGTATACCGATACTCCGATTGCGATGACATTTCATGGAGGCCTTCGAAATCTCTAAACTTAGAACTGCCACGTTTTTAAACACAATCGAAAAATTATTTCTCATAAAAATCGCAATTTTACGATTTTTTTCGATTTTTAAAAAAAATTCTACTATTTATAACACCTACATGCTTTGTTCGATTGTAATGATTTTTTAACAGAACCTTAATTATATGAATTGATATATTCGTGTGAAATTTGAGTGTTATCGTAAAATTATGTCTTGTGAAAATCGTAATTTTACAACTTTTTTCGATTTTTAAAATTTCTTCGGCTTATAACACCTACATGCTTTATTCGATTGTAATGATTTTTTTACAAAACCTTAATTTTATTATTTTATATATTCGTGTGAAATTTGAGCGCAATCGAAAAATTATTTCTCGAGAAATCGCAATTTTACGATTTTTTTCGATTTTTTTTAATATCTTCGACTTATAACACCTACACGCTTTATCCGATTGTAATGATTTTTTCACATAATCTTAATTTTTTGAATTATTATATTCGTGTGAAATTTGAGAGAAATCTAAAAATTATTTCTCATGAAAATCTCTATTGTACGCTTTTTTCGTTTTTAAAAAATTACGCTCATCCAACAACGAGCCTGAAAAAGCGTTTGCGAAGCTTCCTAGTTAAATAAATACAAGGTACGTTACATTGCGAATTAAGAAATGAAGCAGGCTATCTACTCAAGATGTACCGAAATAATCATAATATAAAATCATGCAATTTTTCACTTCATGCATTCAACATTTTTATTAAATGTTAGTTTGAGATCCAACCTCTATCCAATCATCCAATCAATCATTCTCCAACAAAGACCACGCCTTACACAATTCCAAACTATAACATAATCCTGATGGATATTTTTAATCCTTCGATAAGCAGAAATTAGTTCAATCAATATAGGTTCAAACAATATTTCTTCCTCCCAAGGATTTTAAACACCTCAGTTAGCTTCTCAACATCATATTAAAGTGTTTGCAAAGTTTAAAACGTGCTACAAGGAACTAATTAAGAGTGTGTGCGTGTGTGTACGGCCTATACGGGAGATAGGTGAAAGAGGTATTCGCTTTTAGGGTAATAAATGTTTTTGAACACGTAAATGGAGCGAAATGGAAACACGCTTAGACAAAATCGTATCAACCTATTGATTTAAGGCTCACATTTAAATCACCTTACGCAAACATCACAATATATTTCTAAATGCGTTTTTCTTATACAAAGAGTTTTAAAAATGTGGATTACATTTTCAGACAAAAATAAACTATAATATAAAGTAGGTAATTTGCAAGTGTATATGCAAAGTGCTTGTGGGAAGTCCTAAAAGGAAAGTGTCCGAAAGCATCCCGCCTGGAGTAGCTTTCTTTAAATCAGGGAGAAAAGCTGACATAATCATTAAAGGCCCTTGCATAAGAGGTTGACAATGCTCACTTTTCCTCAAGTACATCAAATGAAAGCTTAAAATGTTCCCTTTACAAAAGAGTATTATGTTTATTGGGGCGGGTAGCTTTTGGTGAAAAAGGGGGGGGGGGGGGGGAGTTCAAGAAAACAATGGGCGAATAGATGTTCACATAAATAAAATGAATGCTTTAAATGACCCCATTACGAAAATGTATGACACTTTATTGAGGTGGTTAACTTTTGGTCAAAAAATGGGGGATTAGGTCAAAATGTGTAAATTTGAGTTCAAGAAAACAATGCCCGATTAGATATTTACATATGTCAAATGAAAGCTAGAAGTGGGCCGATTTCAGAAACGTATGATGTATTATTAAGTCGGGTAGCTTTTGGTACAAAAAAGTGGGGGGTAAGGTCAAAATGTGTAAATTCGAGTTCAAGAAAACAATGCTTGATTACATATTCTCATATATCAAATAAAAGCTAGAAATAACCCCTTTACAAAATTGTATGATGCATTATTGGTTTTGGTAGCTTTTGGTCAATTGAAGAGGGGAGCGGGGTGGGGGGGATACCTTCCAAATAAAATGTTATTTGGAGTTGCAGAAAACAAAGTTAATGAAACTATTTTTATGTATCAACTGTAAGATCGCATCATAAACAGCACAGAAATATCCGGTTGCATATTGTAAGGGTTAATTAAGTCGAAATGGGGGGCTAAAAGTCAACATCTGAATTTTTACGTTGCAATGAATGTGGGGGCAAGTCCACACATATTTTAAATGATAGCTTCTAACGAACTCTTTGCTAAAAAGTATGATGTATAATTGGGACGGGTAGCTTTTGATAAAAAAAAAGGGGGACAGTTCACCACCTGCGTTTTAGGCATTTTGCTGGTTGCTCGGCTGAATGACACCACAGTTGTTAGAAATTTTGAACATATCTCACGAAAGTGCAAATAAAGGTCTCTATGGTAACACATTCCTAAAATTTGTTTTGAAATAATTTATAAAAAATAAATAAGATTTCACGAATTTCAATTTTGTTCAAAAGGCCAAAATTGACTATATTCGTGAATTTTTTCTGGCTGATCAAGACAAAATTTTGAAAATCTATGGCTGTCAGAACGTCCATGTATGCTTTATTGACAAGTTTGCACAATTGTATATACGTAGGATGCTTCTTGGCCGAGCGAACCGCTATTTACTAACTGCCAAAAGGGTGGTAAACCCTCTTAAGACAAAATCTGTCTAAATTGCAATATATTGTGAAAACGTCTTTATACAATATATTGTAATTAAATGATACGACGAACATTAAATAAATAAATCCGTATTTAGAGTCTACCCACTCAGTCACACAACTGATTTTCAGTGGGGGACAGTAAACCGTAGTGACCGAGCCAACCCTGTAGGCCCCGACGCAATCGACGATTGAGCGATAACCAACCAAAGATCGATATAGGATCGATATTAAAGGAAATATAGCATCAGTTGGTATAGACAGTGCGAACACCCGCGGATCAACAAGTCCGATTCAGAACAACTTACTGAATACTGAATAGCATGGCCATTTTATTGCTGATACCTTTTGTTTAAAATGGGGGTGTTTTCATACAACCATATTCCATTTACCATATAAACACATTTTAAAATACATTCGAAATAGTAAGTTGATGTTACAGTTTTATGAGGGCGTGTCTCTGTCTACATGTTTACAAAGTCGTCTTACATTTTATGTGAAATATAAACAAATTACTGATGAACTGTACCTTGAACTTGCTATTCGCTATCTGTGTCAACTCCAAGTTTTGTGACGATATACCACATTCATTCTCATCTGCTGGTGGCATATTGGTACATCCCTTAAGTTTGCATGCATCGGTGCACATAACGTTCTTATCCAGGCGTTGTCAATCAGGTAGCTTGCAAATCTTACGACATTTGCAGGCAAGAAGCTGCATCACTGCTTCAGGGGCAGGCGATCCAGTCATCCACTCCACCACGAGTTGTCCATATGTATCCAATTTTCAGCCATGTCCGACAGGACCAGGAATATCTTCGTTTCACTCTTTCTATTTGCCAAAAATCAGGAACAGCAAATCAGGGAGTAATTGAACAGCAAATCAGGCTGTAGAGTACGTCAATAATGGTCAATTTTTTTTATCAAAATCCTCCAAGGTCACGGGGCACAAAGATCGCCCACATACTATTTCTTATGGGAGATTTTTGCCGATGGGACCTAGATCGAAAAATTCCAAGTTTGACGGCAAAAATTCGGGTCATGGTGGACCCAATAATTTTTCTCTTAATTTCTAAATTCATAACTAGTTGGCCTGAATGAAATTAATTTTTTGACTTTAGTGGGTGTATATACCCCTTTAAAGTGTATTTCAATTTTTCGATTATACTAAATGCATTTTCTCAATCTAAAACAATCTCGAATAATATATATATATTTTATTTAAATCAGGATAGGGGTAACTATGTAGCAATATTAACGATCCAATAGCTCTAAGTTAAACATGTGACTTAAATGTATTGTGCAGCATAATCGATGTCACGTAAGACTAATCGGATTCGTTCATATAAACACTTTCTAAATGATTTCTAGATTAAATCATGCATTGACGCGATTAGGTCTGGGGAAAGGTAATTGACATTTCGATACAATATATGTGAATATTTTCTATGTCGATATTTGGACTCCATATCGAAATGTAGAAAAAATCAACATTTTGTTAAAACGTGAAAAACTATTAAACTAGGATCGACATTTTCGGGAATATAAATATGAAATCTTTTATGCGGAAAATATACCTAAGAAAAATTATAGGCCTATATTTCTTCAAATTACGGTTTGCGTCGGGTACCCTACAGTAAATTCGTCTTGACTTTTAAATATGATATTGTGGGTGCCGGGTCGTTAATCGAGAGTTCAAAAGTAAAACTCGGTAAATTTTTGGCGTCACCATATCAACCCTTTGAAGCCACACCTTTTTCATAGCAGACCTTCTTTTAAATTTTGATGCATTTTATATTTTTATTTATTTATTTATTTATTTATTTATTTATTTATTAATTAATTAATTAATTTATTTATTTATTTATTTATTTATTTATTTATTTATTTATTTATTTATTTATTTATTTTTTTATTTTTTTTTTATTTTTTTTTGGTACAAACATATCGATGTGATATCGATTGAATCATATTTAAGCCCAGCACTAGCTTGTACGTTATATAAGGGAACAGAAGTGTGTGAGGTTAGTAATTCTAGCCTCCTTATACCTTGGTTCAACACGATGCTATAATTAATTTCCAAATATTACTTCCGGGATTTAGTTTTGGAGATGGGTTATGCGTGCACATGAAAAATACGACGCTATCAAAAGTAAACTCTAATTCTAAATTACGAATTAGTATTCATGTTAACAATATCTAGAATTAAGTTTATTTACGTTATACAAAGTTTAAATTGTTCAACACTTGGTATTTTCCCTGGGAACTAAAACGAAACTAATTACCCCCCTACTATTTTCTTTAAAAGGTTCAAGTCAAGTGCAAAAATAAACTTTGTTTTGGAATGTGCATTTCTCGATTCCTCAATATTCAACTAGACTATGAAACAACTAAGTAGTTTGTGATAAGTCTTATCACTGGATAGGGAACTGTTCTTCATGCCGTAACTTAGCAACAAGTTCTTATTAGGTTCGTTCGTCTGTGTTGCACTTTGCACTGCACTGTCATACACTGAACGGCGAGTTCATTTTAGTTCAGTGCAGTAGTAGATCCAGTGTAGTCGATACTGGCGAACAATAAAAGCTGACACTGCCAATATTTGTTTTCTTTAAAACGTAAATCTATTAAGAGGCTTGGGTGCGATTTAAATACCACTCCGATCGTGCCATGTGCAGTACTTTCGTACTTTTCAAACTACGGACAGGGAAATCATTATTTTTTCATTCTGTTTTTTTCCTCTGATAGATAACTAAATTCTTATTTCTCGTACATAGCCCTTTTGTTCATTTCAGTCATAACATTTCCACCATGAGTCCTCAAAGTCCATAGAAAATGTTCATTTCCGGTCAAAGTTTACTGCTCTTGTGTGACCAAAGGGGAGTAAATTTGGGAAATCAGGCCATGTACGTAGAATAAAAATTCATTTCTGAGTAAAATAAAAAAAACATATTTGAAATCGGACGAAAAATGTAGACGTAGTTTGAAAAGTACGAACGCCTTGCAAAGCACACTTTTGGCTCCATTTGGTGGCGCTCTCTAGTGAAATTCGATCGTGTCTGCTTCGAAACAAGTAGGGGAGGTAATGTGGGCGGGATCTGGACACCGGATGTGCTTGTCATCAGATTACATAATCACAATCTGTTATTTTGAGGTTTGCTTACAGCTTTTTACATCGCTGTCGTGAGAATTCTATAATATTCGCTATCAGAAATTAATTATGATTATTGTTGCTCAACGTCACTTTTATTACCATTAGCTATTCGGACTAAGAGTGGTGATAGACGAGAGTGAAGAACAATTATTACAGATAAGATAACCTACCGTATGCCTTGTGCGGGATTCGAATCCGCGTCCTCCTAGTGTAATTCGCCAGCGTCCCTATACTATTACAATATGTGCGACCACGGACGATATCAGAATTTGGAACTGCATAAATATTATGTTTATCGCGTTCTTTAATTAGTAGATTATAATTTTGATTCTCCGCAATGCAAGGTTTGTGATGCTCCCATTCAACCAATCTTCATAATTACCCGCGTTGAAAGAACTAAGCAAATATTGTTTACGATAAGTCTATGTTATTATATTATATCTGAACCTTTATTCTATTTTTAGATAGCGCTAGAGCGTTCTTTCAGCACGATAAAGAAAATAACATCGTTTGCTAACGCACGGTAGGCGGGCCTTTCGACAGGTCATATCCATAGGACAGACATCACCCATGCACTACATAATGGTTGAATTATTATTATTTTTTACTACCATTCAGAAATTAAAAAAGTCCGCCCCAACCGGGAATCGAGCCACGGATCTCCCGCATTCCAGACAGGCGTCTTAACCTATTATTACAGAATATTTTATTTCATTAATCTGCATGGGGCAAGAAAGTCTGCTAAGTGGTAATGTTTGTGTCTTGTTTGTCTAAAGATAGCGTCCCCGCTTCCATATAGCAGAAGGTCGCTGGTTCGATTCCCGACTTCAATCAACCCATAATCTATAGGCAGGGTATCGCATTACATCCACTGCACTGAGTGTGGCTTTGAAACCGTCTTAGCAACGAAGCACATAACAAGTTGTAAATGGTTGTTCCGAAGTAGTTATATCTACGCTGACTCATCCGCGAATGAATCGTGGACATCTGTGAACTACTATTTCAAATGTCCGATTATTTCGTCAATCGATGGCGTCGTCGGTGCGTCACTGAAATGAGATCTTTGACTGTGTTAGAAGACTCTCGTTGCTTGCAATTATGATTTGTATATTTTTTAAATCCGGCATTGTAACAATTGTTTTGATTACCAGTACGATAATGATATCATGCATAGGTGCTTGGTCGCGATTAAACACCACGCTGAGCGTTTCAAGTGCAGTTCTTCCGTACTTTACGAACTACAGGGAGAATCATCCGAATATAATTCATTCTGTTGTTTTCTCTGATATAATTTAATTCTTATTTCTCGTACATAGACCATTTTCCCCTGACAGTGGGAGGCATATTATAATATCACATGGTCACTTATGAACCTTGATGTTTCCAAGAATTGTTCAGATCATTTTTAAAAAAATTACGTTTTAATATAGTTCTGGGTAAAGTATCCTAATCATTGCTTGGGTAAGTAAGTTAAAATGTATTGAGTTATTATGATTACTAAAAATATGCCTTAATTCCCTGCACCGTAGGGTTTGTTATTCTTCCAATATACCAATCGTCTCGATGAACCTTGAAACCTTATACTTCGAATTAGTGATTTCCATTTTCCTTTAATTTGCCAAAAGCTGTTCATGCAATTGTGCCCGGAATTGATCAACCCACAATTCGTAAAAAGACTGTCGAAGGAAGATATCATTGACCCGGCCTATATAATAGAAGCCCAGAAGCAAGCTGGCAACAAATCCAAAAAGAAAGTCACAGTCACCAAGCAATCTGAATCAAAGACAAAATCATCTAAGTAAAAAACCTACAACGTAGTTTTGCAATGCAGTTCATCTCTTCATTGCGTGTGAATTCCACTTGCAAAGTGTGGCCCAAGAATTCAAGAAACAAAACAAATGAAACTTGAACATGATCACATTTACCTTTTAGTTTTCCCCGTTTTTTTAATATATCATTATTGGGACCTGCGTTTATTTGTTATAGTAGACACTAGAGGCGAGCGTGTAAAGTATGTCACACATCACATTACTTACGTATTTCGTCGCGAATGTACGTGGAAGTGCATATATAGTTGAACTCAATGTACCTCATTCTATATGTGCACATGTGTAAAAAGAATTCTCTAATGTAAATAATGTGTAAAAATCCTAACTCACGAGTATAGCACATGCCTATATGCGTGACGCATTTCTAAACTAAGAGTTTTTTTCGTGGTTTTGTTTGCGATATTTGCAATGTATTTTAGCCTATATGTATCCGGAGTCTCAAACGACCACTAACTTTTTTTATTGATTGTTATCTTGTGTATCCGGTATAATTTATTGACAATTAATATTTCTGTTGAATGTGGAAATCCTTATGTGAAAATACGTTCTATTTATCTTTGTTGTGTGTAAAAAATAACTTTGTTTACTAGGAATAACGTTCTGAGGTAGGCCTATATATTTTGCATGGACGTGAGCACGTAGCATAAAGCATATAATAACTTACACATTTGAGTGTGAGTGCCTTGCTCTAAAGTAATTAAATTCACTTCATATCTGAATACGATAGACATTATATATAATTACATGATCAAAAAAAGATGTTTAGACCGCAAGATATATTAAATAAAAAACACTCCAAAAAAGTGATTATGCCTACATTTTTTTAAAGTGGCTCTCTTCCTCAGACGCGGGGATATTTTTGATGCGTTATGTATGGCTGTGCTGTGTTTACTGGTTATTGTCCAACTCGTAGATGTTTTATAAGTAGGCTACTTTACCTACCCATGCTAATTACGAGTGTATCATGAATACAACAACCTCATATACATACTTTTAAGAAAACGTGTCACGATCGCGAAGCCGCAGTTGCTACCTCGTAAATCGGGAAATAATGGACATGGAGGGTATTCAAAAAACGTCTCTGAGGACGGGGCTGCTTGTGGTTGGACCCTCTGCCTTTTATATTCCAAAGAGTGATTGTGTAAATATATATTACGCAATGTTAGCGTTTAATTGAATTAAAGTGAAACATTTGAACGCATTTGAATGAACAACAAACACTAGGGTTCGAACAGAGAACCTCCGCCTCTGTATGTAATAAATAGATGCGATAGAACACTGTATACAACAAAGAATACTCTTGTCATGGGTTTATGACGTTATAGCTTATGGAACTAGTAGAGTCATAAGTTTTAATCGCAAACGGGATTCGTGGAGTATTTCCCCCAGTATTGTATTGAGATGATTAGTGTTTAGAACATAGAGTTGATATTTTTATAACGTTACTTATATTGATTGTGTTGTATATTGCATCACTTGTACATGTAACCATTATTCAACTGTCAACCCTAATAAAATTAAGTATTTAATTGTCACGGGAGAAAAACAAATTTTGGTAGCGTTCTGTGTAAAATATACAATTATAAATAACAATGTTAATCATTTCCATACACCAGAAAAAACTTTTGGATAGTAATTACAACTGGATTGATATTTATCTTCGCATGCATCCACTATAACGTTGCCGGCAATGTAACTTGACCTTGACAGAGCTATCGTCGACGGAGTTGAGTTGGGCACGCAATAAATCAGATAAGGCGCTGTTTGTCGGTGCGTTATCCCTCCACGGCTCCATGTTCTGTTGCGGTGGGGATGACTAGTTGTTCACGCCTATCTCCCTCCCTTCCCGCTCCCCGCAAGAGCGTAACTATCCAGAAAAGGGCGGGAAAAGTTAGCACTATACCTCTTAAACGCACCCTCAAAAAGACTTTTCTTGGCAATGTAATATGTTTGATATAAGTTGAGAAAACAAGTCTTCAATACATCTATCCCTGGCGCTAAATTCTTGGACTGTACTGTTGCACCGGCTGCAGAGCGCGTGCAAAAGTTCTAGAACTTGTTGCACTAGTTCATGCAGTCTGCACTTTTCAGACGAACGAACGGCGGACGGTGAAATGTGCAATAGTTCAGATTCGTGCAGAAAGAGCAGTACAGGCGAACGAACCTACCTATATAAATAAACATTACGCTTTTCCACTAGTCCCACCTATCTTTGTCTCAATAAAGTACGATTGGATATAAAAAATGCCCAGACATTGAGCATTTACAAAATAAAACCGAATGCGTGGCTAAAAGAAACCTATTATTATACCTTAAATGAATTCATGAACCCGTAACCAGCAACTAAAACCCCATGGTATTTTATACAAATGGTATTCTATACCATACCCATGGTATTTTCTACCTCATGTTTTGTAAACGTTAACTTAATTTGCCTTTGTAACAATATACCTTCGTTGGTTTGTTTGTTTGCCAAACCCCAAACCTATTTATCTACATTAACTATTTTCATATCAGTCCAAGAGGATAAGTGTATACCCACTCATACTATGTACTGGTCTAGCGAATCAAATTACTCTACTCTACTCTATTAACTTTAGATTTAACGAGTTAAATTTGAATCTGTCTTCCCGCCAAAAAACAACATTTGGCTTCATACGGAGTTGGGCGTCAGCTAGTTGCTGAACAGGTGTGACCTCGCTACGTCCAAGCGCGCGTGCCTACACTTCCCTACGACGTCAAGGTGCATGGTCAAGCTGCATGCTGTGCGCGGGAATTCATAGCTCGTCGACTGTAAACACCAATAGAACAAACGGATTGCTTCTCAATTTCATTAATCGGGAAACACTCCCGTGGGTGTAATAGATTATTTTATGTAAATCAATAAATTACAAAATCCATCCCCATCCATCGAGACGGCCAAATTATGAACATCTGGATTGTTGGTGCATTGTAGACCCCACTGAGATGGATTTTGTAATTTCTGGATTGATTTACTTAAAACTGATTGTATTTGTTTATATTTTGTAAATAATGATGTTTTAAATCATGTTATATAAATTCTTAAATACGGTAAGTGTATTTTTGAATCCAAGGTCAGTTCCCTACTATAAGAATGTGGTTGTTGGAATAAGTATAATAATAATAATCACTGCCTCCTAGATGTTCGTCGTGGCTCCTCGTTCCCTGCCTGTCCATGCGCACAGTGTTAATTGTTGTCCAAAGCGCTAGTTACCGTCCCCAAGAGCTTTCTTTTGTTTTCGTTGTTTACATACGATCTGCATACGATTAAAATGTCATCATGCCAGAGTTGAGCTGTGTTTTTCTTCATAATAGGCAATGTTGCGTGCAAGAAGTTGTAAGATACCGAGATGCCATTATCTAAAACAAGTAGGCCTTTCTTTGCATGAACTACAGGGAAATAAGGAAATTGTGCCACCCAGGCCCGGTGGCAATAAGGGGGGCCCCAGACTCCCCCTTATCACGCGCCACTGCTTGATGATGATTATGAAGTAATATTGCTTAGCTCGTGTCCTAGTCAAGACTAGGGCCCGAGTATAGGCTACCAAAGCCTATTGATTTTTAATATGATAAGGAATAGAAGGCATAGGCCCTATAGATAAAATTAACATGCCTATTAGCCCTTGCCTTATAAACAACAAAGTTATCAATATCTACTTTTTGTTTAATTACCAGCATAATATAACTAGACAAATTAGTATATTACTATTCTGCAAACCATGATAAGAGATGTACGTATACAAAATACGATCTTAAACATTCAATTTAGTTGGATTCAACAGTAAAATACACGGGAGATGACATTTAATGTGATGACAACATCCAAAACAAAAGAAAGCTCTTGGGGACGGTAACTAGCGCCAGAGTCGATAAAGAAGTTTCCCCTTTGGGGAGGTCCACTTACTCCCAAGTCAAAACGGAATCTAACGCTCTGCGCGCTGAGAGCGGCTCAAATGTGAAACTAATAAAAGCACTGCACGCTAAATACGGTCAGTAGATTATCGATGTGCAGTGACGCTGAAATCAACAAATAACAGACGAAACGTCAAACTTCAATTTTATTTCAATCATATTAGCCCTGGGCCCTAATCTTTTAAAACGATTTACTTTTGATTTATTATTGTACTATTAAGTGTTGCGCAGGCGTCACTGACATTTTCGTGCGAAATAATTTGAGATATGTCTTGTTCAAGCCTAACGGACGTAAGTGTAGCCTAGGCCCAAGGCCACAATACAGTTTTCAGACGTAAGTACGCCCTTAGCATTCAAATCGAAATCTTGAACAATACATATTGTTGGCCTAGGTCCTAAGCTTATGTCTACTCCATCAGAAATATCCTCATCAATAAAGAGAGTTTGCTTTACTCCAAAACATTCGCCAACATTCGATCGTATTTAATATTTTGACGTTTCCGCCATTTGTCGTCATCGACTGTTAACTACTAGTAGAAAAGTGACGTAGTTTTATTGAAGTAGTTCCATCAATCGTCACACAGAGTCGCGCGGAACGTTAGATTCCAAACGCCAAAAACCGACTTTTTATTTAACCCAGGGCGGTATAGGGAGTTGGAGGACCTCCCCAACGGGGAAACTTCTTTATCGACTCTGCTAGCGCTTTGGACAACAATTAACACTGTGCGCATGGACAGGCAGGGAACGAGGAGCCACGACGAACATCTAGGAGGCAGTGATAAAAATAATAATCAATAAGGCGGTGACTTGATTGTGAAAGTAGTATCTCATTGTGGTAAACTGTTTATTTAATGTTTTTTTGAATTGTGTTATTGTTTTGTAACTATTTGATATCAGTAGGTCAAGTGGAATATGTACTTCGTGTGGTATATTGTAAGTGACAAAAGTTCTTTTATAATTCGTGTGATTTAAATGATTCAATTCGATGTCATTTGCTATTTTGTAGATAGACTTGGTTAGTATGTGTATTTTGTTAATCCGTAGCAACGAAGTGTTTGTTTTGATATTTTTTTATTTTGACAGCTAATTTAGTATTGCTGTTTATCGTAAGTTCCCGTTCTTGATGACACGGTTTTGCATAGTATTCTGTTTATTTAAAGTATTTGTTCAAACTCCAAATTTTAGTGATGACATTAATACTCTGGTTATGCACCGACGCTACTGTAGATTGCCTATTGAAGATCTCATGGTAAGAACCAACTGCAGAATTTCGTGTTGGTCAATATGCTTTAGTTCCATGCTTGGCCGTACTCACGGTTCTTCAACTTTTGGAGGGAATATTGGAGGTTGGGCAGGACCTCGTAAAAGGAAGCGCAAGTCTAGAGATACTCGCTCTGTGATATGTCCTGGAAACTTAGAAGTTGCTTTGCTGCTTCTGGCTCTGTCAGGCGATATAGAATTGAACCCAGGGCCAGTATGTAACTACAATTTACCATCTACTAGCAGTGTGACATCTGTGTCTACCCACAACGTGGTAGACTTGGGACTTGGAAGAAATCATCGTGACACCACGGACTCCGTGCCAAGTACATCGTCGGCTGCGTCGTCAAGTGATTGCCACCTTAAGGGGGTATATACACCTCACTCAGTGGTAACTTGTATTGTACTAAATTCATTGAATATCAGCCAAATTACATTTTATAAACCCAATATTTTACTTAAGTGTATTCTTATTCTTGACAAAGTGAAAAAGAAAAAAAAAGTTAAAAAATATAAACAGTGCGCTACTAGTATGTCGGAACCTTATTAAGGGCAAATTTTTTGTCAGAACATGGACTGGCGTTTCCTTCATAAAATCTGTAAATATTTATCAAAAGAGATGATTTTTTTGGTGTGTGTTCAGAACAAGTCAACTAACAATGTGACCTAGGATTATAGTTTTCAATTTCACCGTTTGAGTTTGACTAATTTTTTTAAATGTCTTTCAAAATCTAATTTTTTTGTGCAGTTTTTTATCAAAATTTTCTAAACTATTCCACATAGATCCACCGTTGTAGGTAATTTTGTTTATATTTACCATATGAAGTTGTGTTCAAAATTTGGTACAAATCGGTTGAACGGTATAGAATTTATATCTGGGGAACGGTTTGAAAAAAGCGGAAAAAAGTAAGTTTTCGGCAATTGAACGCAAAGTTTTTTTTTTTTTTTGGGGGGGGGGGGGAATCAAGGGAATACTCACTAACAGAGTCTTCGAAAATAAATGTAGTTGATTTGATTGTATTTTCATTTCTATAAGAATTAATTGAATAATTTTGGAAGCTACACAAACTTAACAAAATTTGCAATATGATAGAATAAAAAAAATTAAAATCTCAAAAAAAATATTAGAGGTGTATGGAATCCCTTAATCTGCCTGTTACGTATAACACCGTGAAATATGATGAACTCGGGGCCGAGTTGAGAAGAAGGAGTGTCACATATTTTGGATCCAGAAGAGAACTCATTGCCAAATAGAGAGCCTTAATAGCAAAGGCAAATGGAAACACAAACTCTTCTCCGGCGTATATGACCGTCCAAGATCGAATAAAGGAACTATTTCAACCAAAAGGTGCTCAGTTTGTGACTTTGCTGGGAGAAAAAATCAGCTCTTTGTTTATTGCGCTCAATATCAAAATCCTTGTCATAGCACATGTGCTCTGATTCCGCAACCCAAATTTCGTACGTTATCAGCTGGAAAAGAATTGTGAAATTGTTGGGCCTGTACATTGTCATCGTTTTCTGATTCATTGTTCAGTATAGAATCAGAAGAGGATGTAAATCATAATGAAACAAATAGGTCGCCAGAAGCATTAAAAACCCAAAGAGTAATCCAGATATTCAGGCTTTGGTTACAGAGCAAAGTTCACACATAGTATGCATCAGAGAGGCATGTTTGAACTCTGATATAAGCGACGAAGAAATTTTTCCAGATCTTGACTATGTGGTTTTCAGAAAAGATCGGCAGTCGAGAAATGGTGGTGGAGTCCTTATAGCAGTACAACCCAATCTTAATCCAATACACGTGCCTATTCTTGAAAAAGATTCTGAATGTATATGGATTGAGTTTACATATAAAAGTAAAACATACTAACTTGGGTCTGCTTACCGTCCTCCAAACTCTTCTGATAGCTTGAACAATTCTTTGCTAGCCTCGCTACAAAAAAACCTCAGATAATGCTAACAAATATGAATAGTGTTTTGATCAGTGGCGATTTGAATCTCGATATTTCTTGGGAAAATGTTCCAAAAGCAAGAAATTCTGTTTCAGAATCTTTCTTATCCAGCTTTTATGATCTATTTCTTACTCAACTTGTCAAGGAAGTCACTCATATACCACAGTCGTCTCGCTCAATTTTGGACCTTCTGTTATGCAACAATCCTTCTCTTATTTCCAACGTTGAAGTGATTCAAGGAGTGAGCGATCACTTAGCAGTTAGCAACATTAAAAGTCAAGATGCAAAAATCCAAAGTCATCCGGTCTGAGGTGCTCAATTACAACAGAGCTGATTGGGAACTTCTATCTAGACTGTTCACAGATCATCTTCCTTGCAACTGGAATAGTTGGGATATTGATAATGCGTGGAACTGCTGGGTACGTATTTTCTGGGATTGTGTCAACTCGGCAATTCCCAAAATCAAAATTAACTCCAAACGAAGACCTCCATGGATTACTAACAAGTTAATTAAAGATATCTGACGACGTGACTCTATGTTTCGTAGATGGAAAAATCCCCATCTGAAGATCGTGAGGTAGTTTATTAAAATAAACAGAAATCAAGTAAAAACATCAATTAGAAATGCTCAAGATGAATATGTGTGGAAGATGAGACATGACTCGGAAGAAATTTTGGAAATATATTCATAGCAGAAAAGGCAGTCTTGCACCCGATCATTACACTTGCGATGGTGTCAAGCTTTCAGATCCAGTAGAAATTGCGAATGCATTTAATAAAAAGTTCCATGACAACTTTTCTCCTAGTGACACGTCTTGCTCTACTAACTGGGATCCAGGAAATATTGGCCCAGTTGCTCTAATTAAATATCTATTTTTCATTAAAGAAGAAGTTCAGGAATATTTAAAAAAAGATTCGACCCAACGCTGCGCCTGGACCTGACCTTCTACCGGGCCGAATTCTACATACCTGTGCTGAGGCTTTGGCTCCTTCTCTGTGCAGTATCTACAATCTATAAGCATCTACTGCAAGTGTTCCTGATGTATGGAAGACAGCATCTGTGGTTCCAGTCTTTAAGAAGGGAGATAGATCGAAGATCGAGAATTACAGGCCAATTTCGTTGACCTCACTTGCATGCAAGGGTATGGAGAAACTGGTTGCTAAACGGTTATATAATCACTTTAAAAGAAACAAACTTATCAATTTAAATCAGCACGGTTTTATACCAAAAAGATCATCGATCAGTTGCTAAATTCACTTGGATGTACTTCTGTCAAACAGGTTGACTGCATTGCATTAGATTGGGCAAAAGCTTTTGACCAAGTCCCTCACACAAAATTGATAGCAAAATTAAAAGGACATAAAGTTGAACACAATGTAATAGGGTGGATAAGCTCTTTTCTTTCCGATAGAAAACTATCTGTAGTTTTTAATGGTTCTCTATCTGTAGAAGCTCATGTTACTTCTAGGGTGCCACAAGGGTCTGTAATTGGGCCTCTCCTATTTACAATATTCTTTTTAGATCTTCCTCAATGAGTGTCAACTTAAGTTTACCAGTATGCTGATGATACAACATTATTTCGACCTATTTCAGGATTAGAGGATGTTAAAGCATTGCAAGCAGATCTATCTGCTTTTGAAAAGTGGTGCTTGTTGAACTGTTTGCAGCTTAATGCTAGCAAATCACAGTACATACGTCTAACTAGGTCCAAATCACACATTGCTTCTAATAACATTCTTTTAGGTAATGCTCTAGTGAGGCAAACAACTATTTAACTCCTCGGTCTCACTATATCTTCAGATTTGAAATGGGATTTACATACAAACAACGTTAGAGACAGAGCTTCCAAGTTATTAGGTTTGTCAGTCGTAATTTAGATAAAAGTAAATCCAAATTTAAAAAAAGTGCATATCTATCTCTTATCCGCCCTATATTAACGTATGGTTTACCAGCTTGGCATCCAACTTCTCAGCTAAACATGCATAAGCTTGAGGTTATTCAAAACCTTGCAACTAAAGTTTTTTTTTTAATGTTTTTTTATTCTGAAAGTGCCTCTGAGCAGTTAAAAAATGTGGACTGCCATCTATACCGAATTGTTGTAAACAAACCAATGTTAGATTTTTAAGAAACTTAATTACCGGTGTTACTGACCTTTATCCATTTAAAAGAACCCTCCCCGTGCTAGAACATCTATCTACCAGAATCATTTTTATAACCCTGCTGTTACTTTATGGAATGCTATTCCTCTAGAAATCAAAGACGCTCCACATTTTAAGAATAAAATAAAATATCATTTTAGTTAAATTGTCACGAAAAGGTATTCTTAAGGCCTACCATATTTTGATACTATAACATTTGCTTGTTTATTGACTAATTATTGTATACTATTTTAAATTAGTTGTAATGAAGGGAATCAGGCATATCTTGCTATGGGGCTATGCCCTCTCTGATTCTCTTCAACATTTTAAGTTTACTATATATCTTAACTTGTCGAATAAATAATAATAATAATAATAATAATAATAATACAGTAATAAAACAGTAATATAAGTCCCATTCTTCACACGGTCAAGACGAACAATAGGGCTGAGATTCATCAATGTCCAGCACCTGTGGTTAACTTGGCCATGCTCAGCTTTATACGACGTCAGCCAATTGAAAATGAATGGAAAACTTCTGAAAAAACTACATAAGCACGTAACCCGCTCAATGCAAGCTTGAGTATCGATGTCACAGAGACAAACAGAGACAAACCATCAACAACTCTTTCTTCATCAATCAAAAAAGCAATCAAAACCTGACAATCTGTCAATCTGGAAAGATTTCATCAAGATTCTTGTGTTCAAGTACGAACCTAGAGGAATATATGTACAAGAAGTGGTGGAGGTCAACAACGTGAAGCGTCCTACAAGTGACCCTAGAAACATCTTCATCATCGGAACTAGAACGTAATCCTTTCGCAATGAAGGAAATCAAATCAGTTGGTGACACACATTACACACTCGTGGGTATCAATAATATTTATTGGAGCAATTACATTTACAGAATAGTGAATGAACTCTTTTCGTATATTAGCAACAAAGCAAATATGAATGTCTGATAAAATATAAATACACAACACTTGTGTAACATTTTCATTCGGCCCTCCAATCAAAATGAAATAATTTATCTGACTTTTCTTCACCATTCGAGTCACTGTTGAAGGGTATGGAGTTGAATAACCGTAACTATAGACAAGCAACTACGATTATATGAGATTCTATAATATGCGATAACAATCAAAAGTGGTAGTATTCATGATACAAATACATATTTATATAACACTATAATTCTGCATGTTGTCCAGAATTTGAAGGGACCAACCGCAACCGCAACCGACTTTGAAAATTGTATCGACATGACTATTGCATGGCTTACTTCAAAAGGTATGTTTGAAGTTTCGGTTCCATTTTGGTAAATTGACTAGTTAATTATTTAATCAATAGACGAGTTGATGTAACGAGAAGAGCTATTTTACTGTATGTGCTGTTTTTTTTATGACTGATTGATTGATAATAAAACACAAACGGAACGAAAAGACCAAAATTCGAAGGGGCTTTATAAAGACTAGTGTACATTTCAGTTTCTGTTTTGTGTGTGTCTATTATAAATTCATTTTTATAGTGGCTTGTAAAACTTCTTAGTTTCGTTTTACGAGAATAAATACTTATCATTAATATCTCGGAAAATTAGTGTCGCATATTCATTTTTGTTTGTTGGACAATATGGTGTAAAGAAATTCACAAAGTGTTTTTTTTAAGGTATTTATTTAACTTATAATAATGCTACAGCAGTGCATACAGTGTGTACAAAATTACCTGAGCCATTGGGCTCTTAACATTTTAACATAAAAATAAAAATATGTATAGCTTTTTGTATAGAGATATTTTAAAAAAACATGTGCATGTAATGAGGGAAAAAATTAAACAAAGAAACCTCTTCGGAACTAAGTTAGACAATTCTAAAATAAAGTAATAAATACAATACGGAATGAGAGTAGAGTATAAACAATTATAGATTTATGTAAAACATGTTAAGTACGCTTGTGTTTGTACCTTTTATATGTAAGTGAGGCTAGACTGTAATCTCCAAGGCTAGAAATTAAAATATTATTATGACATTTTGTATGTACATTTTGAATAGAAGCGATCGGTGAATTGAAAGATCCTTAATGGTAGGTAAATTAAAATATGCATGTAGGTCTGATATCCATGTGTTTCTTGGGAAATTCCCTATCATTCCTAAGCATTCATTCTGAACTATTTGTAATTTTTTATAATTAGAAGTGCAAGTAGAGCTCCATACCGGACATGCGTACGTAATGATTGGCCTGATTACCATGGTGTACAGTATAAACTTATTTTTTATATTCATATGATTACGTCTATTAAATTGGGGATACAGTTGTGATACGGCAGAGTACGCTTGCTGGATTTTGCTATTGATGTGGTGAGTAAATGTGAGCTTTTTGTCAAGATATGCACCTAGGTACTTTATGACGTTAGACCAGTCTATTATTTGTTCGTTAATAATTAATGGTTGGATGTCTCGTAGGCGTCGCTTGGTGAACAGAATGGCGGTCGTTTTTGAATCATTAACTTTTATTCTCCGTCGATGGAAATGTTTTTTTTATTTTAATGAACGCAAATTCCAGTCGCTTTTTTATTGCACTGATTCCATAGGAAGAAGTCAAAATTGCGGTGTCATCTGCATATACGCCCAGAAGAATATTTTTAAGACGAGGAATGTCATTTATATACACAGAAAAAAGCACAGGACCTAACCGGGAACCCTGAGGGACTCCTGCGAGGATTTTCCTGATACTCGATTTCACATCGTTCACTTTAACATAAAAACTCCGGTTACGGAGGTAAGTCTGAATGATGAGAATAAGGTATTTGGGAAAATTATTTGAAACCAGTTTGCATATTAAACCTTTATGCCACACGGTGTCAAAAGCTTTTTATATATGTCGAGTGAGATCATTCCGGTATGCTTATTAAGATTACTAGGGAAACGCCAAAGTCGTTGTTAAACGAGTGAGTGAGTGAGCCAAGTGTTGAGTACCCGGTAACATCCCCTTTCCTCCCCTCCCTATATCTAAGGATCTAGCCCAGTATGAGTAATGATACCGGGTACTCAACACATGGCTCACTCACTCGTTTAACAACGACTTTGGCGTTTCCCTAGTTTAAAATGCGAATCGTTTTCAAAACGTATTAGCGTAAAACATTAACAAATTTCCAAGATGAAACAAAATCACCGAATTTTTATTTCCCATTTAACACCCCTCAAAAATAATATGTGGATGTAAAAATATAAAAAAGTTCGAACTAACGGGTATCGAAACCCGACCGTCCGTGCGGTAGGCTAAATGCTTACCACTGTGCCATGTCAGTCACGCAGATCTCTTCCCGCTAGCTGCTAATAAACAAATGCCATCGATAATTTAAAAAATCACATTTTTATTTATTGTAGGCTTAAATCGCAATGGATCTAGCTGATTTTGTTAACAGTTCTCAGTAAACTCGTACCGGATGTCTGTTTAAAATTTCAGCGAAATCTGTTCAGTGGTTCGGCTGATTTTCGACGTACAGACAGACAGATAGACAGACAGAATCACAGAATGAGAACCGTTCGAGTTGAATGGAGACACTCGGTCGCTCCGCTCCCTCGTTTAATAATTGTCTGTTATATGTTCTGCTAGCCTCGTCAGTTGATCTGTTTTGCTATGATGTTGTCGAAAACCGAATTGCTCATTAATAAGTATGTTATTATCACATAAATGTTTCTGGATATGTTTTAAAATAACTTTCTCCGCTATTTTACTCA
This sequence comes from Sweltsa coloradensis, assembly GCA_024449915.1. Taxonomy (NCBI): domain Eukaryota; kingdom Metazoa; phylum Arthropoda; class Insecta; order Plecoptera; family Chloroperlidae; genus Sweltsa; species Sweltsa coloradensis. The sequence goes on along the minus strand of JAMZAV010000414.1, from coordinate 221,769 downwards.
GAGAGTCTAGGAGACTAATTGGACGATAATTCCGCACTTGTGACCTGTTTTTACCAGGCTTGGGGAATGAGAGAAGCTGTGCTTCTTTCCACGAAGGCGGGAAGTGCGAAAAGATAAATATTTGGTTAATTAATATCGTGATAGGTATAATGCACTTTTTAGGAAGCTGTTTTAGCACAAAATTAGAGATTCCATCTACCGGCGCTTTCCTATTTTTCTGCTTTTTAATAATAGATAATACTTCTCTGGGAGTGGTCAGAGTACATGAGGTAGCGTCGAATTGTTTATTTCTGTTTAGATCTTGAATCACCTTATCTACCTTTCGGTCGTGATGTCTGTTGCCCAGGTTAATATTTTTAGTATGAGTAGTTTCGAAATGATCGGCCAGTGCTTCTGTCTTGTCTTGAAGTGAGTATGCTACTCCTGTGGACGTCTCTAGCGGAGGAATAGCATTTGATTTTCGTCGAAATCTTGACGCTGTTTTCCATAGAGAGTCTTTGGGCCTGAGGGTAGTAAGAAATGTATTCCAATTTGTATTTCGCCAAGCATAAATGTCCCTCTTAGTGCAATTTCTTAAGTTGTTAAGTTTAGTTTTAAGATGTGGGTCGCGAGTCTGTTGCCATGTGCGTCTCCAAGCGTTTCGCAGTTTAATTTTTGCACGCAATTCACATGGAAATTCTTTGCGATTGTGCATTAAAGGAGTTCTAGGAATTGCTGCGTCCACTGCATTTTGTATTCTAGAAGTAAGAACGTCGGTAAAATTATCAATGTCCGTTGCGTTATGTATTACTGGGTTAATTGGAACGTGTTTACTTATCTATTCACGAAACAGCTTCCAGTTGGCACGTTTGTATTGATAAATAGTTTTATGCGGCACTGGGATGTATGCATTGTTGATATCAAACTGCACTGGGTTGTGATCCGATGACAGATAGGGACGGAAGTAAGCTGTGACGAGTTGTTTACATTTTTCATGAGAGCAATATCAAGAACGCTTGGCCGGGCGTGTGCCCTGGTAGGATAGTACGTTGGCTCGGTTGGTGCTGCAATATGTAGTAGTGATTAAAAGAATGCTCAAGTAAAGATAAGCCATTACGGTTGTTCACCGGGCAATTCCATGCCACGTGTTTGGCGTTGACATCAACCATAATGATAACCTTGTTGCTGAGTTGAAGTAGTATCTGTAGGTCTCGCATGTTTAGGCTAACGCTGGGAGGATTGTACACAGACACTACAGTCATGGCATGCTGTGGATGTTCAACGTGTGGCTACTGCTTCAATAAGAGTCAAAGGTTGAATTATTTGTTGGAAATGTCTAATGTTATTGTTTACAGCCAGGGCGACCCCACCCCCCGCACGATTTCTATCATTACAATACACTTGATATCCTGATTAAACGAGGGAGCGGAGCGACTGAGTGTCTCCATTCAACTCAAACGGCTCTCATTCTGTGATTCTGTCTGTCTGTACCTCGAAAATCAGCCGAACCGCTGAACAGATTGCGCTGAAATTTTAAACAGACATCCGGCACGAGTTTACTGAGAACTGTTAACAAAATCAGCTAGATCCATTGCGATTTAATCCCTGATTTTTTAAAATATCGATACCATTTGTTTAGAAGCAGCTAGCAGGACAAACTCTACGTGTCTGCCATGGCAAAGTGGTAAGCATAGAGCCTACCGCACGGAGGGTTGGGGTTCGATATCCGTTAGTTTTGAACTTTTTTATATTTTTAAACCTACATATTATTTTTGAGGGATGTGAAATGGGAAATAAAAATTAGGCGATTTTGTTTTATCTTGGAAATTTGTTAATGTTTCACTTTAATACGTTTTGAACACGATTCGCATTTTGAATGTTCAATTTAAACTAGGAAAACGCCAAAGTCAATGTTAAGCGAGTGTGTGAGCCAAGTGTTGAGTACCGGGGAACATCGCCTTTTCTCCCATATACCTAAGGCACGATCTAGCCCAGTATAGGGAATGATACCGGGTACTATACACATGGCTCACTCACTCGTTTAACAACGACTTTGGCGTTTCCCTAGTTAAACGAGGGAGCGGAGCGACCGAGTGTCTCCATTCAACTTGGACGGCTCTCATTCTGTGATTCTGTCTGTCTGTCTGTCTGTACGTCGAAAATCAGTTGAACCGCTGAATAGATTGGGCTGAAATTTTAAACAGACATCCGGTACAAGTTTACTGAGAACTGCAAACAAAATCAGCTAGATTCATTGCGATTTAATCCTACAATAAATTAAAATGTGATTTTTAAAATATCTATCGCATTTGTTTAGTAGCAGCTAGTGGGACGATAACTACGTGGCTTGCATGGCCTATTGGTAAGCATTTAGACTAGGGAAACGTCAAAGTCGTTGTTAAACGAGTGAGTGACCCATGTGTATAGTATCCGGTATTATTCCCCATACTGGGCAACATCGAGCCTTAGGTATATGGGAGAAAAGACGATGTTCCCGGGTACTCAACACATGGCTCACTCACTCGTTTAACAACGACTTAAGCGTTTCCCTAGTTATTTAAATTGAACATTTAAAATGCGAATCATGTTCAAAACGTATTAGCGTGAAACATTACCAAATTTCCAAGATAAAACAAAATCACCTAAGTTTTATTACCCATTTAACACCCCTCAAAAATAATATGTGGGTGTAAAAATATAAAAAAGTTCGAGCTAATGGGTATCGAACCCAAACCCTCCGTGCGGTAGTCTAAATACTTACCAATAGGCCATGCAAGCCACGTAGTTATCGTTCCACTAGCTGCTACTAAACAAATGCTATAGATATTTAAAAAATAACATTTTTATTTATTGTAGAATTAAATCGCAATGAATCTAGCTGATTTTGTTATCAGTTCTCAGTAAACTCGTACCGGATGTCTGTTTAAAATTTCAGCCCAATCTGTTCAGCGGTTCGGCTGATTTTCGACGTACAGACAGACAGAATCACAGAATGAGAGCCGTTCGAGTTGAATGGAGACACTCGGTCGCTCCGCTCCCTCGTTTAACTAGGGAAACGCCAAAGTCGTTGTTAAACGAGTGAGTGAGTGAGCCAAGTGTTGAGTACCCGGGAACATCCCCTTTCCTCCCCTATCCTAAGGATCTAGCCCAGTATGAGGAATGATACCGGGTACTCAACACATGGCTCACTCACTTGTTTAACAACGACTTATGCGTTTCCCTAGTAACTTTAGGGTATCTCGGTCCGTTAGTTTCGTTTCGCACAGACCTAGTTAAACGAGGGAGCGGAGCGACCGAGTGTTCTCCATTCAACTAGAACGGCCCTCATTCTGTGATTCTGTCTGTCTATCTGTACGTCGAAAATCAGCCGAACCGCTGAACAGATTGGGCTGAAATTTTAAACAGACATCCGGTACGAGTTTACTGAGAACTGCTAACAAAATCAGCTAGATCCATTGCGATTTAATCCCAAAATAAATAAAAATGTGATTTTTTAAATATCGATATGCATTTGTTTAGTAGCAGCTAGCGGGACAATATCTACGTGGCTTGTATGGCCTATTGGTAAGCATGTAGCCTACCGCACGGAGGGTTGGGGTTCGATACCCGTTCGCTCGAAATTTTTATATTTTTACACCCACATATTATTTTTGAGGGGTGTTAAATGGGAAATAAAACTTAGGTGATTTTGTTTTATCGAGGAAATTTGTTAATGTTTCACGCTAATATGTTTTGAACACGATTCGCATTTCAAATGTTCAATTTAAATAACTAGGGAAACGAAAAAGTCGTTGTTAAACGAGTGAGTGAGCCATGTGTTGAGTACCCGGAATCATTCCTCATACTGGGCTAGATCCAGCCTTAGGTATAGAGGAGGAAAGGGGATGTTCCCGGGTACTCAACACTTGGCTCACTCACTCACTCGTTTAACAACGACTTTGGCGTTTCCCTAGTATATGAATGTTCTGTTTCACTAAGACGGCTTCTAGCTCGGAGACCTTGTCTTTTGAGGATATGGAATTACAGTTCCAGAAAAGATAGTTAAACGAGGGAGCGGAGCGACCGAGTGTCTCCATTCAACTCAAATGGCTCTCATTCTGTGATTCTGTCTGTCTGTCTGTACGTCGAAAATCAGCCGAACAGCTGAACAGATTTCGCTGAAATTTTAAACAGACATCAGGTACGAGTTTACTGAGAACTGTTAACACAATCAGCTAGATCTATTGAGATTTAAGCCTACAATAAATAAAAATGTGATTTTTTAAATTATCGATAGCATTTGTTTAGTAGCAGCTAGCGGGATGAGATCTGCGTGGCTGACATGGCACAGTGGTAAGCATTTAGTCTACCGCACGGAGGGTTGGGGTTCGATGCCCGTTAGTTTGAACTTTTTTATATTTTTACATCCACATATTATTTTTGAGGGGTGTTAAATGGGAAATAAAAATTAGGTGATTTTGTTTCATCTTGGAAATTTGTTAATGTTTTACGCTAATACGTTTTGAACACGATTCGCTTTTTAAATGTTCAATTTAAATAACTAGGGAAACGCCAAAGTCGTTGTTAAACAAGTGAGTGAGCCATGTGTTGAGTACTCGGTATCGTTCCCCATACTGGGCTCGATCCAGCCTTAGGTAAAGGGGAGGATAGGTGATGTTCCCGGGTACTCAACACTTGGCTCACTCACTCGTTTGACAACGACTTTGGCGTTTCCCTAGTTAATCTGTGTGGAGTTAGCTATTTTACTAAATAGCTCTATAAAACCTTCGATAAGGCAACCATTTTAGATATGCTGTCAGGGGCCTTAATTACGTTTGACACTGTTGATTTGAGCACGGTCACAATATTATTCATGTTTATGGAAGCAAATATGCCTTTTAGTTCTGAAAACATTTGTGTAAGACTTACACTTTCCTCCAGGTCTTGATGTTGCGCACTAGTCGATCGTGTCCCCGCGGTCTGTTGTGGAGTGGCTCTGGCAGATATTTGCGGGAGAGGAGGGAAGTCGCTCCCGTCAATGTTTGGTGGTCGTGGAGTCTTGGGTGCAGACTGTTGTTTGTTTTGATTCCTCAGACTTAGCTGTCTTGCATATACTGAACACTGCCTGTAGCTAGCCGGGTGTCCTTCGTGACAGTTGGCACACTTCGGTGAGGCGATTTCACCTTTAGCACACTCAGCTGTTATGTGCGATTCCGCACATTTTACACATTTTGGTTAACGTTTGCAATTAATGGCTGTATGGCCAAAAGATTGGCAATTATAACATTGAGTGACCCCCGACTTGTTTTTAAAGTTTTCCCAATGCACTATGCACATACACACTTTTTTATTTTTGTAGACTTCCTGAGGTGTTGTTGTATTGTCAAATGTGACGATATACATGGGGTATGTACGTTCAGGGTTGTCAGCAGGAGGTTTTTTGATCATTTTTATTACCTTTTTTGGTTTAAGTCCATTTCGATGTAAATCTTCTTGAATTTCATTTGTCGTAAGATTTGGCGGAATGTTTTTTAACACCATTCTAAGTTCTTTTTCATTTTTTCGGGTATATGTGTGATACTCCATATATCTGCCTTATTTAGTTCTTCCTTTATGATATTGTAGTCATTTTTGTTTTTAGACTTTATTATTAGTCTGTCACCTTTGCAGATTATGTCTGTGTCTTCCGTTAGCGACTTACGTAACGTATTTAACGTGTTAGTGTGTTGTACTATATAATGATACACCACAATTGGAGGTATTTTTATTTTTGACGATGCTGATCGATCTGTCTTGGTAGAGGAAGAGCCCTTGATTTCTTCTTCGTCTTCAACTTCTTCTTCTTCTTCATCATCCCCATAAGATTCTGAAAGAGAGTGGAATCTATTTTTTTTGGTAACATTGTAAGTGTGCTCCACTTCCATGTCATCTATATCGTTTATCCGTCGTTTCACACGGCTATGAGTTTTACCACTTTGTGAATACGAGAAGCTTCGTCACCTTTGTTTATGCTTTTTGGGGAACGTGTCCCCACGGCCACATAAGGCTGTGGTTTTACTCCTCTTAACATTTTTCACTAATACCGTCCACAAATTCAATACACATTTCTACTGCACTAGCACTGAGTCACTGACTATGTATACGGAGCGCACCTAGGCTCGTCTATACCATGCAGCCGGTGAAAGCGTACTGCACCAAGTGGTAGAGTTCATTATGCAGAGCATCATAATATATCCAAAGAAAACATTGTCGCCGGATATGACGTTAGATAGATTTGGTCTGATGTTTACTAGGAAGATGGAGGGAGGACGCATTCACTTTGGGGGTGGTAAGAACATCGTTGTTATCACGGCACAGCACGGTTTTAGGTCGCCAGGGAAGAGGATAATATTCAAACTGACTTTCCTTCTTCCCCCAAATTGTCGAGTTCTGCAATTTAAAAGCATAATATTGCAGGACATGAGTTTCAGTCAAATTCCTGATTGCTCGGCTGACTGACACCACAATTGTATGTAACTTTGGACAGTTGTCACGGATACGGATATGAAGGGCACACTTTTCTATAAATTGTTAAAATAAATTTTTTATACCGTGTTGGTTTTGGCTAAAAGGTGTAAAATTTACCATATTCGTGAATTTTACGGGGCCATTTTCCCTAAATATTGATAATCTACTACCGTAGGGCTGTCCATGTATGCTATATTGACAACTTTGCAAAGTTTAAACACTTCTGATGCTTCTTAGACGAACGTAGCAATTTGCCAACTGCCAAATGTGACCTATTCCCGCTTTACAAAACACGTTGTGTCCGCAGATCAAGTGATTTGGAACTTTTACAATACATTCGCATGCGTGCATTTACAACAACATTTACAATCATCTCATAACATGATTATAAATTGATAAACCTCAAGGGTGGGCGGTGTCTTACTTGAATATTCCACTTCATACTATGACTATGAAGCAACGAGTGAAAATTCGAGTTTCAAGTCGAGTCATAACTCAATCTACTCGTCAGTCCATTCATTGATCTTAATTGGAAGAAGGACTTGTTTTGACACAGGTTTTGTTGCTATGCCAATAGCGCCGTTAATCTTGATTGCTGGCATAGGCAAGAGTGGAATATTGCCTGTTTCTCTGACTAATCGCTCGTAAAATAACTCTGAGATGCACGAAATGTCACTACCAGAGTCAAGAAGTATGTTGGAGTGCACGTCTCGGAACACCCCTTCGACTTGTGGTGCGCGTCGAATCAATGGGTCCTGGCCACCTTCTGACAGCAGGTCGCCACTGTCGACGGTATTAATGTGGTTTACCGATGCAGTGGCGGTGTTTCCCCGGTGAGCGGTGAACGTCCATGTCGTCGTCCGGCGTTTCTGTGTTCGCGGGACGTTCAGAGGTGTTGCTCGTGCGCTCTTGACTGCATGAGGCGTTGTCTTCAGCGATATCCATGAATGGACTTGTCGACCGCGTTCCACTGGTCTCGACGAGTCTCGCAGTCTATCGAGCTGTTGATTGTTGTCGGTCCGCCACTGGCCACTGTTTCCCATAGGGCGCCCCCCACTGGGGTATGGTGTGGGCCGCTGATCGACTCCGTACTCGCGTTTTGTTGTTACTGCATGGTTACCCCAGTTAGTATTGTCGTTTTCATAGGGGTTTGAAGCCTGGGGTTTCGGAGTGTAGTTGTCGTAAGGACGGCGTTTATTTGCTTCGTCCAGTCGGCGGAGAAGCTTGAGCGTTCCATCGATAGTCGTCTTATCGTCGGCCAGCATGGTAGCTGTTCCATCTGGCCTTACCTTACGTTCCGTTGCTGGATCGGGCCCCAGCATTCGTCCAAGAACGCCTGGCGTAGGTCCCCGAACGACGTGAGTCTATCGGCGAAGACTTCACCCCAACATCGCGACGAACCACGCAATTGTCCCATAGTCACATTAACTTTATAGCGCGGAGGTACCCGGGCCACTTCTAAGCCTACTCTTCTATCTCCGTCATAAACACAACTGGGTGGGTACGGCCGCCGTACCCATCGAAGGTGGGAAGCTGAAGTTGGGGCTTGAAGTCCGCCCCCCTGACACTAGTCGCACTACTGTCTACTGTCTCCGTACTGGCCGCTGGGGCTGATGAGTTCACGGGGATCACCAAACTGTTACGCACAGCACCAAGTTCGATGCTCGATACGCGTTCAACGAGCGTCGCGACGGACGCCTCAAGCGTCGTTACGGTCGCGGATAGGCCATCACGCGTACCGCGGATATCATCGCGAAGGCTTTGAAGAAGCTCAGCAATTTGTTCGTTATTCATTTTTCCTTTGGAGCGTGTTACCACCATTCAACACAACACAACCGGCGGATCGTTCAAAACACACAACCCAAAAGTCAATGTGTCGGAACGTCCGTAAACACAAACACAACGCGGCGGAACGTCCGTAAACACAACCATAACGCGGCGGAACGTTCGAAAACACAACCACAACGCGGTGGAACGGCCGCAAAACACAAACTCAACACGTGGTTACGTTGGGCGCCAGAAACCAGGGTACAAACACTACACAAACGACCCTGGGTTCGAAGTAACTCGTTTTATTTAGAAACACTCTTACAACAACCGTGTGGTGCCCGAAGGCCGTATCTACTTCAACTGCCACACTCTGATACCCGTTACCCGTACACAACCCGCCACCCACCTACCCCGCTAGAGGGGAGGTACACCTGTGGAGGGGGTGTCCCATTGCAAGTGGGATCTCTAATTTTGTATTGTTAAATTAAAATTGTAAATGAACGCTCATAAACTGAACAACTGAAGTATATAATCAAACAAAACATTTGTCATCGATAAAATTGTGTATCTTTTAGTATTTTTTCAAATGCACTTATGGACCTATAGTATCAATTTGTATAAGAGTGTACATTTTAATAATGCACAATAATAGATGAATGCAATTACAATTAATGTTGTTTTATTTTCTAAATGAAAACAGCAACTACATTTTCAAGGTTGTGGGAGCATTGTAGCATACGATTCCCCAAAAGATCAATTAAGTTTTCAATATCTACAACGAATTTTGTATTGAAACACGGTCCCACTTTCATTTGGGGGTATTGTACTTAAGAACTTACTTAACCATATTCAAAATTCGGTCGGCTAAAACACTCGACTCTACTGGTTAGTCCACGCCAACTTTGTAAAACTTAGTTTTTGTCTCGTGTTGCGATCTAAGAGCAAAGTTCATGCTAAAAGAAAGACATTCTCAATCTTACTCGCTTGCACTCATTTGAAATGCATATCAGCCCTCTTTCCTCCACATGAATTGCCTTATAAGTTAAAACGTTGCTTAAAACTTGGTGAACTAGGTTCAGAGGCTGCATAATACGTGCAAGCTACGTCGCGGCATGCGTAAAGCCAACGAGAAGCAGGGAAGAACTTTTCCAAACTGCCGTTTGCCTGCGCGTATGAAATTTTATACAAGTTCTAAATAAAAACTGATTCTTAAGATGTTGTAGATGAGATCTAGTGATCTTCGTGGAGTTGCGTGGAGTCGATGATGAGGCACTGCTCTACATTACGCCACCCATGTGAGGATGGCTTCTCCAAAGACTGATCTTGAAGATGCCATCAACTTGGATCCAACGATGCCTATCATCACTCATCATCGACACGACGCAACAGCACGAAGATTCAACTGAACTCCAAAACTGATTTAATTTGAGCAGCTAGGTGGGAGACGTGAAGATTTTTCTTGTGTTTACTAATATTGATGTGAATTATTATTTTAGTATGATCAAATTCGTACCTGATATCATGGGCGCCGGGAGAGGGGGGCCCCGCCCGCCCCGCTTGCCCCTCCCTGGATTTCAGGAACAAATAAATTTTAACCGGCGATATGCGTTATTACATAATTAAATTTAAAATTAATACTAATAATATTATTATGTTTAATGATCTGATCGGGAGAGGAGTGTTCCTAGTTTTATTTTTATTGCGAGTTTGTCATTCACTAACGAATTTTATCGTCAGCAGGTTACATCAAGTCCGAGGCGTATATCAACAAAACTAAGCCAGCATACTTCAGTCCAATTTCAAGCCGAACTCGTCACAGCCTGCTAAACTATAACTATACTCATAACCTCCCCATCAAGTTGCATTTTTTTTCATTTATTTCAACAAATCAAGCTACAAAGTACACTTAACATGTTGAAGAGAATCAGAGAGGGCATAGCCCCATAGCAAGAATGCCTGATTCCCTTCATTAAAACTAATCAAAATAACTTATTTTTATTTGAAAACAAAGGATGAAATAGTCAATAAATTAACATAGTGTTGTAGTATCAAAATATGGTAGGCCTAATGTAGTATACCGACACACAAAAACAATTTAACTAAAATATTATTTTATTCTATTCTTGAAATTTGTAGCATCTCTGATTTCTAGAGTCCATAAAGTAACAGCACGGTTATGAAAATGATTTTGGTAGATAGATGTTCTAGCACGGGGAGGGTTTAAAATTAGGCCAGTATTATGTCGGTTAAACTGTCTTTTCTGAATTGTTATTCTTTTAAATGGATCAAGGTCAGTAACACCGGTAATTAAGTTACTTAAAAATCTCACATCAGTTTGTTTACAATAATTTTGTATTGATGGCAGTCCACATTTGTTTCAGCGCTTGAAGTGTTTATTGTATTGTATTGTATTTTATTTGCAGCTGTGGGATTACATGTGATGCCATAGCAAGTATATGTGCATCGTAAGTTCGTAACATAAGCATTGTCAGAATTTTTGGTATACAGACCTAGGGCCTATAAAGCATAAACATAGAATTATCTACAATTACTTCCATTTTTTAATGAGCGAAGCGAAGACTTCAATTTCACCGACCACCCAAAAAAATTAGCTCGGGTGTTTTTTTTTTCTCTCTCTGTCTGTTTGTTCGCTTTCTACCGGGCAAACGGCATATGCGATCTTGATGAAAATTGGAGGGGACCTTCGTTTTCTCTGAACTTAGACTTGCCACGTTTTTGGGTACAATCGAAGAAATATTTCTCATGAATATCGTACTTTTACGATTTTTTTCAATTTTTAGTGCGATATTTTCGTGACATTTGGACCGATTCTGACCAAACGGGTGGGGCTACAACGTTTATATTTCACATGCACATTAAGGTAACGGTGATGTATTGACGTTTGAAAGAATAAGTTGAAAAAGTTAGCCAGAATCTATAGAAATAAAGGTTTTAATTTCAGTTTTTTTAGGTGTTAAATATTAAAACCTTTATTTCTATAGATTCTGGCCAACTTTTTAAACTTTTTCTTTCAAAAGTCAATACATCACCCTTACCTTAATGTCCATGTGAAATATTAACGTTGTAGCCCCACCCGTTTGGTCCGAATCCGCCCAAATAGCAGGAAAATATAGATAGATTTTAGAAGTTTCTCACAGCCTTGTATGAAAACGTCACATGAGATTTTATACCTTACTCACAGCCTTGTTAAAAAACAATCAAAGATCCAACAGACCTAATGATTGCTTTGTATGGGCCGTGTTAATATGTTGTTATTATTTTAAACTAGGGAAACGCCAAAGTCGTTGTTAAACGAGTGAGTGAGTGAGCCAAGTGTTGAGTACCCGGGAACATCCCCTTTCCTCCCCTATACCTAAGGATCTAGCCCAGTATGAGGAATGATACCGGGTACTCAACACATGGCTCACTCACTCGTTTAACAACGACTTTGGCGTTTCCCTAGATATTTAAATTGAACATTTGAAATGCGAATCGTGTTCAAAACGTATTAGCGTGAAACATTAACAAATTTCCAAGATAAAACAAAATCACCTAAGTTTTATTTCCCATTTAACACCCCTCAAAAATAATATGTGGATGTAAAAATATAAAAAAAGTTCGAACTAACGGGAATCGAACCCCAAACCTCCGTGCGGTAGGCTTAATGCTTACCACTGTGCCATGTAAGCCACGCAAATTACGTTCCGCTAGCTGCTACTAAACAAATGCTATCGATAATTTAAAAAATCACATTTTTATTTATTGTAGGCTTAAATCGCAATGGATCAAGCTGATTTTGTTAACAGTTCTCAGTATACTCGTACCGAATGTCTGTTTAAAATTTCAGCTTAATCTGTTCAGCGGTTCGGCTGATTTTCGATGTACAGACAGACAGACAGAATCACAATGAGAGCCGTTTGAGTTGAATGGAGACACTCGGTCGCTCCGCTCCCTCGTTTAACTAGGGAAACGCCAAAGTCGTTGTTAAACGAGTGAGTGAGCGCCATGTGTATAGTACGCGGTATCATTCCCCATACTGGGCTAGATCCAGCCTTGTGTATATGGATGGGAGGAAATTGGATGTTCCTGGGTACTCAACACTTGGCTCGCTCACTCGTTTAACAACGACTTTGGCGTTTCCCTAGTTATTTAAATTGAACATTCAAAATGCGAATCGTGTTCGAAACGTATTAGCGTGAAACATTAAGAAATTTCCAAGATAAAACAAAATCATCTCATTTTTATTTCCTATTTAACACCCCTCAAATATAATATGTGGGTGTAAAAATATAAAAAAGTTGTAACCAATGAGCCTCGAACCGCAACCCTCCGTGCGGTAGGCTAAATGCTTACCTCTAAGCCATGCCAGCGACATAGAATTAGTCCCGCTAGCTGCTACTAAACAAATGCTATCGATATTTTAAAAAATCACATTTTTATTTATTGTTGGCTTAAATCGCAATGGATCGAGCTGATTTTGTTAACAGTTCTCAGTAAACTCGTACCGGATGTCGGTTTCAAATTTCAGCGCAATCTGTTCAGCGGTTCGGCTGATTTTCGACGTACAGACAGACAGAATCACAGAATGAGGGCCGTTAAAGTTGAATGGAGACACTCAGTCGCTCCGCTCCCACGTTTAATTAACATTTTATTTTGAAAAAGCTCATCCATCAACGCGACTAAAAAAAGCGTTTGCGAAGCTTCCTAGTACTAGGGAAACGCCAAAGTCGTTGTTAAACGAGTGAGTGAGCCATGTGTAAAGTACCCGGTATCATTCCCCATACTGGGCTAGATCCAGCCTTAGGCATATGGGAGGAAAGGGGATGTTCCCGGGTACTCAAAACTTGGCTCACACTTTGGCGTTTCCCTAGTTTAAATTGAACATTCAAAATGCGAATCGTGTTCAAAACGTATTAGCGTGAAACATTAACAAATTTCCAAGATAAAACAAAATCACCTTAATTTTTTCCCCCATTTAACACCCCTCAAAAATAATATGTGGGTGTAAAAATATAAAAAAGTTCTAACTATCGGGTATCGAACCCCAACCCTCCGTGCAGTAGGCTTAATGCTTACCACTGAGCCATGTCAGCCAGGTAGATCTCATCCCGCTAGCTGCTACTAAACAAATGCTATCGATATTTTTAAAAATCACATTTTTTACTGTAGGCTTAAATCGCAATGGATCTAGCTGATTTTGTTAACAGTTCTCAGTAAACTCGTAACGGATGTCTGTTTAAAATTTCAGCGCAATCTGTTCAGCGGTTCGGCTGATTTTCGACGTGCAGACAGACAGACAGACAGACAGAATCACAGAATGAGGGCCATTTGAGTTGAATGGAGACACTCAGTCGCTCCGCTTCCGCGTTTAATAATCGTTGTTACTAGGAAAACGCCGAAGTCGTTGTTAAACGAGTGAGTTAGCCAAGTGTTTTGACTTCTAAAACCAGACCGTCTGGTCACCTTACAGGAACTCACTCTGCTTGTCACAATAATTATTTAAATTGAACATTCAAAATGCGAATCGTATTCAAAACGTATTAGCGTGAAACATTAAAACAAAATCACCTAATTTTTATTTCCCATTGAACACCCCTCAAAAATAATATGTGGGTATAAAAATATAAAAAAGTTAGAACTGACGGGTATCGAACCCCATGCATCCGTGAGGTAGGCTAAATGGTTACCACTAGGCCGTGCAGGCCACGTCAACTTCGTCCCGCTGACTGCTACGAAACAAATGCCATTGATTTTATTAAAAATCACATTTTTATTTATTGTAGGCTTAAATCGCAATGGATCAAGCTGATTTTGTTAACAGTTCTCAGTAAACTTGTACCGGATGTCTGTTTAAAATTTCAGCGCAATCTGTTCAGCGGTTCGGCTGATTTTCGACGTACAGACAGACAGAATCACAGAATGAGAGCCGTTTGAGTTGAATGGAGACACTCAGTCGCTCCGCTCCCTCGTTTAACTAGGGAAACGCCAAAGTCGTTGTTAAACGAGTGAGTGAGTGAGCCTAGTGTTGAGTACCCGGGAACATCCCCTTTCCTCCCCTATACCTAAGGATCTAGCCCAGTATGAGGAATGATACCGGGTACTCAACACATGGCTCACTAACTCGTTTAACAACGACTTTGGCGTCTCCCTAGATTTTTTAATTGAACATTTGAAAAGCGAATCGTGTTCAAAACGTATTAGCGTGAAACATTAACAAATTTCCAAGATAAAACAAAATCACCTAAGTTTTATTTCCCATTTAACACCCCTCAAAAATAATATGTGGGTGTAGAAATATAAAAAAAGTTCGAGCTAACGGGTATCGAACCTCAACCCTCCGTGTGGTAGGCTAAATGCTTACCAATGGCAATAGGCCATGCAAGCCACGTAGATGTAGTCCCGATAGCTGCTACTAAACAAATGCTATCGATATTTTTAAAAATCACATTTTTATTTACTGCAGGATTAAATCGCAATGGATCTAGTTGATTTTGTTAGCAGTTCTCAATAATTTCGTACCGGATGTCTGTTTAAAATTTCAGCCCAATCTGTTCAGCGGTTCGGCTGATTTTCGACGTACAGACAGACAGACAGATAGACAGACAGAATCACAGAATGAGAACCGTTCGAGTTGAATGGAGACACTCGGTCGCTCCGCTCCCTCGTTTAACTAGGGAAACGCCAAAGTCGTTGTTTAACGAGTGAGTTAGCCAAGTGTTTTGACTTCTATAACCGGACCGTCTGGTCACCTTACAGGAACTAACTCTGCGTGCCACAATAATTATTTTAATTGGACATACAAAATGCGAATCGTATTCAAAACGTATTAGCGTGAAACATTAACAAATTTCCAAGATAAAACAAAATCACCTAATTTATATTTCCCATTTAACACCCCTCAAAAATAATATGTGGGTGTAAAAATATAAAAAAGTTAAAACTGACGGGTATCGAACCCCATTCATCCGTGCGGTAGGCTAAATGGTTACCACTAGGCCATGCAGGCCACGTCAATGTTGTCCCGCTAACTGCTACGAAACAAATGCTATTGATATTATTACTAGGAAAACGCTTAAGTCCCGCCGCGTTGTTGGATGAGCGTATATGGTGCATTGAGATGCCATGAGTTACGCGGATTTTCTGTTGTTCTGAGAAAAAATCATTACTTAGTCGAAGATTTTTTTTAATTAAATTAAATTAAATAAAAAATTAACTTAATTTTTATTATTAAATAAAACAAAATAAAAAATTAACTTAATTTTTTTAATTAATCGTAATTTTTTAAAAAGAATAAAATCGTAAAATTGCAATTTGTATAAGAAATAATTATTCGATTGCGCTCAAATTTAACACGAATATATTAATTCATGAAATTAAGGTTCTGTGAAAAAATCATTACAATAAGATAAAGCATGTAGGTGTTATAAGTCAAAGAATTGTTTTAGAAAAGAAAAACCCGTAAAATTTTGATTTTCATGAGAAATAATTTTTCGATTACGCTAAAATTTCACACGAATATTTAAATTCATAAAATTAAGGTTCTGTGAAAAAATCATTACAATCGGATAAAGCATGTAGGTGTTATACGTCGAAGAAATTTTTAAAAAATCGAAAAAAATCGTAAAATTGCGTTTTTTATGAGAAAAAATTTCCCGATTGCGCTCAAAAACGTGGCAGTTCTAAGTTCAGAGATTTCGAAGGTCTCCATAAAATTTCATCGCAATCGGAGAATCGGTTTAGCCGGAATCGTGTTAACAAACACACAAAAATACAAAAAAAAAAAAAAAAAAAAAAAAAAAGAAAAAAAAAAAAAAACATTCCGGATTTTTTTCTCCAGTGTAGTGAAATGGAATCTTCGCTTCGCTCGCTACGCTCGCTACGCTCATCCAAAAAATCACATTTTTATTTATTGTAGGCTTCAATCGCAATGGATCTAGCTGATTTTGTTAACAGTTCTTAGTAAACTCGTACCGGATGTCTGTTTAAAATTTCAGCGCAATCTGTTCAGCGGTTCGGCTGATTTTCGACGTACAGACAGACAGAATCACAGAATGAGAGCCGTTCGAGTTGAATGGAGACACTCAGTCGCTCCGCTCCCTCGTTTAACTAGGGAAACGCCAAAGTCGTTGTTAAACGAGTGAGAAGAGAGCCAAGTGTTGAGTACCCGGGAACATCCCCTTTACTCCCATATACCTAAGGCTGGATCAAGCCTAGCATGGAGAATGTTGCTATTACTTTCTTCATCTTCAATTTATTTTGTTATTTATACACTTAGAAAACAATCTAATTATCAAACATACCTGCATTAACTCTTCTAATTTACTTTCATTCACAGGCGGCGCAATATGACCTAACCGGTTGAAGCGCCCTAGTTTCTCACGTCGTCGTCGGAGAATGAAACCGGGTACTCAACACATGGCTCACTCACACGTTTAACAACCACTTTGGCGTTTCCCTAGTTATTTAAATTGAACATTTAAAATGCGAATCATGTTCAAAACGTATTAGCGTCAAACATTAACAAATTTCCAAGATAAAACAAATTCATCTAAGTTTTATTTCCCATTTAACACCCCTCAAAAATAATATGTGGGTGTAAAATTATAAAAAAAATTGGAGTAAACGGGTATCGAACCCCAACCCTCCGTGCGGTAGGCTTAATGCTTACCACTGGGCCATGTCAGCCAGGTAGATCTCGTCCCGCTAGCTGCTACTAAACAAATGCTATCGATATTTAAAAAAATCACATTTTTATTTATTGTAGGATTAAATCGCAATGGATCTAGCTGATTTTGTTAGCAGTTCTCAGTAAACTCGTACCGGATGTATGTTTAAAATTTCAGCCCAATCTGTTCAGCGGTTCGGCTGATTTTCGACGTACAGACAGACAGACAGAATCACAGAATGAGGGCCGTTTAAGTTGAATGGAGACACTCGGTCGCTCCGCTACCTCGTTTAATTAATACTAGGGAAACGCCAAAGTCGTTGTTAAACGAGTGAGTGAGCCAAGTGTTGAGTACCCGGGAACATCCCCTTTCCTCCTCTATACCTAAGGCTGGATCTAGCCCAGTATGAGGAATGATACCGGGTACTCAACACATGGCTCACTCACTCGTTTAACAACGACTTTTTCGTTTCCCTAGTTATTTAAATTGAACATTTAAAATGCGAATCATGTTCAAAACGTATCAGCGTGAAACATTAACAAATTTCCAAGATAAAACAAAATCACCGAATTTTTATTTCCCATTTAACACCCCTCAAAAATTATATGTATGTGTAAAAATATAAAAAAGTTCGAGCGAACGGGTATCGAACCCCAATCCTCCGTGCGGTAGGCTAAATGCTTACCAATAGGCCATGCAAGCCACGAAGTTATCGTCTCCCTAGCTGCTACTAAACAAATGCATATCGATATTTAAAAAATCACATTTTTATTTATTTTGGGATTAAATCGCAATGGATCTAGCTGATTTTGTTAGCAGTTCTCAGTAAACTCGTACCGGATGTCTGTTTAAAATTTCAGCCCAATCTGTTCAGCGGTTCGGCTGATTTTCGACGTACAGATAGACAGACAGAATCACAGAATGAGGGCCGTTCTAGTTGAATGGAGAACACTCGGTCGCTCCGCTCCCTCGTTTAACAATAGAGGATAGATTATATACTACTAGGTAACTTCGCCAACGCTTTTTTTAGTCGCGTTGATAAATGAGCTTTTTGTAAGTTTTTGGTTTGTGTAGGACCACTTTTCCTTTGCAAGTGCTTTGTGAATGCATTGTAGGTGATTGTTGTCAAGTTTCTAATGTTATTGTTAATTGTTATTATAAACCTGAAAAAACTCATATTAAAAACTTTATATTATGGATTCTGGCTAACTTTTTCAACTTTTTCTTTCAAAAAGCAATACATAACCATTACCTTAATGTACATGTAAAATATGAACGTTGTAGCCCCACCCGTTTGGTCAGAATCGGCCCAAATGTCACGAAAATATCGCACTTAAAATCCCAAAAAATCGTTAAAGTATGATATTCATGAGAAATATTTCTTCGATTGTACCCAGAAACGTGGCAGGTCTAAGTTCAGAGATTTCGAAGGTCCCCTCCAATTTTCATCAAGATCGCATATGCCGTTTGCCCGGTAGAGAGCGAACAAACAGACAGAAAAACAAACAAACAAAAAACAAACAAAAAACATCGGGGTCAAATTTTTTGAGGGGTCAGTGAAATTGAAGTCTTCGCTTCGCTCATCCTACAACTAATAATTTCATTATCACGCTCGGCTAGACTTGTTGGTGGTTTTCTAGTTCCGAGTATCGACTGCACGTATTCAGCCCACTACTTTTTTTTTCTAAAACCCACCAAACGCATTCTAAAAACCTGATTTTCAAAAAATTTCCCAGCGGCGCTATTGTTGGGGGGCTCTGCCCCCCAAACCCCCTGTGCTTGCCCGACGAAAGTACAAGTTGTTAATTTTGCCACCCCCTGCCAAAATTCCTGCCGGCGCCCATGCCTGATATGGATAAATCTTGACTTGAATGAATTAATACTGAGCTGAGATGGGATAAACTGCACGCACTTTAATCCGTACCTTACGGCTATTCCGCCGCGTTTTTATATTTTCCAAAATACGCTACTAAGTCAAAATATAGTGAATGGCTTTGAAACATGGCTATTTTAGAAAATCAATAACATTTTTTTCAAATTTTTCTGATCCGGTACACGGCCAATATAGCCACCTCAAAATAATTTCCAACTTCAATTCGCCAAGGCACACCATTCAACGTAGGGTGTTTTGTTTTTGTGACATTAATTTTCAACTGTTTTTCTATGGACTGACTGAGAGAAAACAGATTTATTTTAACAATTGTCTTTCCTGTGATTTTTTTCGTTTTGCGGTATTTTTTACCGATTTGTACCGCCAAAGGAAAAAATTCGCAGGAAAGACAATTGTGAAAATAATTCTGTTTTCTCTCAGTCAGTCCATAGAAAAACAGTTGAAAATTAATGTCACAAAAACACAACACCCTACGTTGAATGGTGTGCCTTGGCGAATTGAAGTTGAAAATTATTTTGAGGTTGGCAATATTGGCCGTGAACCGGATCAGAAAAATTTGAAAAAAATATTTTTGATTTTCTAAAATAGCCAGGTTTGAAAGCCATTAACTATGTTTTGACTTGGTGGCATATTTTGGAAAATAGAAAAACGCGGTGGAATAGCCTTACAGAACGGACACTGTAGGAACAGGTTATCTCCACAATATAACAAAAGAAAACAGGTTTAAAGAGGATCCGTTCCGTTCAATCGAGTAGGCGGAAGCGCGTTCAGCTCATGTTACGCTGTGTTCATACGATCAGAATAAAGGTGTGATACAATGAGCTAGATGAATTTTAGCAACTGGCAACGGTGCTTTACCATTGCGTGAGGAGCCAACCCTGTCCTTGGTGTGGGTTGAGCCTGCTCTGATAAGAAAGCGAGGCACAGCAATTCGGAACTGGCGTAATTTACCCTGGCTGCTACGTCGAGGGCGCGCCAGCCTAGGAGAACACGGCCACGATTTTAATCTCACATTCAATTTATTATGCTCGTGTCGTGTGACGCATGCTCTAGGTCTTGTGGTCTCAGTCCCACCACTGATGGCTTGTCTAAGCTGCATCGCGTCATTGCTGCGACGACCTGGCCACAAGCCAATTGACATGACTCACGTCTCGAGACAGACATCTTCACCTCTATAAACATTACACTAACTTAAACTTAGTGGCTCCCTTAGCATTTTTATATGCGCCTTCGGAACGGTCAACCATTCAATACGTTTACCGCCAGCCCCTAAGGTGTCCCTTATTTATGAATGTGGAGGTCCAACTCTTAAGACACGGCACCATATATTATTCAGCGCGTGTGCGCCAAGCACTAACAACACCCTCAACTAACTGTGAAAGTGGCATGTTTACAGAGGATGCTCGTTCCTACCGTGCTCTCTGGGATCGGCCTCTTTTACCTATATCTCTCAACTGTCACTTTCTGTGCTGGATTCGGCCCGTCTTTTACCTTGCTACAGTGATACACAGTGAGCGAACTTGCAGTTTTCGTCTGCCCACAAAGCAAACTGAAATACACATGTCAAGGGGAGCGCCTGTTTTAGTGTTCTAAGATTAAACTGAAAACAATAAGTAATGCTCTGTACTTGCCAACGAAACTATTACCTTTGAGAAGGTTGCACATTACAGCCCCTCAGCGCAGCACAAAGAGTTTCTATTGTCTGCCTCCTCGACACAACAAAGAAAACCGGTTCCAAGTGGTGCCGTGAGTGTTCCGTTCGATACCGAGTGGTGCGCGTGGCGTGGGTGACACTTGCGTTGCAGCTGGAACGTCGTAATGATTAATGAAGTAACTCGTTTCCTGTTGATTTTATAATGTATATCCTTTTTGAAATATATATTGTTTGCAGTTTCATAATAAATACTGTAATTAGTACCACTAACTATAACATGGACACATTTGTTATAGTAAATGTTCAATTAGCGGAAGAAATAGAAGAAAATACTAAAATCTTAACCCTTAATTAACACTGGTATGGTTGGGTCTGCACTGACCCCAGAACGAAAAAGTTCTATTTCACCACCAGACGTTGAAGAAGGAGATTGCGTTTATGTGTTGCTCCTAAGCGTTTGGCGGCAATTGCGTCGGGGGTAAAAAAAAATATACCTCAGGATACCACTTACGGGTCTTTTTATTTTACATATGGTTAAACATTTAGAACGAAAGCTATTTTTTGTTTTGGGGGGGGGGGGGGGGGGCGGAAGGTCAGTGAATGATTTGAGCTTTATGAATCATAACTAGGAAACGCTCAGTTGGACGCGTTGATAAGCGAGCACGTGCTATAGCTAGACCCACATTGCACATTTTTTTAAATTTGCGACGTTAGCTGTCCACAGGGCCATGTTTCCAATATTATTTATTATTGCCAAGGTATTTGGGTAAACCCGTGTGTAAGTAAACCTTTACTTTGTGGACAATGACGTACATATAACTTATATTATTATGTCATTTTTTGTGGATGAAATCCACCGCCATCTAGAGGACCTTGACTCCTTGGGAAAACTATTTAAACTCTTTGTTGACAAATAATAGACTGCTTCCTCGAAAGTATTTTGATTACTTCTAGGTGGCAGTGCATTAGAAACTTCGCGCGTCTTTTCGTTGCCATGGCAACGTTACTTTTGTTATAATGTAGATTCCATCTACACTACTTATCGGATCAAAATAAAATTAACATATTCGTGACAGGACGGACATTCTAAATGATTTGGCTATCTCAGATTTTGTCGCCGTTTAGTTTGAAAAATAAACTTTCGATTAACTTTAATGTAACTTTTTAACTTTTTGAACGATTTTGCCACAAAACTAATGGCATTCAATCGAGAACGAAGCTTGCGGATGGTCAAAATTTCAACTCGATCCGAGCCTCCGTTCGAACGTTATGGCGAGACATACAAACAAAAAAACAAACAAACAAAAAAAAAAAAAAAATCAGTGACTAATTTTTCCGGCAGAGTCAAATGGAAACGCTCGCTTCGCTCGCTTAATCAATCACACAGGAATTGTAAAAAAAAAAGGATTTTCTGTAACAATTTTATAAAATTTTCAGTTTTTCTACTTTGAAAAATTCATTACAGTAAAATATGTAGATCTGGCTCAATTTTTAGGTAAAACCAATCCATAATAATTGTAATACAACCAATAATAGCTTTATTAAAGGAGTGATCAGTACGATAATTCACATCTATTCTTATTTAGGCAGTAAAACATACTTTTTTAAAACTCGGGTCATATTTGAAACCAACATACCATTTGTCTCTATGAAAAAAGATACCAGTCAAGAGTTAAATCGGTTGCGCTTCTGTAACATTTTTTTCAAAACTTGGTGAGCACATTAATTTTGTTTTACTATAAGTTCCAACAATGGCTAAAGATTGATTAAATTACCAGCCTTGATGAAAAAGGTTGATTGACGCTGTGCCACAAAATTGTAAAAGAACAAATTTTTAAAAGGAAACAAGAATTTATTGTCGGTACGATGTATAATTTTTTTTAAATTTCAGTATGTTGCAAATAAAGCTTAATATAATAATAAAGGGGAAAAAGAAAACGTAGGCTGATTTTACCTGCATTTTCCCATGACAATATAAGTGCGTTCACGATAAGCTGTAAATAAATAAAATAAAATAAATTGTATTTAGAGTACCCACTCAGTCATATAACTGATTTTCAGGGGGAGGGAACATTAAACCAAAGTGACCAAGCCAACCATGTAGACCCCGACGCAATCGACGAGTGAGCGATAACCAAACAAAGATCGATATTTTTCAATAGGAAATGAAGCAATCAGTGGTATAGACAGTGCAAACTCCCGCGGATCAACGCCAGAATCAACAAGGCCGATTCAGAACAACTTTAAATTTACTAGGCCGCTTCGCTAACGCTTTTTGTAGTCGCAGTTAAAGGATGAGTATTTTTGTGAGTTTTTAGTTTGCGTATGACCACTTTTCCTTTGCAAGTGCTTTTGAATGCATTGTAGGTGATTGTTGTCAAGTTTCTATTGTTACTTGTTAATTGTTATTATATTAATTGTTATAATAATCCAGCGATTTAGCCGCGGTCGTTTAACCAGTTCCCACTCGAACACTGAAGTTAATCAACATCGGGCGTGGTCAGGGGTTGAGTGGGTCGCCGCTCTGCCCTGAAACACACGTATATCGCTGGCTAGAGCAGACTAGGTTTCGTAAGCTTGTGTGACAGCTTCGTTCTCCTTGGCGCCGTCTACTCGGCAGTCCGGGTTAGTGGAGGAACCTATATGACTGTCAAAAAGTTACACCGTCCTTTCGGATGGGACGTAAAGCCGTTGGTCCCCTTGGTACTTTTCGGTAGGAGTAGGCTATGTGCCGGTACCGGGTTTCCCCTCCTCCCTTCTCTATTAAATTTGCACTAGTGGGCTACATTGCCTGTTGCAAATAGAGACATAAATAAATAAATAAAAAAAAACCTAAAAAAACTCATATTAAAACCTTTAATCTATGGATTCTGGCTAACTTTTTCAACTTTTTTTTTCAAAAAGCAATACATCACCATAACGTTAATGTCCATGTAAAATATGAACGTTGTAGCCCCACCCGTTTGGTCAGAATCGGCCCAAATGTCACGAAAATATCGCACTTAAAATCCCAAAAAATCGTAAAAGTAGGATATTCATGAGAAATATTTCTTCGATTGTACCCAAAAACGTAGCAGGTCTAATTTTAGAGATTTCGAAGGTCCCCTCCAATTTTCATCAAGATCGCATGTGCCGTTTGCCCGGTAGAGTGCGAACAAACAAACAGAAAAAGAAAAAAAACACCCGAGCTAAATTTTTTGGGGGGGTCAGTGAAATTGAAGTCTTCACTTCGCTCATCCAATTATGTGCCTCGTTGCTCGGACGGCTCCAATATCACCGTTTACAAGTTCCTAATACAAGGACTGATGGTCTTTAACCCAAATCATTGGATGAGCGAAGCGAAGACTTCAATTTCACTGACCCCTCAAAAAATTAAGCAACAATGTTTCATATTGTTTGATTTTCTGTCTGTTTGTTCGCTCTCTACCGGGAAAACGGCTACTCCGATCTTGATGAAACTTTATTGGTACGTTTGAAATAACTGGATTTTGATGTTTTTTGATTTAAGGGACAATCGAGTAAATATTTCCCATAGAAATCATGCTTTTACGATTTTTCCCGATTTTTAATGCAATATTTTTGTGATTTTTGGGCCGATTCTGACCAAACGGGTGGGGCTATTACGTTCATATTTTACATGGACATTAAGGTTTTGGTGATGTAGTGCTTCTGAAACAAAAAGTTGCAAAAGTTGGCCAGAATACATAGAAAAAAAGGTTTTAATATAAGCCTTCTACAGGTGTATAATTAACAAGTAACTATAGGAACTTGACAATTTTATTGACTTGACGATTTTTCCCGATTTTTAATGCAATATTTTTGTGATTTTTGGGCCAATTCTGACCAAACGGGTGGGGCTACAACGTTCATATTTTACATGGACATTCAGGTAATGGTGATGAAGTGCCTTCTGATACAAAAAGTTGAAAAAGTTGTACAGAATTTATAGAAATACAGGTATTAATAAAAGCCTTTTACAGGTGTTATTATAACAAGTAACTATAGAAACGCGATAACAATTACCGACTATGCGTACAAAAAGCATGTCCTCGAGATTTTTACTTATTATTTCTTTCTACTATCGTCGTGTGTGTTTTTATATAGTTTTTGATTATCTATTTTTGTTTAAACTTGCTACATAAATGTTCATTTTAATTACCTACTTTAATATCAATTTTATTATATTTGCTATTTAGGGATATCACACACAATTGGCTATGCTCGTTGTGATATTCTTAATGATTGTATACACTATCATAATCATTGAATAATAATAAATAAATAAATAAATAAATAAATAAATAAATAAGTAAATAATAAATAAATAAATAAATAAATAAATAAATAAATAAATAAATAAATAAATAAATAAATAAATAAATAAATAAATAAATAAATAAATAAATAAATATTGTTAATTGGTAATACCACATCAATTAATACTACTTTATAAAAATTATCCTCATTTAACAAAGATTATTTTGTAATGCAACTTAAAAAAGTAATGAGATCCCACATATACTAAAACGTTTTAACCATTGGACAGAAATATTTAAAAAAAACTCATCTCTCAACGCGACTGAAAAAAGCTTTCGCAAAGCGGCCTAGTAATGAATGCTGTTCTTTCCATACATGACCCGACTCGAAAACCCGAAGTAGGTTACTACCCGAAGTCAACCAGAGTGTCAAAACCTCTACCCGCACAGTTCTCAAACACAATTATTGGTTATTGGATGAGCGAAGCAAAAACTTTAATTTCACTGACCACCCAAAAAAATTAACTCGTTTTTTTCCCCGTTTGTTCGCGCTCTACCGGGCAAACGGCATATGCGATCCTAATGAAAAATGGAGAGGCCCTTCGAAATCTCTGAACTTAAGAGATCCGACGAGTTTTTGGGTACAATCGAAGAAATATTTCTCATAACTATTGTACTTTTACGATATTTTTTCGATTTTAAATGCGATTTTTTCGTGAAATTTAGCTCGCGACCGGGCAAACGACTACTCCGATCTTGATGAAACTTAATAGAAACGTTTTAAATCACTAGATTTATATGTTTTATGGTTCTGGGGACCGTGACAACAACAATTTCTCACAGAAATCGTGCTTTTACGATTTTTCCTGATTTCTAAGGCAATAATTTTCGTGATTTTTGTGCCGATTCTGACCAAACGAGTGAGGCAACAAAGTTCATATTTTACAAGGATATTAAGGTAATTGTGATGTAGTGCCTGTTGAAACAAAAAATTGGAAAAGTTAGTCAGAATTCATAGAAATACAGGAAATAATAAAACCCTTTTACAGGTGTTATTAACAAGAAACTATAGAAACTAGACAAAAATCACCTACAATGCGTACAAAAAGCATGTCATTGGGCCTGGAGATATTTTACATTCTATTGTTAAGTGGTTTTACCATAACAATTAATACTTCCTAATTAATAAAAATCATTCTTATTTAAAAAAAATAATTTTGTAATGGAACTTAAAAAATAAATGAGATCCCACTTATACTAAAAACGTAGTAGTCATTGTACGGATTGTTTGTTCGCGAAGCGGCCTAGTAGCGAAGAGCCAATGTTTTATACGAGCTGAGGGGCGACCGAGCAGTGAATTGCGTTACCTAGACGGTGATTTGGATGGAAAGTTTATTGGATGAGCGAAGCGAAGATTCCATTTCACTACACTGGAGAAATAAATCCGGAATGCTTTTTTTTCTTTCTTTCTGTTTGTATTTTTGTGTGTCTGTTAACACGATTCCAGCTAAACCGATACTCCAATAAATTTTCTGGAGGTGTCCGAAATCTCTGATCTTAGAACTGCCACGTTTATTAGCGCAATCGAAATATTATTTCTAATGAAAATAGCAATTTTACGCTTTTTTCGTTTTTTAAACATTTCTTCGACTTGTAACACCTACATGCTTTATCCGATTGAAATGATTTTTTCCACTAAACAACAGAAAATCTGCAAAACATATGGCAGCTCAATTAAACACTAACGTAAACTGAACACACTAAAAAAAAACTAATTACACTCATCCAACAACGCGCCTGAAAAAGCGTTTGCGAAGCTTTCTAGAGCATAAACTATTGTGATGATCCAAACGTACCACACCCCGTTTCACAAGATCGTGGGAAGTAGTGGACGTAAAAGTTTGTGCCTGAATACAATTGTAATTACTAACATGTTAAGTATTTGTATTAACATTCTTTGAAAGACTCAGTTAAGATAGTACTATATGTAATCACGCTTGCGGATTGATTAAAGCTGGGGTTTAATTTAAAAAAATACTAACAAATTACTTTGAATTTGTACAAATAAATTTGGTTGACTATTAAAAATAAACACAACGTAGAACAGTTATAAACACTTGCCAAAATTTCTGAGTTACTACGATCTAAAATTACACCCCTATATAAATATAAATCCGCCATGATGTTGAACTCTTCGAGATACCATACAGTTAGTAGTTAGTACCTACTCCCATCCGCCGAGCATGGGCCGCTATTGACAGTTTTAACGAGCCAAGATGTCTGCTTTGTGTGTCATCAAGCAGCGCGGAATTCAAACTGGTTGAAATTTTTACGTACTGAACAGTATATTTATCGGCTTAGATACCGATCTTTTTAATGTTAAATCATTTAATTGGATGAGCGTAGCGAGCGAAGCGAATATTCCATTTCACTACACTGGAGAAAAAAATCCGGAATGTTTTTTTTCTTTCTTTCTTTTTTTTGTATTTTTGTGTCTGTTAACACGATTACGGCTAAACCGATACTCCAATTGCGATGAAATTTTCTGGAGAACTTTAAAATCTCTGAACTTAGAACTGCCACGTGCGAGAAATCGATCGATAAATTATTTCTCATGAAAATTGCAATTTGAGATTTTTTTTCGATTTTCTTGTTTTTTTTCTGTTTGTATTTTTGTGGGTTTGTTAACACGATTCCAGCTAAACCGATAATCCAATTTCAATGAAATTTTCTGGAGGCCTTCAAAATCTTTTGACTTAGAAATGCCACGTTTTTGAGCGCAATCGAAATATTATTTCTCATGAAAATCGCAATTTTACGATTTTTTTTCGTTTTTCTTATTTTTCTGTTCGTATTTTTTTGATTTTTAAAAAAACAAAAAAAAAAACTAAATTCTTTATCCGATTGTAATGAATTTTTCACAGAACCTTAATGTTATGAATTAATATATTCGTGTGAAATTTGAGCGCAATAGAAAAATTATTTCTTATGAAAATCGCAATTTTACGATTTTTTTTTAATTTTTAACTTAAAAAAAAAAAACATTATTCGACTTATAACACCTACATGCTTTATCCGATTGTAATGATTTTTTCACAGAACCATAATTTCATTAATAATATATTGTTGTGAAATTTGAGCGCGATCGAAAAATAATTTCTCATGAAAATCACAATTTTACGCTTTTTTCATTTAAAAAACAATTTGTTCGACTTATTACACCTACATGCTTTATCCGATTGTAATGATATTTTCACACAACCTTAATTTTATGAATTTATATATTTGTGTGAAATTTGAGCGCAATCGTAAAATAATTTCTCATGAATATCGCAGTTTTACGCTTTTTTCGTTTCAAAAAAAAACATACGCTCATCCAACAACGTGCCTGAAAAAGCGTTTGCGAAGCTTCCTAGTTTAAGAATAAAAGATTGTAATGGGTTGTTGGATGAGCGTAGCGAGCGAGGCGAAGATTCCATTTCACTACACAGGAGAAAAAAATCCGGAATGTTTTTTTTATTTTTTTTTATTTTTTTCTGTATTTTTGTGTGTTTGTTGACACGATTCCGGCTGCACCAATACTCCAATTGAGATCAAATTTTCTGGAGGCCTTTGAAATCTCTAAACTTAGAACTGCACGGTTCGAAAAATCGATCGAAAAATTATTTCTCATAAAAATTGCAATTTTACGATTTTTTTCGATTTTCTTGTTTTGTTCTGTTTGTATTTTTGTGTGTTTGTTAACATGATTCCAGCTAAACCGAAACTCTAATTTCGATCAAATTATCTGGAGGCTTTCCAAATCTCTAGACTTAGAATTGCCACGTTTTTGAGCGCAATCGAAATATTATTTCTCATGAAAATCGCAATTTTAAGATTTTTTTTTCGTTTTTCGTATTTTTTCTGTTTGTAATTTTGTGTGTAATTTTTAACACGATTCCGGCTAAACCGATACTTTGATTGCAATGAAATTTTCTCGAGGCCTTCGAAATCTCTGAACTTAGAACTGCCACGTTTTTGAGCGCAATCTAAAAATTAATTCTTATTAAAATCGCAATTTTACGATTTTTTTCGATTTTTTTTAATTGTCGTCTACATTTAACACCTACATGCTTTATTCGATTGTAATGATTTTTTTACAGAACCTTAATTTTATGAATTTATATATTCGTGTGAAATTTGAGCAAAATCTAAAAATTATTTCTCATGAAAATCGCAATTTTTCGCTAATATCGATTTCAAAAAGATTCTTCTGCTTATAACACCTACATGCTTTATCCGATTGTAATGATTTTTTCACAGAACCTTAATTTTATAAATTAATGTGAAATTTGAGCGCAACGTTTTATTCGTTAAAAAAAATACGCTAATCCAACAACGCGCCTGAAAAAGCGTTTGCGAAGCTTCCTAGTTTATTGTCATTACTCATTATAGGCATTGTAGCAAAGATTACACTATGTAGCAATAACTCCCGGATCATAAAGATAGTAAATACGAAATACTTTAAGAATAAAAAAAACTCAATAAATAAATAAAAATAATAACTTAACATTCTATTAACTGGGAAGCATCGCAAACGCTTTTTCAGGCGCGTTGTTGGATGAGCGTAATTTTTTTAAAACGAAAAAAAGCGTGAAATTGAGATTTTCATGAGAAATTATTTTTCGATTGCGCTCAGATTTCACACCAATATATTAATTCATTAAATTAAGGTTCGGTAAATAAATCATTGCGATCGGATGCATGTAGGTGTTATAAGTCAAAGAAATGTAAAAAAAAAATCGTAAAATTGCGATTTTCATGAATGAATGATTGCGCTCAAATTTTACACGAATATATTAATTCCTAAAATTAAGGTTCTGTAAAAAATTCATTTCAATTGAATAAAGAATGTAGGTGTTATAATTCGAAGGAAGTTTTTTAAAATCGAATTAAATCGTTAAATTGCGATTTTTATGAGAATTATTTTTCGATTGCGCTAAAAAAAAGTGGCATTTCTAAGTTCAGAAATTTCGAAGGCCTCCAGAAAATTTAATCTCAATTGGAGTTTTGGTTTAGCCGGAATCGTGTTAACAGACACACAAAAATACGAAAAAAAAGAAGAAAAAAACATTTCGGATTATGGAATCTTCGCTACGCTCATTCAACTATGTTAGATAAAAATAATTAAAAACACATAGTTTAAGAAGTAATTTTTCAAATGGTTTTAGAGATATATGTACATAATACAAAGCTCCACAATGGTTGGTATAGTGTGGCTCGTAGGTCTTGTGGATAGCGTCTCTACTTCCAATGCAGAAAGTCCCGGGTTCAATTCACGCTATAGACAGAAGTTTTTAAACTTCAGAATATTCTGATTACTCTTGGCTTACGAATTTGAAAACGGTGACTTTGAAGCCTCCTAGTAACGAGGCACATAGTAAATTCAAAGTTGTTCTGAATCGTCCTTGTTGATTCTGGCGTTGATCCACGGGTGTTCTCACTGTCCATACATTTATCGCGTAAAAATTACAACAGGACTAACCCAACGTGTACATGTAAACTAGGCCTCGGCCCTACGTCCACACCAGTCTAATAAATATTACAGTTAAAGCATGCAAGCAAATCTGCTAGGCCTACAAAATACAATATAAGTATTTGTGAGGCATAGTGGAAGGTGTAATTATTTTACTTACCTGTGCCAAGTTAAGTGTTTATTATTTGTTGACGCTCTATTTGTGCAGCCTCTATCTACCTCTTATCTATATATGCTAATAATGACATGTGAGGTATGTTCGCTGGCTAAAGATCACTCATCGACATTGTTGGCTCGAGCGCTAAGCGCGCGGCTCTG
Source organism: Sweltsa coloradensis (assembly GCA_024449915.1). NCBI lineage: Eukaryota > Metazoa > Arthropoda > Insecta > Plecoptera > Chloroperlidae > Sweltsa > Sweltsa coloradensis. Next base: position 191,234 of record JAMZAV010000414.1, on the reverse strand, counting down.
ATTCGGGAGTTCCTCGGGTTCAAATCCCGTCGAGACCGGCAATCCTGACTTAAGGTTTTTTCCGAGGTTTTCTTCAGTCGGTAATGCGAATGCAAAGGATTGAGTCCCTGGGAGCCCACAGCTGCTCAGACTGGTCCTTGACTTCCAAGCCATGATAACGACATCGTGTATTCTCCGTCACAAATCCTGCATTCATCTTGCAAGCATCACGCTCAAACGATCCGAAAGAAATACAACAACTGCTATACATACTATACAACTTCTCACTGCAGTGCATGACTGTCATTAATTGAAAACATAAGAAAATATTAACTTTCTTTTGGATGTATCAAATTTGTGTTCAACGTTCCAAGTCAAACTAATAAGTATTGTGCATTTAATGATAGTGAGAAGTTTAGTTTATTTATTTTGAAAGCACCAAAATTATAGTTAGGTGATAATGCGCCACTGTTTGCTTATATAGAGGTTGTGGGGAGGACATGGCCGTGCTCCACGGGTCCTGCCACAGGCAAGTTCCTCACTAAGACGACCAGAACTCGCTTCTGGCATCGGGGCATAATACTTACCTTCATACTAGGCCTAGCTGATGTTTAAGAGATGCCTCGCCTTACGTTCGGCAGATGCACACTCGTGAGTCGTAACTTATTCTACCTGGGCTCAAAGTAGTGCAAACTGCAACGCCATAAAATAATGGGCATGCCATAAAGTTGATGTATACTGGAAATGCCCGGTCTGTTTCCTTCTTATAAAGGCGTCACATCTGGACGTTTGTGCAAATCTGAAATTCTAAATCTACTTGCATATAACTGTAACACTTGCATGTCTTACCAACTGTCTACAGTATTTTTTTTGCCTATAATTAGGTGCAGAATATGCAAAAATAAGTAATTAATGTAATATCTTGTTAATTAATCTGATTGAGTTAACTTAAATGACATTAATAGTGATCTAATATGATCTACTTTCATTTTGAATCGATGGAAATGTAAATTGATTTTGATTAATAGCCGTAATTGTCAGATTAATTAATTAAGGTAATTAAGTTATTTCTAGAAGGTTTTGAAGCTGGAAAAGTAGACCTATGCATTGGATTGTAAATTACTAATGATTTTGCTTTTTATTTCAATCGAATCGGTTAAGTATTAAGGAATTATTAATGATTTTAGTAGAAAGTTATAAGCCTAGAATGGCTGGGGAGGAAAATAACATCTGAATTAGCACGGATGACGGAGTTCTCGAGATAATTGGGCTAGGCTTCTAAAAGTTCTAGATGGTTGCTTGCTCGGTGTGGTCAGTTTTCGCAGCGGTTCTAGAGATGTATAACGCGACCAGTCTGTAGGTGACTGTGCCGACCGGTTCAACTATAGGTAAGGGGTAGGTGCGGGGGTGTGTGGAACGCCTGAATCTTTTTACTGGAGATACGATAGACCGAGGTTATAAAAGACCGACGAGAGGGTAGGTAGCCAGGAGAAGTGAGGAGTAGTCGGGAGTAGTTGGAAGGTGGTGTCGGAGGACGGTGCAGTGGGTGCACAAGTGCGCAGTTGGAACCGACGGAGGAGACGACCTGCTGTCATTTTCATGATGTAGTTGTTTGACGGGCCTCGTTAGGGAGAAGTGTGAATTGATCCACTAATCCACATTATGATTAATTAATACGCGCGTCAATGTTCATGTTAACGGCTAGTGAATTGAATAAGTGAAAGTAAAAGTGGTTATGTGAAGATATTATTTCAACAGTGATGTAATTAAATTAATTTCAAAGTGTAAATTCGCCGAACTTCATTTGCATAATTAATTCAGTAATCAAAGTGACTCCACGTGCGCCATAAATGTCAATTTGACATCTCCGAACTCATTTCTACGTGTGTCGATACGTGACTGCTATCATGTGACATTAGAACTGTTTCACATTCATAAACTGTAAGATTGCTGTACCAAATGTGTTTCAACATAATCTGGACTTGCCGACGACCTAAAAATTCAATAACCGCCTCAGGCACAAGACGACCATCAGCTGGTAGAAGAAGAAAATCACACAACGACCTTCATTGTGCAACGCCCACTCAGGATTATTGTGTAGTGCACTACCGCTAAATGGATTACTTCGAACATCAATAACAAACAATGGACTTCAAACAAAACTTCAGCGACAAATAGATGAGTACAAAATTAATGATTAATTACAATAATTTTATCAATGTTCCATAATTAATATTTCTTCCAGGAATAGCCGCCCACTTTTTGGTTTTGTAATTTAGTTTGGTACCAAATAGGTAGGTAGGGACATGCTTGTATTTGTGTTTTGGTGAACATTATATATGGAAACTTAAATTTTTTCGCTTTCACATATGTAGATAGCTTCCTTGACAATTCCTTGAATTATTATTAGTGGTAATCTTTTGTCAACAAGAGCCAACAGCAAGGCAGTTTTTGGAGGAGAACCAGTCAACAAAGGTAGGACTTGGTGGCCTGCTAATTTAATTCATTCATTTGTGGTTAATTAGTATTAATTTGGCTAATTAATTCTGATAACTAATTAATTTATTTTGAATTAATTAATTTTGATTTCAATTAATTTAATTTGATTTTTTTTTAATTTTAAATTTTTTTTTTATTATTAATTCATTTTTTTAAAAATTAACTTTACTTAATTTATTGATTTTTTTGATTTTTTTTTAAATTTTAATTGATTTTTTTGTTTATTTTAAATTAATTTTTTTTTTTTGCGCTTTTCCCGAGTTTTGTGTTCTCAACTGAGCTAGATATTTCTTTTCAATGTAAATTTTGTAATGGGTAGTCTGGGCTGATAAATAAATTTAAAATTTTTTTATTTTATTTTTATTTTTAATCTATCCAACATTACATAACGTTACTAAAATACTTATCTTTATTTATTTATTTATTTATTTATTTATTTATTTATTTATTTATTTAACGTCTATCCTATCCTATTCAGTTATAAAAACTGATTTACAAAGGAGGACAACAAACGTGTATCGAATTATTGATACCAATAACAATTGGTATGCCAAAGTCGACTATTAGAATCAGGAGCATACCACACTACTTCAGTTCTTGCCATTCCGCGTCCAAGTTCTATGTTTTGCCGCAGCAATGCATTCTCGATTGAGATATTTATACAATGTGGAGGCTACGCTAAGAACACCTTTGTTTACAGTGATGGACAGAAATACTAAGATCGTGTTCAGTCCCGTAGAAGCGACCGGTCAACCACACTGGTCGTCGATAAGTCGTCACGTCACCCGTGGTTGGTCGCTTTGGTCGTGACCTACAACAAAACACTTCAGAACTAGAAACGTTCGAACTTCGAATTTGTCAGTGGGAAAATTGCGATAGAACGTGCAAGAGATGCTGCTATTAATTAATTGTGACAAATACGACTGACAGGCAATGTGTAGTCTTTGTGTATGCTGTAGGCCAAATAAATATCTGTTGCATTACCCTCTCGGCCGGGGCTTTAGAACAACCATCGACCAGCTTAGGCCTATCCCTACTAGTAAAACAAGTACAGAAGATATACGAAAGCCAAAGCCTACCTCCACATATATTCCACATGCTCTCTAAGCATACCAATTGAGACTTTACAGCTCAATCAGTTGATCTACGTATGGGTAAACAGCAAAATACACATCAGCAGACATATATTTCAAAAATGGCGCCCTACTTCAATGAAACGACCACTACGCCCAGCCCAACACGTCTGGCGTTGTGGTCGCGACCACTGGTCGACCAGAATTTTAACGGTACGCTCGGCACTGGGTATATAGTATAGAGGTCGCCCTATCTGATTTACGGAACGCTATAATAATAGACCGGCAGTGTTGGCTCGGGCGCTAAGCGCTCGACTCTGATTCGGGAGGTCCCGGGTTCAAATCCCGTCGAGACCGGCAATCCTGACTGAAGGTTTTTTCCGAGGTTTTCCTCAGTCGTGAAGGCGAATGCAAGGGATTGAGTCCTCTTAAACAGCCCTCGGACATCCCTTCACAATTTCCTATCCGCACATACCTAGTTCACCTGAAGAGGGGCTAATTGCACCCTATAACAGGTTTCCCACGATAAAAATTTAAAAATTTTATAATAATAGAAGACCGGCCGACCGGTCGCTTCAACAGAACACAACCAAAGTGTCAAAATAAGATTGGATAATCTAGAAGATTTCATGCTTGATAAGAAGTGTTTGGTGGTTGGTGTAACACCAAATCAGTAAAATATTGCATATTGATGGTATTTGATGAGTAATTTTTCAACGGTTTTTGTAGAAAAAAGTATAGTCTGAGAGATGGATTCTGATTCTGGAGGTCGTCGGAGTTGATTACCGCCACCGGGATTCCAGATAATATTATCCAACCAAATACAAAAACTTGTAAAAAAAAAAAAAAAAAAACGGCAGCCAAGCTCTTCTTCAAAAGTCTTCGGCTGTGAATGCTGTAAGATATAGAAGTTGAGCTAAGCTTTTTATTCTTTCTCCCTAGTTTCGCTTTGAAAATAAGTAAGATTATTTCGCCTGTTGACGAGCGCCAAGCCAACGATTTTTGTGGTAAAAAAGTAAAATTTTTAAACTCGAAATCATAAAAAAAATTCTTGGCCATGAACCAAATTCAATGGCCAAGCCATTTTTTTTTTATTTCGAGTTTAAAAATTTTACTTTTTTACCACAAAAATCGTTGGCTTGGCGCTCGTCAACAGGCGAAATAATCTAACTTATTTTCAAAGCGAAACTAGGGAGAAAGAATAAAAAGCTTGGCTCAACTTCTATATCTCACAGCATTCACAGCCGAAGACTTTTGAAGGAGAGCTTGGCTGCCGTTTTTTTTTTTTTTTTTTTACAAATTTTTGTATTTGGTTGGATATAACATCTTTTTGTTGTTCGTTTGCTATCAAGGTGTGAATGATGGACTTTGAATGATTAAATTTGTTAAGTTCAAAGTTGTTTTTTGACATTTTTGGGCCCACGGTCCCCCAAAGATACCCCTTGTGTTTTAAGCACTAGATATTTATAATGGTTAAGAGCATGTTTAATTTCAAGCTTGTACAAATTACTACGCCTGAGTAATTACGCGTTTTGATTTTGATTTTGATTTTCCCCGGTCCCAATTGCCCGGTTTTGGTTGTATGAAGTACATCTGAGTGTGGCCCAAGTTTCAAAGTTCTAAGATGAACCGTTTTCTCAGTACGGTATAGCGTATTATTCATAAGAGTAAGGAATTACCTACTTTTGATAATTTTGATTTTCTCCGGTCCCCGTTACCCAATTTTGCTTTCCATATTCAAAAGTGATAAAGAATGAGAGATATCAAAATGTATTCCACGTTTGAAACATATTTTTTGTAGCGTTTTCTTTGAATGATTCATTTCTTAAAGTTCAGATATGTTTTTTGTCATTTTTGGGCCCATGGTCATCCCCAAATTTAGCCCCTTGTGTTTTGGACGCAAGATATTTATAATGGTTAATAGCATGTTTAATTTCAAGTTTGTACAAATACCACGCCTTGGTAATTACGCGTTTTGATTATCATCCAAATTTTGATTTTCTCCGGTCCCTGTTTTACCCGATTTTGGTTTTGAAAGCAAAAGTCACTGCGTCTGAAGTACATCTAAGTGTGGTCCAAGTTTCATAGTTCTAAGATTTACCGTTTTCTCTGTAGGCTAAATTAATCTCCGCGGAGAACTAGCTAGCCAGCCACCCACCCACCCACCCAGCCACCAGCCAGCCGAAAGGAATTTGACGATGTTGAGAGCCTTTTTTAACACAGAACGAGTTGTCGGATCGGGTTGATTTTTTTTGGTATGTCATGGACCACATACCAGGTTATATACCGAGTTTCAAGATTGTAACTCTTTCGGGGCGGCGTGTGTAGATAGCTGAAAAACCCCCAACTCTGGTAGCTGTATACAGGGCTAGAGTTCGTATCGCCTAAGCAGTCGCATGCGCTTGTCTGCCGGGCGACGACCGTCGCCCTAGATACATTGTTACCAATAATTTTCGTCGTTTTTCAGGCAAATGCGATGGGTATTGAGTCATCTTAGACAGTTGTTGAACATTCTCTTTTCAACTTCTTCAACAACAAAGTGTCGATCATCTCAAGAGGGGCATGAATTGTTCCAGGTCAGCTTTTCCACGAGAGATGTTCACGTGCATGGCGAGTCTGATTCAGGAGGTCACTGATACTGATATTCGATACTGGTCACCGGTAATCCTGTATGAAGCTTTCCCAAGATCGTACTACCGTACCTCAAAAGATTTGGAATTGGAATAATATTTGAGGTTTGTAATTCTAGTTGTTTTTTGTACCAGGTTATGGTGAGGTCTTTAAATGTTTGAACTTTGCAGTTGATAATTGGAGCGTTTATTTCCCAAAAAAAAGTTACTGAGATCGATAAGTGTTATTTAAACCAAACACAAAATAGCAATACAAATCGTAAAATAATACTATAAGGGGAGTAGAAACAAGGAAACTGCAAGAAACTGGTTTACGTAATATAGATACATTTACTTATTTTACTGCCATGACTAGAAAGAGACAGGTTTGAATGTCATGCATGTAGGATATATTGACGACATTCTAGGGAGTAGTAAGGAATTAAATTTTGCGGGTTTATATGCAAGAAGAAATAAAGAAATCGTGTGATTTTATTATTTTCTGAACAATATTATAAATTTCTTTGTCATACATTCAGAGCTGAAACTGCATGGCTATTGAACTGACTTTATTGAAACGTTTCAAGTAAAACATTCATTATAATTAAAATCCTCCGTATATATTTTATCTGGGAAATTCATTAATTGAGTCAGGGAGTTAACCTGGAAGTGTAATGAAGCATGCTTTCATTACTCCCAACAGTAATGGTTGGGTAATTATCAAAGGCGTTCTCACTTCTCAGGGCTTGGTGAAAGGAAGTCGATTCTGACCTAAGGAGAAGGGAATTGAACTGTAATGGGGCATTTCTAACCCCATAAGTTGAAATAAATGGTTACATAAATATTCAAAATTAGATGATGTCGATTAGAATATACTCTATGCGAATTAAAAACATAAACGCTATAAAAAACAGGAAACGCTTTGTGATTTCCAGTGGATGGATATTCCACAGATATTTAAACATTTGACCTGGCGGCATAGTGTCAAGACATCTTGTAATTGAAATCAAGGAATTGAGGCCATTTTTATAATAATATAATGGTTAACCTGGTTGAACAATTTTGGGAAAAATCACTCGATCTACAAGTTATGTGAAACTAGTATGGCGTCTTGTTGTTTGACAAAATTTGTAAAATACAAAAGGATAATTTTATTTGTAAAGATTGACACTGTAAACGAGCATTGGTACCATTATCTATTTCTCGTTTAGTGATATAGAAAAGCAATTCAGTATCATATGAATCTATTCGCAAAAATAATATTTACAAGTTGTAAACAAGTAAATTTCAGACGTTTAAAAAGTTCTGCCTGAACCGGGTATCGCAATGAAATCCGGGTAAACCCAAAACGTCCAACGAGAAACGTAACACGCAATCTCATGTGAGCTCATAGTTCATTGTTATTTTATCTTCAAACCATAAATTATTCCATTAATATCACAAAATTAATTTTTCACAAAGTTCTTGTTGGAAAGGGGAGGTTTTGTTTAGATTTCAACTCCAAATGGATTTTCTCGCAAATAAAAGAAAAACCTCAAGTCTGGAGTTATCTGACCTCTCCCCCCCCCACTCTGTCGAGGACTGGAGATAATAGGTTCTCGTCTCGAAACTCACGTACTTTCATTCAGTGCAACTGAGGACACTACGTGGTTCTGATAACGAAATGGAATCGACTACCAGTTTACTTTCCGTCTCTTTGAGATTATCTGGACCATGCTGAAACACAACATAGAACAGGCGGCTCTTGACAGGTGTGCTGGGCCATTAAAAATAATTATAGCAAACTAAAATATATTGAAAACAAATTTAATCGATGAGAAAAACGATCATTAAAGATTACATTCAAACATACGTCTACATACAGCTGTAATATGAATATATATATATATATATATTTATCAAATGCATTGTGTCAGTAGGACAAAACAATAAATAACAGTTATCACAATATCAATATGATCAATCTCGTACTGCAGTATCCCGATCGTTATAGGTAACAATTGTTTGTGATTTACTTAATTTTGCTATTTTGACCCTAGGGCTACTATTCTGGCAAGCATCCTTTTGTTACCATAAAGGTAGATATTGCTATATACCAACACTCTATACCACGTTCAAAAAATCTACCATCAACCTATTATATTAATGTAAACCGAAGTTTAGATAAGTTACTAATTTGGTATCATCAAAGTCGAGCTAAAATAAAATAATAACTCAACAACTACCAAGTTTGTCACTTAGATGGGAGGCTTCGTTGAGAAGTTCAATTATTTTACTATAAGGTGTAAGCTAAGCCCCCCCCCCCCCCCCCCCACAAGAAACATTTTCGGGACCTACTGCATTGAACAAAATCTTCAACACAATGCTATGCTCATATATAAAGGCTCTAATAAACTATTTAAATTGGGCCATAATGACTGTATGCCAGACACTTGCAACAATTCACTTCCAGCAATTAGCAGTTTCAAATAATACTGCTTGGAAAGTCCATACGCTATGGTCAATACTTCAAAGTCGTTTGGCCTGCTATGGGACAAATAGATTTATTTTATTATGTTCATCTTTGACAATGACTTGATCGCCTTTTCAGTTTTCACTACAGTATCTGTGTAAGTTAGCAAACTCTTCACTCGAAGAACAAGGCACAATACCGTAGTTCTTAGCAGTCAATATCTCTGCACAATAATTTACATTTGACTCAACTAGCTGCTTACAGGCGCGTAGGATGGGGGGGGGGGGGACGGTGGGAGTTTCCCCCCCACTTTTTACCGTGACCCCGCCACTTCAGAATCTTAGAAATTCAGTCTCGCCGTAAATACGCACGGAAACAAATTCTGAATAACGAATTTTCAATTTTGAATTTCCCACTGTGATTCTTTTGTTTTTGTAAATGAGTAAAAAGTACATTATAATTGGCATAGGTTGCGTCGGGATGTTGTGACACGGTATTGCAGTCCGTATACTAGGGTACTGGGCTGTGTTTAACGAGGACTTGTTTGTGGCTGGTTAGTTTAAGTTGTGACTTGACACTGACAGTGGAAGGAAGGAGAACCTCAGAACAATGAAGAAAAGACCTTCAGCTCTTTTGAACTGGATCAAAAGCCATGCATGATCTATCTCATAACTATTCCAACTTTAGTTTTAGTTTTATAGTTTTTTCTGTACAAAAATACATTAATTTGGTATTGCATTCAGCCTACGATTTTTTTCTAGAACGCACCAAACACACTCTTAAAACCTAATTTTCAAAATTTTCGCCTGCGGCGCTGTTGTTGGGGGGCTTCGCCCCCCAAACCCCCTGTGTTTGGCAGCAGATTTGTTGTCCCCCCCCCCACTCGAAAAGGAGTTCCTACGCGCCTAGCTGCTTAGTAGCGAATAGCACTACTACGAGCTCTACCATTCAATGAAAGTTTTCACTACAGTATCTGTGATAGTTGGCAAACTCTTCACTCGAAGAACAAGGCACAATACCGTAGTTCTTAGCAGTCAATATCTCTGCACAATAATTTACATTTGACTCAACTAGCTGCTTACAGGCGCGTAGGATGGGGGGGGGGACGGTGGGAGTTTCCCCCCCACTTTTTACCGTGACCCCGCCACTTCAGAATCTTAGAAATTCAGTCTCGCCGTAAATACGCACGGAAACAAATTCTGAATAACGAATTTTCAATTTTGAATTTCCCACTGTGATTCTTTTGTTTTTGTAAATGAGTAAAAAGTACATTATAATTGGCATAGGTTGCGTCGGGATGTTGTGACACGGTATTGCAGTCCGTATACTAGGGTACTGGGCTGTGTTTAACGAGGACTTTTTTGTGGCTGGTTAGTTTAAGTTGTGACTTGACACTGACAGTGGAAGGAAGGAGAACCTCAGAACAATGAAGAAAAGACCTTCAGCTCTTTTGAACTGGATCAAAAGCCATGCATGATCTATCTCTTAACTATTCCAACTTTAGTTTTAGTTTTATAGTTTTTTCTGTACAAAAATACATTAATTTGGTATTGCATTCAGCCTACAATTTTTTTCTAGAACGCACCAAACACACTCTTAAAACCTAATTTTCAAAATTTTCGCCTGCGGCGCTGTTGTTGGGGGGCTTCGCCCCCCAAACCCCCTGTGTTTGGCAGCAGATTTGTTGTTCCCCCCCCCCCACTCGAAAAGGAGTTCCTACGCGCCTGGCTGCTTAGTAGCGAATAGCACTACTACGAGCTCTACCATTTAATGAAAGTTTTCACTACAGTATCTGTGTAAGTTGTTCTTATTTTGATATTACATAGTCAATAACTACTTTAAGTTTAATATAAACTAAAAGTATTCATAGTTTATTGAAAGCAGCTGTTGCTTTCCATCATTGTCTGGCCAACTCTGTGCTGTTGCAACTACGAGTCGAATTTCGAATTTGGACTTTGTCCTCTGGCACGTCGCCAACTAGGCGAGTGCTAGAGGTTTGATAAGAACCGATCGCAGCTTGCAGGATTCGTCAGTCATGGCTTCCGACCGACCCCCCTCAACTTCCACTCAGGCAACTGGTATGTTACCGCAAAACGTTGCAGCTCAGTTCAGCAATCAAAGAAAACAAGACAGATCTCATAAACACTATGACATTTTAACCACCAATGCCTCCGCTGCCAAACGGCTAAAACCTGAAGCGTCAAGAAATCGTGTGCAGTCCACCACTCGAATCAAAACAAACATCAACTCTCTCAATAGTCAACCTTTAACTTCCCGCACTGTGACCTCACAGTCACTAAACAGTATCCCTCTGTCGAACCGCTTCTCGCTCCTTGCCGACGAAACAGACTATACGCATATCGCACATCACTCTGAAGATTCCGAAATGGATGAAGACCAGGATGGCATTAACCCCATGAATACCAGTAGCAACCAGCAAAATTCTAGTAACATCACACCCAACTCAACTATTAATAAGTCAGAACGGGTACCTCCGATCACAGTGTTCGGCGTGCCAACATATCGTCAGATGTTAAAACTAGTTAAAGACAATACCAATGGTGATTTCACCCTTTCATCTACCAAAGTCTCATTTAAAGTACGGGCAGCAAACCTGTCTACGTATGCAGACCTTGTCAAAGCCTTCCGCGAGTTAGACCTGCAGTTATACACTTTCCCGACAGCCGACCAGCGGTTGAAGAAGATCGTTCTGCGAGGCCTCTCAGCCACTGTCGACGTCGAAGACATCAAAGAAGACCTCCGTCACCAAGGGTTCGCCATAACGGACGTCCAGCAGCTCCACCACCGCGCTGTTGAGGGAATCAGACACCCAATGCCCCTCTTCGTAGTATCTTCTGCAGTTGTGGATAAAGGTAAACCTCTCCACCTCCTCGAGAAGGTTTGTTACCACCGAGTTTCTATTGAGCGTTACAGAGGACCTCAAGGTCCACGCCAGTGCTATAACTGCCAGCGTTTTGGCCACAGCTCCCTATTTTGCACTCTTCCTCCTACCTGCTTCAAATGCACCCTTACCCACAAATCAAGCGAGTGCCCCAAGCCACGCACCACCCAAACCAAGTGCACAAACTGTGGAGAGGATCACCCGGCCTCTTCGCGCAGATGCAGCGCGTTCCTCCAAGCACGAGACCGGCTAGTACAGTTCAGAGGTCAGCAAAACCCTGGTACATACTCCAACAAGAAATCCATAACACCACAGCCCAGACAGGTGGGTCCCCCCTCAACCTACTCCAGACCGGGAGTTCCTTATGCTAATGTATCATCACCTTCGAACCACAGTCCCACTCCCAATTACCCGATAAACTCATCATACGTTCCACCACCCCCTCACCAGCACTCCTCGCCCTCCTCCACCTCGGATGAAGAGACTTGGAAATTGATTGTCAATATCGCCGAGGCCATCACACGTCTCAGGCCTACTCCAGAAATAATCGCTCTAGCAGGACTTCTCAAGGCTTTAGCCGAACAGTCATTACAATATGGACCCTAGGCGTACTTTACCTACTCTCTTCTGGAATGCCAATGGAGCGATATACAGGAAGTCAATCGAACTTATACACCTCATGAAAATCAACGACATACCGGTGGCACTCGTCAACGAGAAATAGAATCACCTGTTTCCCTCGCAGAAGTGGCTAGTGCCAGGCTACACACACAGTCTTTCGCAATGACTGACAATTAAATGCTTCGCGCAGTGCTCCGACCCCACCCCTTGGCTTTCAATTTCAATCATCAGTGTCAGAATAAAATATAATCTTTGTGTTTTCCCACCCCTAAATACTAAACACTTCCGGCGACAAAGACCAGCTCCCTAACTAAACCCCTATCTTATCAACCAGCCTATAACTATAGGCAATACGAGTGTTCCCCAAATGTGTGCCTTCAAAAGTCACCCTTTATGAGCTAATCGCTCGGTATGGGTAATGGGTATAACCTCGCATGGGAAATGTTACCCAATGCGATGAAGACTACTACTACTTCCCTCGAAGAACAAGGCACAATACCGTAGTTCTTAGCAGTCAATATCTCTGCACAATAATTTACATTTGACTCAACTAGCTGCTTAGTAGCGAATAGCACTACTACGAGCTCTACCATTCAATGAAAGTTTTCACTACAGTATCTGTGTAAGTTAGCAAACTCTTCACTCGAAGAACAAGGCACAATACCGTAGTTCTTAGCAGTCAATATCTCTGCACAATAATTTACATTTGCCTCAACTAGCTGCTTGCAACTCGCCTTCCAGTTTATTATCTTCTGCTGTCTTGGGTTCGACTGCCTTCCAAACACTTTCTTATTTCTTACTATTCTCTATTTCTTCTAAACTCGAGTTTCTATGTTCTTCTACAATTTCTCTTGTGGTGGGCACCCCATTTGCACCCATCTTGCCGACAACTTGCTGCACTGCATTTTCACACCCACACTAAACTAAGCGTAAGTGCAGTGCTAAATTATTTTCATCTCCAAATTATACAGTCCACTAATTACTTATTTCTCAGGGCCTCGGCCGAAACAAAAGTGAATATGAATAGCAAATCGTGAGTTAAAAAATTAAACGATAATCGGCGACAAACCTAAAGTTTCTTGACTTCTTATAATCGGAGTCTGAAAACTCTAGTAGAAACGTGTGCTTGTAGCGGATTCGTCTCGAAGCATTTTGCATTATCACATATTTAGAAAGAAATAACGCATAGTTGAGATTATGTTCTGTTTTCTTGGTGAGTCGAATATGGTATAAGAAGAATTATATTCACGGAAAACTAAACTTATATTGCCCCCCCCCCCCCTCCCAGCCACGGCTTGTCTGTGGGATGGGGGTCGAAATAAACAGAATATTATCAACACTTTAGAATAATAGTATTGATGTCAGTGAAGATACTGATGACGACGTGGGGCCTAATGGAATGTTAAAGTGTTAAAAGTATGCTTTCCCTAACAGATATGGATATTATGGTTCCTGGCAACCACATTGTAACATTTTAAATTCTTATCATCAGCCGGAAGAGAGTTCCATAACGACCCTGAACGATAGTAGACCCGTTTTGGTGCGCTGAATTCGTGTAGGGCGAGGAGAAATGATCACTTTTCCTGGTTAGGCCTACCAAGTTTCTTGCCTAGTTTGATATAGAGCCTAGATAAGCTAACACCAGAGAGTGGTCATACAGTACTTCCGGCCGCCATGTTTTTGTCGAATCATTTTTTAGTTTTGTCAGCTGTCGTAAAGTAAACGAATGTGGCTTGAAACAGACTTGAAAAACAAATGTGACCTACAACAGACTAACTTTTTTACGTCTGTTTCAAGCCAAATTTGTTTACTTTTACGGCAGTTGACGGAACTAAAAATCAATTTGGCAAAAACAGGGCGGCCGGAAGCACTGTATGGCCACTCTCTGGTGTTATCTAGGCTCTCTAGGTTGATACGGTGAAGGTGAGATAAGATGCGCAATTTATTTATTGTCGGATGGTGTGTGGAGCAGAGTTTTGTAATGCTTCAAGCTGTTTCGGGTTGGCTATGCTTGCTGGAACCCAAGCAGGCAAACATGAACACGGTGGGTGATGACAGAACGAGTTAACGTCAGATAAGCAAGCCGAATTGATCGTGGTTTTGTACACTTTGGTTTTCTTGATACAACTCCAACTAGTTTTGATGGATGGTTTCTGACTACACGGTGGTGTAGGAGGTGTGTAGGGTGGTGTAATGGGCGGGCGAGAGGGTAGGGGTCGGGGAGGGAACCAATACAATACTGAACGTTGCAGTAGGAGGCCTACATATTTCGAGACGTCCAAGAAACTTGACTAGTATTTTACGTAGTATAACAAGGCAGTGACCATGTACAAGTCACAAAGTAAATTAGCTCTGGACAAAAAATTGTTTTTCTCGGGTTTAACAGTGAGTGTGTATTTGTATTTCATATCTGTGGAATCGTCTAAGAATAATACAGCAGCACCAGTGTTAGTATGTGAGTTAATCCATTTGTATGGACAATATTTGAGTTTTTCAAAATTTAAATTTGGCTTCAAATTTGGTTTTGTATGACATTTGTTTTTCAACCATGGCGACCAATTTGTGTGTTGTTTCTTGCATACTAAGCTCTTTGCATGAAGATATGACACTCTACAAGTCTTAAACAGGGAACATCTCACTATAACGTTTGCGCACTTAAATGTTCGCTCACTTTCCATAGAGCCGTGTGGCTGGGTGGTTGCGGTTTTTACTTTTTATTGTAATGTTTACATTTGTTTTTCTTCACATGAAATTTTCTAATGAACATTATAATGACAGAAATTCAAATTATATGGTTCAGAGTAAGATGTGTGCTTAGTTATGCTCTGAACGACATTTTACATTTTCTGCGTAAATTTTGAGTGGATTGCCATATATTACTAAGCCTCCCTTGTGTCGGTATCAAATGAACGTAGACATAAATCTAAAATTAAGTGTTCATTCATATCATTCTGTGTTTTGACCCTGTTACTTTGTGGTGACATCTACATCAATCCAGGTCCTAATTCACCTTCCGATGTAACTCTTTACTACCAGAACACCCAAAGTCTCAACAATAAATTCAATGAATGTGAAATGAACCTGTCGGAATTTGAATCTTTCAACGTCGTTTCTTTCTCCGAGACTTGGCTTAGTGACACTACACCGAATTGTGAAATCCCGCTCAGTAAGTCATTTACGCTCTCCAGACGTGATCGTGCTACCCGTGGTGGTGGAGTGATGATTGGAGTGAACAATTCATCTTGGCCTGCTAAACGAAGAAAGGACCTTGAGACGAACTGTGAAATAGTGTGGGTGGAGCTACTCATACCAAATAATAAAATATTAATCGGTTGTTACTACAGACCACCTAGTGGTAGCCACGTTGATCTTGAACAATGTTTAGAATCCGTGCTAAAGGCTCATCCTAGAGCGCCGATAATATTGGTTGGTGATTTTAATTTGCATATCAAGTGGTCCACTCCACAAACTGGCAATGATACTGATGGTTGTGACCAGTGGTTTATACAGCATTTTATAGATGGTCTTGGTGTAAATCAGTTCAATATGAATAACACAAGAAACTTTCAAACTCTTGACCTCTCTCTATCATCTCTCGATACAATGACAGTCTCACCTGGCAGGAATTTGATCTCTTCAGATCATCTATCTTTGGACCTGTAATTTATGCCACTATCTAAACCTAGAAGACCTTGGTCCAATGATATCCTCAGAGATGTGCCGATGTGGAATAGGACCTGCTGGGTGGATGTAAGGCATGCTCTTGCACTTCTTCTGTGGAACCAATTGGAAGATATGCCCGATGTTGATGATGCAGTTCATATGTTTTACGGGGACTTCAAATGATATTCAAGACCACGTTCCTCACAGGCAGCCCAAAAGTCGGCGGTTTCCTTCATGGTATCAGCGTGAAACGCTGACGGCGCTCAAGAACAAAAACAGGGCATGGATACAATGGAAGCAATTTCCTAGCCCACATTCACGTCATATGTTCGAGCATTTGCGGAGGCTTGCTAAACAACGTCTCAGGAATGACTATAAGGATTATATTGATCATATGACCTATGATGCAAGAACTAATCCTAAAAGGTTTTGGACTCTTTCTCGTCGCAGTACTGAAAGAATTCCCCCTGAAGTATCATTTAACAATGTATTTGTGTTAGATCGGAGCATCTTGAAATATTATGTTTTAACCTCTTTGTTGTTCATTGTTTAGTTTGTGTTCTTTTCTTCTTGTTTTATGTATTATTATCATATCACCTATGACTTCCAATGTCTTCTCATCACCTATGATAATAAACACTATTTCTCTTTGAATCTTTATGTATTTGTCTTCACCTGATTTACATGGTCAATCTCCGTGGCCGGATTAGAGAACTCCGAGTATCATCATTCATCTGTGAGTAATTAAATATAGTTATACAGTCCACAAACCACATTATAAGAACAAAATCATGGCTCCTCCCAATGGCAATGCAAATACGAAAGAAAGCCTCGCCAAGATTGAAGGTTTTTTAGCTCTGCGAAGGATGTACCTATATGGATCTTATGTATGATCTTTATACTCTGGCGAATGAAACAGACGAGGTTTCAACGATGCAACTACAAGCGCGTAGGAAAGAACATGTGGAATTAATGGCTGCGTTAATGGAAACCCAAAGGGACATCACACTGGCCAATGCTAAAGTCCCCAATGCGCAAGTAGCAAATGTTGCTCATGTCTTTACCCAGTTTTACGAGTGGTACTGTAAGGTAGTTACGATTGTAGAGGATAGGTTTCCGTCTGCTTCACCAGTAGTACATTCAACATCAGCTGTTGGTGCGGAACAACCTCGACTTCCGCAAATCGCCGTGCCCATATGGGATGGAGATATTAAAAAATACAGTAATTTTAATGCCATTTTCAATGCAGCTGTTCACCACACTCGACTCCCAGCAGAGACAAAAATGCTGTATCTACGCACATACCTCCACGGTGCACCGTTGCACCTTATTGAACATTTGTCTGTGTCAGCTGAGAATTACGATGTCGCCTATCGCCTTATCTCCGAACAATATGCTTCCATTCGGGCACAGGCCTCACATTTAGTTGGGCAAATGACGGTATATCCTACGCACCAAGCGGATTCTACATCAGACATTCAAGCTGTTTTGGACACCTTTCAGGCAGGACATGAAGCCTTGCGCAATCTCCAGATTCCCGACCTTGGTGACTTTGTCATGGGACCCAAGTTTTGAAATAAGCGTTTTGATCAAAACGTCTCTTTCATTACGTCACTTGATAACGTCGATTTTTTGTGGTTTGACAAAATGCTTGTTTTGAATCTTTCTACTGACGTTGTGAGATAAACTTGCTTTGCTGTTCTTCCCGTCAGCTATCTCTCCCGCTACCCGAACATTGCCGAGTTCTGGACCAATCAAATACGAGTATTCTATGCCCGTACACCCAAAGACCTCAAACAAAGATATGCCTACTGTACATATTATACATGTTTATCCAATGTCTTTGCTTTTCCTTGTTTGTGTACGTTCTCCCAGCGTAGTGCCGAACATAACCTATAAAATACAATCAACGTGCATTTGAACAGCAAGAAGATCTTTTTTCATCAATACACGATTTTAATAGGCAAAACTCAACGTTTCATAAAATAAAAATCACAATGATGCGTCGTGGAAATAACTCGCATGAATGCTATAAGGTAAATAAAACGCGAGTTGTCATGAATGTTGACAAGAGCTAGGGGCCAAGGCCTTTCCAAGGCGGCCCTAGGTCCAAGGTGCTAGGCCTAGCCTATTAATAGGCTTTCGACCTAGGTAGCCCTAATTTTATGTAGAGCCTAGGCCTTACCCTAGTATGGGACCAAGAAATCAAGATTAATTAGTTAATTCATAAATTGAAAATGCCAAATACATCGTAATAGCCTAGCGCCAAATACCTAGCCACAGCCTTGTATAAACAAGCATAGGACGAACGAGTATATTATATTGAGAGGGCGTAACGTCAAAAAATATCATCTCACGCATGTCCCACAAGCTATTTTCCCGTGGGTAGAAAAAGACGTTGTGAAAGACAAGCGCATGCGACTGCTTAGGCGACACGAACTCCAGCCCTGTATACAGCTACCAGAGTTGGGGGGTTTTCAGCTATCTGCACACGCCGCCCCGAAATAGTTACAATCATAAAAATCGGTATATGACCTGGTATGTGGTCCATGACATACCAAAAAAAATCAACCCGATCTGACAACTCGTTCTGTGTTAAAAAAGGCTCTCAACATCGTCAAATTCCTTTCGGCTGGCTGGCTAGTTCTCCGCGGAGATTAATTTAGCCTACAGAGAAAACGGTAAATCTTAGAACTATGAAACTTGGACCATACTACGATGTACTTAAGACGCAGTGACTTTTTCTTTCAAAACTAAAATCGGGTAACAGGGACCGGAGAAAATCAAAATTTGGATGATAATCAAAACGCGTAATCACCAAGGCGTGGTAATTTGTACGAACTTGAAATTAAACATGCTATTAACCATTATAAATATATTGCGTCCAAAACACAAGGGGCTAAATTTGGGGATGACCATGGGCCCAAAAATGACAAAAAACATATTCTGTACTTTAAGAAATGAATCATTCAAAGAAAACGCTACAACTGAGATGTTTCAAACGTGGAATACATTTTGATATCTCTCATTCTTTATCACTTTTGAATATGGAAAGCAAAATTGGGTAACGGGTACCGAAGAAAATCAAAATTATCAAAAGTAGGTAATTCCGTACTCTAATGAATAATACGCTATTCTGAGAAAACGGTTCATCTTAGAACTTTGAAACTTGGGCCACACTCAGATGTACCTCATATGACCAAAACCGGGCAATTGGGACCGGGGAAAATCAAAATCAAAATCAAAACGCGTAATTACTCAGGCGTAGTAATTTGTACAAGCTTGAAATTAAACATGCTCTTAACAGTCTTGGGCACGTTCCCCCAAAAAGGGAACTTTTAAAATTTAAGTTACTTCTGCCTAGAAAGGAACTGAAGCGTTCCTCGTTCCTTTTCATTAAAAAAGAAACTGAAACGTTCTTCGTTCCTCAAAAGGAACTTAGTTCCTTTAACGTTCCTTATACCATCACTGATGTAAACAATAATAAATGTGAAATGAGTTAGTTTATCATTACTATTATTTATAAAAGTTAGTCCCAGGCCATCTGACGAGGGTGGCGCCTTTTTGGAAAACACAAGATGTCACATTGATGTTTTTTATACTGCAGTTTACGATATCAGGTACATGAATTCGACGGGATTACGATGGCAAAAGGAACTTATAAAGGAACGTTAAATTCGTTCCAAGTTCCCACAAAATAGTAACTTTGACGTTACAAGTTCCTGATCTAAGAAAAGGAGCGCGTTCCCATAAAAGTTCCTGAAAAAGGAACGCGTTCCCGGGAACGCGTTCCTCCCCAAGACTGGCTCTTAACCATTATCACTATCTAGTGCTTAAAACACAAGGGGTATCTTTGGGGGGCCGTGGGCCCAAAAATGTTAAAAAAAACTTTGAACTTAACAAATTTAATCATTCAAAGTCCATTATTCACACCATGATAGCAAACGAACAACAAAAAGATGTAATATCCAACTTAATACAAAAATTTGTAAAAAAAAAAAAAAAAAAACGGCAGCCAAGCTCTCCTTCAAAAGTCTTCGGCTGTGAATGCTGTGAGATATAGAAGTTGAGTCAAGCTTTTTATTCTTTCTCCATAGTTTCGCTTTGAAAATAAGTAAGATCATTTCGCCTGTTGACGAGCGCCAAGCTAACAATTTTTGTGGTAAAAAAGTAAAATTTTTAAACTCGAAATCATTAAAAAAAATGGCTTGGCCATTGAATTTGGTTCATGGCCAACAGGCGAAATGATCTTACTTATTTTCAAAGCGAAACTAGGGAGAAAGAATAAAAAGCTTGGCTCAACTTCTATATCTCACAGCATTCACAGCCGAAGACTTTTGAAGGAGAGCTTGGCTGCCGTTTATTTTTACAAATTTTTGTATTTGGTTGGATATAATATTAGGCCAATTGGCATATTGGCATATATACTCACAGGCAGCCCAAAAGTCGGCGGTTTCCTTCATGTTATCAGCGTGAAACGCTGACGGCGCTCAAGAACAAAAACAGGGCATAGCTACATTGGAAGCAATTTCCTAGCCCACATTCACGTCATATGTTCGAGCATTTGCGGAGGCTTGCTAAACAACGTCTCAGGAATGACTATAAGGATTATATTGATCATATGACCTATGATGCAAGAACTAATCCTAAAAGGTTTTGGACTCTTATTAATTATTCTCGTCGCAGTCCTGAAAGAATTCCCACTGAAGTATCATTTAACAATGTATTTGCTTCTAAATTAGACCGTTCTGAGCTTTTTAATCAATATTTCTATGGCAATTTCACTGTTCCTTCTGGCCCAGCTGTGCCTGTTAACATACCGGTACCTCATGTCTCCTCTCACATTATTAATAACATATCTAATACACCTTCTGAGGTAAGAGAACTTATTAATAATCTACAATCTAGTCGTGCGACTGGCCAAGATGGTATTGGGGCTATATTTCTTAAAAATTGTTCCTTTCCCTGTCCAGATTTTTATGACAGGTAATTTTCCATCTGCCTGGAAACAGGCTAATGTCATACCATTATTTAAAGCTGGAGACAAAACATCTGTGAAATGCTATAGGCCTATTTCAATTCTTCCAATTCTGTCTGCCATTTGTGAAAGAATTGTACATCATCGCCTCTTGGCCCACACTCTTCCACTTCTTTTGCATGAACAACACGGATTTCTCCCTAACTGTTCATGTCTCACCAATCTTGCAGTCCTCCAACATCATGCCACTAATGCCCTGGAAAACCGAACCCAGCTGGACGTTGCTTACATTGACATTGCAAAGGCATTTGATTCTGTGAGCCACAAACACCTTCTTTACAAGATCAAAGAGCGTTTTGGTGTGAATGGTAATTTCCTTACGCTCATTGAGAATTTTCTTACAGATCGAAAGCAACGTGTTATTATTGCCAGTTCATCTTCCTCCTGGTTACCAGTGTTATCGGGTGTCCTTCAAGGCAGTGTATTGGGCCCTCTCCTTTTCGTGCTGTTTGTGGACGATCTTGTAGACAGACTTAAACCATTTGCTTGTGATTTTCTTTTGTACGCTGATGATTGTAAAATTTCTAAAATTGTGTCGAAGTTGTGTGATGCAATCGCTCTTCAAGATGCATTAGCAGCGTTTTCTCAGTGGTGTTTGGATTGGCTTCTCCGTCCTAATCCTGATAAGTGCTCATTGTTAACAATTTCATTGAAGAAATTCCCATTAGTCTGTAATTAAAATTTGTCAGGGTAAGTCATTCAACGAGTTACTAAAATGAAAGATCTTGGTGTCATTATAGATTCAAAATTCCATTTCATTGAGCACATTTCCAAAATTACTTCAAAAGCCATGTCCCTATTGGGTTTATTATATAGATTCACTGATATTTGTGACCCAACTGCGCTAAAATCATATTTCACGGTCTGTGTTTTGCCTGTGATTGAGTACTGTACTCCAATTTGGGCATTGTCAGCTGATACTAACATTAAAAAAATAGATTAGAGTTAGAGAACTTTCATTTTTCTGTGCAATTGTTCGTCATCGTGTCCAAGCTTTTAATGCCTGGTCAAGACAACAAATTATGAGTGAACTTTTCATGACAGATCTTGCCACTCGAAGAAAACGCTATGACATGTCTTTCTTGCACCGTATCATCAATGGCATTTTCCGGTCCACCAGTCTTGTCTCCATGTTTCCACTCCATGTTCCATCCCGCTTTACTTGGCTTACGCACCTTTTCCATGTAGCTCGACCTAGACTTTCTATTACCCGTAGATCTATCATCTTTCGTGTACCTTAATTTTATAATAATTTACCTAATTTACCAAAGTTCGACATATTCTCTGATTTTAATTCTTTTAAAAAACCAATCCGTGAATTGACTGCAGTTGAAGGTCATTAGCATTTCCCCCTCTATTCTATAACGATATTTTTTTTTCTAAACATTATTTACTCTTATGTTTTATTGCACTTATAATTTTTTTCATACAATTATTTGTTAATTTGTAAGTGTATTAATGTAATTTTATTTTTTACTTTATTCATATATTTATTAGGATTGTCTACGTAAAATGGTACTTGTGCTTTAAAAACTCTTATATGAATAAATAAATAAACTTTCCTTTTGAGTGGAGCCTACCACACGTTTGTGCATACACTTCTCTTCATACATGAATTACGTTGTGACTGACAGACATGTTTTCCGCATTTATGTGTTATAAGAATTTGACAAGATGAAAAACAAGAAAACACAAGTCATGGACTTAACACATCTTGACACTTGGAAAGCTATACCAAGCCCCGTCAAACGCAGAATTATGGGTAGAGAACTTGCAAGTATATATACTTCTTTGTCAATTTGATGAATAAAATATAACAATGTTTACATTCAAAACCAATGATATTTAACATTTATAGTAGACTAGATGCCCAATCATTGGTCCACTGGCGTGACAATTTGAAGCCATCTTGAATAGATTAGTTTGTATGTTAAATTAGGTTGTGGCGATTTGTAGCCCAAATATTTTTTTCAAAATAGCTGTCTGGTTGACGGGTGAGTATATTAGCCAGTAACACCAAATGATTACTAAATTCCCTTTTGCAATAACTTTTTATTGTTTCTGTCTGTGTAATCCCATGCTGCACAAGCCAAAACCATATCAAAACAATCCAGAACAATACTCGATCGCATTTAACACAATGTAAACCATAAATTGAAACGCCAAATCGCCATCTTGAATAGGTGAGTTGACGCTTCAATTTGGTACTCTTGCCAGTGCGGACGTATTGGAGACTGGGGATCTATCCTACTATAGACGTTAAATATTGTTGGCGCCTAGGCGAGATTGCAACCAAACGTTGGACAAGAAAGTGCCAAAACACTGCACTGTACAGAGATAACGAGAGTAGTGGACTTTATTTGTGGGGAAAATGGGGGAACTGTGGGTTAGATAGGACCCGAGGAAGAATGCCGTGATCAGAGCTATTATCACGTACCTGGTTGGACGTACTGGTTGGCGGACGTGGTGGCGACGTGGCGGGCAGTAGACATAGGCAGGCAGGCCGTACGACAGTGGGCGCGTATTCGGCACTATAGGTTAGAACTTACACTAAACTTGTAAATTAAAACACACGTGAGTTTGCCCCCAGAGAGAGGGGCGAGAGTGTTCAGAGAAACACACGTAATGTATGTGGCGCGTGGAAAGAGGTGACTGCACTTCCTGCACTGTGTCGAGCTGACAAAAAGTCTCTGTCAGCATTCGCTTTTCGCTGCGATAGTAGGCACTCACTACTCACGACACCTAGGTGAGGATATGTGAATTAGGAAATGAGAGGGATATTCGAAAGTGCGCGAACAAATATCATTGTTCAAAACCATATAATTCATGCATGTTTCAGTTTCCAATATTTCTAGAGGGAGAAAGTGAATAAAGTGTTCGTCCATCGTCCGTAAAAACCGTGAGCCCGTTAATAATGTGTTTCGAGTGCATTATGATTAAAACCCATTTAATATTCATGCCATGTACATAATTACCATAACCTTGTTCTAATATTATCGTATTAGCCTTATTGTACAAGCATCATTGTCTTTATACTCTATTTGGAAGATACATCAACTGCTCTGCATATGAAACAAGTAATTTGTTTCGACGTGCAACACTCTGAATATGCAAGGGAGACAGTGTTGCTACCACTCGTCTGGTGCAAGCTAATAGTTGCTTCCCAGAGTTTATACGATTAGTAATCCTACTCGGCCAAACGCTCCAATATGAATCTCCGATGGACATCCAATTGTGTCAGAATCAATCTCAACTCAACTAATCCAGCTTGTGACAAGATGACTTGGATTCAGGTGTGAAATTTGCGCGGTATTTATGAAATAGGATAGCTTCTTTGCTTGAATGTAAGTAATAAGAAAATTAATTCATGCAACCAAGTAAGCTTTACATTTTTATTATGACTTGTGTATTAACTTTATTCTAAGGTTGAAGTGAACTGTTTGATAATAATGTGTTTGTTTTTGTGATGAGCCCAGCGAAGCCTTCAATTTCCCTTTTCCCAAGAAAAATAGCTAGGGTATTTTTTCTTCTTCTCTTTGTTCGCTCTCTACCGGACAAACGGCGTATGCGATGTTGATGAAAATTAGAGGTGAACTTCGAAATCTCTGAACATACATCTGCCAAGTAACGAAGAAACATTTCTTATGAATATCAAACTTTAAAACGATGTTTTCCATCATTAATGAGATATTTTCGTGATATTCAGCTCGCGACTGGGCAAACGGCTACTCTGATCTTGATGAATCTTTTGGGAACGTTCAAAATCACTGAAATCAGACTAGTTTTGATTTTGGGTATAATCGAATAAATATATCTTAAAAATGGTACTTTTAGGGCAATATGACCTCGCTGCCCCGCACCTATTCGCGGCTGGCACAACGAGGCGCGTGTCGGTTCTCGGTCTTTCAGACTCGCATTTAAGATTCTAGTTCAACTAGGTGTGATTTGTTTAAGCATGCGCAGAGGGGAACATTGTGTAATTAAATTGATACGGTTTTTAATATCATCCAAGTAGGATACACCTCCATGTTCTCAACTCTTGCAATCAAAGAGTTCCATTAAACTCAAGTCATACAATGACTCCTGCATCCACCTCCTCCTGCTGGGAGCAGGGTATCCGACATTTCCTCATGAGATGAATTCTGCAACACAACGAGTGGGCTAGACTACGCCATTGAGACACGCATGCAAAGCAGCGCGCGGAAACTGTTACCAAGGTCGCAGGGGTCCCCTCACGGCAGGAGGCTCACAGGTCTGTCCCCGACCGTGTAGGGCGCATGCGCGTAGTGTCCATACTGTGCCGCGGCCAAGAATCGTCATTCGCTGCACAGCATGACACGGAGTGGGAAACTAGCACAGCAAGGAAAGCATAAATAAATACAAAAATACAAAATAAATAAACAGAAACTAGTGGTTCACCTCTATATGCATAACTTTTCTTTACGTCTGTCTGTACGTAGGTCATGTCTCACGATACAAACCAAACTAGACCTCCGATTTATGTAGGTTGTTTTTGTTGGCGTTGCCCTTCAAAAAGAACTTGAGTTTTGGTGACTCTGGGATTCAGGAAGGTGGGGCTTATTCTCACACAAAGGGGGGATTTCTTACAACACAAAACCTCTACAAACAATTTTTTAAGAAATAAAACTCTTTTATTTTGGGTACACCCGTACCCATGATTATTTTAAAATATAGCAAGTAAGTCTTTTAAGCTATAATCAGCTATTGTAGTACATTGCATAAATCATCCATATTATAAATAGGCCTATCTGTCTATCATAGAAGATGGCAGGTATAGTGCCTTAAGAGAATACAATATACATTTTACCAATTTACACTTGTGATTGAGCCTGAGCTCTATACCAGAGATTCTTTTTTTAAATGAGTGACACTAGTTGAATTTAAGTGGTAGGTTGTTTAATTCTCATGTGCCTGTATAAAAAATCCCCACCAGTTACAAAAAATTGTAAAAAACGGCAGCCAAGCTCTTCTTCAAAAGTCTTCGGCTGTGAATGCTGTGAGATATAGAAGTTTAGCCAAGCCTTTCGTTCTTTCTCCCTAGTTTCGCATTGAAAAGAAAAGAAGTAAGATTATTTCGCCTGTTGACGAGCGCCA
Organism: Sweltsa coloradensis; assembly: GCA_024449915.1. Classification (NCBI taxonomy): domain Eukaryota; kingdom Metazoa; phylum Arthropoda; class Insecta; order Plecoptera; family Chloroperlidae; genus Sweltsa; species Sweltsa coloradensis. The sequence continues at coordinate 165,283 of JAMZAV010000414.1, read as the reverse complement.
AGCCAACCATTTTCGTGATAAAAAAATTCAAAATTTTAAACTCAAAATCATAAAAAAATTACTTGGCCATTGTCTTTTTGGAGTTCTCATAATGAACAAAATTCAATGGCCAAGTAATTTTTTTGTGATTTTGAGTTTAAAATTTTGATTTTGATATTATTTTTTTTTCGATATCAAGGCTTGAAAACTTGTATACGATAATTCAAAGAAAGCGGGAAATTTCAAATGTAATTTCCAATCTAAAATTTAAATTGAATTTAAATATTTAAATTGCTCGGTTGTACGGTTTATATAGAGTTTGATTCACAACCTAAATACGTACCTAGCTATCAATACATTTCGATTGAAGCAAATAACGACATGATTCCTTACCAAAATAAAATTAAATAGTTTATATTATTATAGTCATCTTTTGTAAGTTCATTGACATTAGTTCATACCAACACCTAGTTAACTAATTTCGTCAACCAAACCTTAAATTCTCGCTAAATAACAGTACATTCCGTTAAAATTATTTTTACTGGCTAATTCGACTTTTTTATTCATTAAATTGGACTAAAAGGATTTAAAACATCAGAGTAGAATTCCCAACTATAAGCATTAGAAGCGTAATCTTAAGTAAAATATGTATAAATTATTACCAACATTATCATTACAAGGGTTAAATATTTTAATTATTTGCTGCAAATTAAATAAAAAAGCACTAAAATTGGGTTATTTCGAAAACCACTAGTATTTCGCTGAACACATTTTTCATCCCACTAGATTTGCACAAAACTAGTCGGGGTATTTACGGTGCTATTGACATCAATTGCTATGGCTCTAGTTGTTGGTTTGAGTGTGTAATACTTTAGGTATGCGGTTTAGTGTAAGTTATATATACTTTTATGCGGTGTTGTTCCGAACCCTTGTTTGACCACCCCTGGCTGTTTACAAACATTGGAAGTTGTGACCGACCCTCAGACCGTGATGAGTGCGGGCCCACTGCCATGTGTAGATTCCTAAGTTAATTGCTTTGTAGACGGTTTAATACTAGCGCAGAGTATCATATTTCCTGTCTAGATTTCCCTTGGTTTAATATATTGTCATAAACTTTATGCTACCATTTAAAAGATAAATAGCTTGCGTGTTGTTGTTAATGTTAATGATAGCTACATTGCAGTCTTCTGTTCGATTTTTATCATGGATGTGAACAGCCACAACAAATAGCAATATATATTCAAAAGACAACAATGGAACTTACCTCAATAGTGTAAAATGAGGCCGCAAACGCGAGCTGATGACACAAGGCAGTGAACTCAGAAATCACTGCTTCTTGTAATTGCACTTCACTATCTTCTCAGATAAGCGTTTTCTTTAAATGATTATTTTTTTGAGTTCATAGTTGTTTTTTGACATTTTTGGGCCCACGGTCCCCCCAAATTTAGTCCCTTGTGTTTTGGACGCTAGATATTTATAATGGTTAATAGCATGTTTAATTTTAAGTTTGTACAAATTAACACGCCTTAGTAATTACGTGTTTTGATTACCATCCAAATTTTTATTTTCGCCGGGCACTGTTACCCGATTTTGGTTTTGAAAGCAAAAGGCACTGCGCCTGAGGTACATCTAATAGTGGTCCAAGTTTTCAAGTTCTAAGATGCACCGTTTTCTCTGTAGGCACTTAAATATTTCTCCGCTGAGAATTAGCTAACTAGCCAACCACCCACCCGTGTGCAGACAGCTGAAAACCCCCCAACTCAGGTAGCTGTAAATAATAAACAGGGCCGCGAGTTCGTCGTCGCCTAAGCAGTCGCATGCGCGCTTGGCTGCGGGCAACGAACGTTGCCCTAGATAGATTTAGTAGCAATTTTCTTATGACAACCATCCAAATAGAAACCAGTCTTTGGTGGCCTGTGTTGTTTTGGCCATGAATGTCTGCTTATTGTCTTTAATTTTAATCCCAAGTAGTTACGTAACAATTTATTCTGTATCTTAAAAATGAAAATCATGGTTTTAACTTAATTTGTTCTTAAACATTTAACTATTGAATTGTGTCCAACGTTGTCGTTATTGGTACATATCTATTGCATGTAATTATGGTGCGCATTCCTCTATTTTGTAGTTTTTGAAGTCGATTCATACCTGTTACAAAAGCCTGCTAGAAAATTGTGGAAGAGAAATTGAAATATGGTTGAACAATTGATTTATAAATAACCATTCTCGTCCATGATGATAAATGATGATTAATTCTACATTTTATTATATAACCTATTTTCTTGCTAATTTTGCAGCAATATAATTAATGTGGTTCCTAAATGAAAGCTTATTATCTACGATTATACCAATATATTTAAATTCCTCCACAAACGTTAAGGTGTTATCTTCAATTTTGATTTGGTTCATAAGCCTATCCATATTGATTTCAGTTAGATTTGCAGTACTCACTATAACATACCCTTATATTTTAAAACATTAAGTTCAAGAAAGTTAATTCAAAGCCATTGTGTAACAGTCTTTAGCTCCTTATTGATAATATTAATAATTTCTTGCAAGTCTTTGTCCGAGAAAAAAATTACAGTATCATCTTCATACAGGTATAGAATACATTTCATTACACATATTTTTATCACTCATATATACCAGAAATAACAGCGGGCCTAAAACTGACCCATGTGGGACTCCAACATCAATACTCTTTGCACCTGATATTGCTTCGTTATATTTAGTCCTTTGACTGTGAATACAGAGATAATTACAAATCCATTCAAGCTCCTCACCTTCAAAATTGATATTGAAATTGAAACATCATACATGTATCAAAGTTTATCTGCGAGTCTACATTCATCTTCCGTCTCAAAAGCTCTTTTGAGATCAAGAAAAACAGCAAGTGTTGACTAGTTATTATCCATATTTCAAGTAGTTGCACTTCAGTCTCAAATGAGTGCAGTTTCCCAAAACCCTATTGGCATTTAACTATTTGAACATTTTTATCAAAATATTCATACAACTATTATGCACAACTGTTTCTTATATCTTTTCAACAACTGGTAACATGTTGATTGGTCTGAATTCAGAGGCAGTTTTGGTTTGACTCACTTTCTGTATAGGAACTATTAGGGATTCTTTACAGTTATCAGGAAAATTACGAGTAATAGCATATTGGTTAAGTTAAGAAGGTTATAGTTACTTATAGGATATGCATCTTCAACAGTTAAACACTTGTGCCATCATTTGTCCCTCCACCAATGTTTTTCAATTTTGTTATTATTCTATTTATTTCGCCATAATTAATATTTTACAAGTGTTCAAACAAGCAGTTATATCATCTCATTTATGAAAAGATCAACTCGAATGAAGGTCAAATTTCCTTTAGCTTAATGTTTTCAATACAACTTGCATCAACATTAATGATACTGTCGGCAACTTTGTCAATACTTTCTACAAAATACTTAGAACTTGTTTCCAATTTTGATCGCATCAGTTTCAGTTAGATTTTCAAAATAAAATTACCTTTGGGTTAGATGTTGTGTCCTTGGTGCCTACCATTTACCTTTCATTTTCATACTTGTTTACATAATCATCTGTCTTTAATTTTATTAGAATCACTTCACGGTCACTCACTTTTGGTACACTTTTAGTTTCATATTCAACTTTTTGCACATTGTTTGTAATTACTTGGTCTATTATTGTACTCCTTGATTGAGTCACTTGTGTTGGTTTATCAACAATTTGCACAAAGCCAAACATTTTTTGTATTGTGCTGTGCCCAACAACTTGAGCGTATATGGATGCACACATCTAGATTAAAGTCACCCAAAATAATTATTGATTTAGCATTATTTGAATTTACAAGTTCCTCACACATATTGTCAAAGATAGAGAGATATTCAGCATGGCTGCTATTTGGGGAATGGTATATGGTGATACACACAAACTTTCTACCTCGCAGATGATATTTTTATAGCAATTATGATTGATATTATTGATATTAAACTACTCTTCAAATTTATTCCCGCACATGCTAAATCACTACTCCTCCCGCATGCTTGTTTGTATACTCACAGCGTACCAGTTGGATACCTTTGATGCAATGTTCCTTGTCCATTAACCTCTTTTGTGGTGTGAGTTTCTGCGATTCCTACTCATAATGGCTTTTCATTAGCAGTAAGATTGAACATTTCATCAATTTTTTTTACACAGGACTTGAGGCATTTAGGTACAAAATATTGCATGTCCTATTTTTGTTTCCTTTAGCATTCACAAGTTCAAGTCCTGTACAATATAATTAGTAAATGTCAACTTGTATGCGGGTGTTTATAATTTCGAGTCGTATTTTATTCTAGTGCCAACGTAATAGCGAGTTTTGTTTATCAATGTTTTAAATCGAATGATATTATTAATTTTTCCTATGTTAAACCATACGTTTTACATTGGAGTACTCTATCTCACATTATAAAACGTGTTTTTGTGTTTTCCGCGTATATTTTGCTTATTTTTCCAACGATGTACAATACCTTATCTCCTATAAGCCCTAACTAAAGGGAAAAGGTAATTAGCAAGTGTTCAATAATCTGTACACTTGGCAATAGTGATAGAACCAGCTGAGCTGATCAAATGCGGATCAAGCTGAGCTTTTCAGCTGTCTCTCTCTCTCTCTCTCTCTCTCTCTCTCTCTCTCTCTCTCTCTCTCTCTCTCTCTCTCTCTCTCTCTCTCTCTCTCTCTCTCTCTCTCTCTCTCTCTCTCTCTCTCTCTCTCTCTCTCTCTCTCTCTCTCTCTCTCTCTCTCTCTCTCTCTCTCTCTCTCTCTCTCTCTCTCTCTCTCTCTCTGGAATGGCGACAAGTGAGTAGCAGCGTTCACGTGTGTCTCCGGGGAAACATTATATTTCGGCTAGTTATTCATTCACTAAAATATTGTAAATCTTCAAACAGAGCCGTAACATTAACATCTCTTTGCCAAAGTGTTTTGTCTTGCGTCAATCTATTTCCAAACTCAATTATTCACATCGTAAATTATATTAACCTCTTAGTTCTCTCCAATCCACCAGCCATGTCTTCTGTTCGCGCGTGCGGTACCAACACTGTAGCCTCAAAAAACCCCAGAACCGTGAAGGATGTCGCGGACTACTGCACCTCTTTGGAGGGTGCGTTGTTTAAACGTTTGGATGACCTCCAAACCGAAACTCGTTCAAAGCTACAAGAAATGAACCAAGTAATAACATCAAAAGCGCCTACCTATATAGACACAAGCATTGCAGCTGATATTGCTGAACTTCAAATCAAACTAGAGACTCAAATATCAGCTGTGAGAGAAGGGATGAAGAGAGAGCTGGAGACTCTGCGGTCGGACCTGGAACGAATTGACACCACGCTTCTAGATCAAGAGGACAGGATCGATGCGGCGGAACAATACAGCCGCCGAAACTGTATCTTGATCCACGGCATCCCGGAGCGTCCCGGCGAGGACGTGGTAGACGCTGTATTGTGGTTCTCAAACACTCAGTTGAAGTTCAACTTGCCGGTGCAGGAACTAGACCGGTGCCACCGACTCGGCCCGGTCAGAAACAACACCGCGCAAGTTGTCACCGCGGGTCATCCAAGACCAATAATTATCAAGCTTACAAGATACTTCACTAAGGCAGAGATGTGGGGGCGCAAAAGAAATCTAACCAAAACCGGCTATTTTATAACAGAGTCCCTCACGAGAGCCAGGGCTACACTACTAAAAAAAGCCAAAGACATCGCCACCGCTCGCAATGTTTGGACCCAGGATGGTCGCATCACCGTCCTGGGCCACAACAATCGGAGAATCTACATAAACTGCGAACGTGACATGACCCGCCTACACAACTATGTGCCCCCTGCAAAACCATCTCAAAACGTCTAAAATCCCCTAGTTGGACACTTGTGATTAAATGCATTTGTATCCGCATTATCAAAGTTAAACTTTGAACTATAAAGTTAGAAGTGATTTAATAATATTATGTATTTAATTTCAATTTTAATTACTTTACTCCTAGTATTTTTAATAGTTCAGTGCAGTGTGTATGTGTATGTGTATGTGTGTGTGTGTGATGCAGTCAGCAAGAGAAGCAACAAGCAGAAGGGTGAGTTCCAATACATGTTTTTATTGAATATTAGTTACGAATTGTGTCATGGAAATATTATAGTTATTAGTGTGGTGGAGGACCCGCTAAAATATTTTCACTTTTTCACCAGAAATGGCTGCAAAAAATTAAGTTGGCAAACATGGGCGTCTTAGGTGGACCACCCACATCTCTCACCCTAGTGACTTTGCGAGCACCCTCTTGACCTTGCCGGATGCAGTTAACGACCCACGCCCCTCTCCCCCTCCTTCACCAACTAATTATTGTTCCACCGGAAATATTTTAAAAACCAGGCTAGCTGGGCATCCACGCGCTTTGCAAGTGGCTCATCTTAACACCTCATCTGTTATGTCACACATTGTTGACCTGCAGGCGATGTTTATGAAAATAAGTTGGATGTTATTCTAATAAGTGAATCGTGGTTAAAGCCATCCTTAAATTCCATCCTAGTGCAGCTAGATGGATACAGACTGATTAGGAATGATCGTACTAAACGGCGTGGGGGCGGTGTATGCGCATACATTCGCAATGATATAAAATACAAAGTTTTAAGCCAATCGCCTAGTGCGTATTCCGCTCGACCAGAGTTCATTATTTTTGAAATTAAGATTACTAATCAATCGATTCTTCTAGCAGTAGTTTACCGACCCCCTAAAATTGGCTTCCTCACCGACTTCGAAACCTCGCTTCTAAAATATATCCCCCACTACGAGCACATAATTATTATGGGAGACTTTAATACTAATTTACTATTACAAAATCACACTGACACACGACAACTAAAAACGATATTTGACTCTTGCAATTTAACAGTTCTGCCCCTAGACCCAACACACCACACTTCCACATCTCACACCTGGATTGACATAATGATGACTTCTAACCGAGACAGAGTTCTCAATCACGGACAACTGTCAGTTCCCGGAATCTCTGCCCATGACCTAATCTACTTACAGTACTCAATACGTGTACCGAGACAGACGCCAAAACTTATTACACGACGAAACATGAAGTTTATCGACACAGAACTATTTAAGCTAGACTCTTTATCTCTGCCTTGGGACAACGTAATTAATCTTCCAACAATTGACGAAAAATTAACAGAATTTAACTCTTTAGTGTTACAATTATATGACAAACACGCCCCCCTTAAAGTCGTTAGAGTATCCAAACCACCATCCCCATGGATGACAGCCGAGATAAAAGACCTCATGGCTAGGCGGGATGGGGCTTTCAATAAATATAAGTTACACGCTAGCGAGGAAAATAAAGAAAGGTACAGGGTATTAAGAAATAAAACTAACCAAGTGATACGCACAGAAAAAAGACGGCACACCTACAGTCTACTAGACCCTAAAAACCCCGTTAAAAAGATGTGGCAAAGTCTTTCGCTAATGGGTGTTGGTAAACAAAAGGTCGATGACACGCCCATTGAAATACCGCTGGATACCCTAAATACACACTTTACGACACTGCCTACTGCTAAAGACCAGAATAAACCCGATAATAGACAAAATAGACAAAACACTGTAATTAAACCTGACTACGAACCGTTTAATTTTTCGCACGTGACTCCAAAATTTACTTTGCACGCAATCAATCGAATTAAATCAAATGCCCAAGGGGTTGATCTAATTTCTATTAAACTAATTCAACACATGATAAAGCTTTCCCCCATCCTAATCGAAATAATAACCTATCTTTTTAATTTTTCATTGTCTTCTAACTCATACCCAGCTACGTGGAAGCAGGCACTTGTCCGTCCTTTGCCTAAAAAGGCTAAGCCAGACTCAGTCAACGACTATCGGCCGATCAGTATTCTTCCAGCTCTCTCTAAAGCCCTAGAATTTATTGTACACAGACAAATTTCGCACTTTTTAGATGAACATCACATCTTAGATAAATATCAATCGGGTTTCAGAACTAATCACAGTACATGCACAGCCTTAATTAAAGTAACTGACGACATAAGGACAAGCATGGACAATCGACAACTAACACTCTTGACCCTACTTGACTTCAGTAAAGCTTTTGACTCCGTAAACATTGACATTCTTCTATCCAAACTTGAATCTATCAACTTCTCTACCTCTTCACTTCGGTGGATGGACTCTTACCTGCGTCAAAGACAACAATGTGTTACATCGGGCGAAAATCGATCAATGTGGCAAAATGTAACTGCTGGGGTGCCGCAAGGCAGTGTACTTGGACCTCTGTTGTTTTCAATATATATAAATGATATTTCATCGTCTCTAAAGTACTGTTATCATCACTTATACGCCGACGATCTTCAAATATACCTTCATGCTTCACCTATATCAATTAATCAGGCCATAATGATGATGAACGAGGACTTAAAATCTCTTGCCAGGTGGGCTGCTGACAATCTACTTCATTTAAACCCTAATAAATCGCAAACTATAATATTGGGGTACCATAAACTACTGAAAAAAATTAATTATTCAACACTTCCTAGTGTTGTTATGAGTGGGATGGCTATACCTCTACAACACAAGGTAAAAAACTTAGGACTACATATGACAGACAATCTTTCTTGGACTGACCATATTAAACACGTGTGCCAAAAGACTTATGCTTCCCTACACTCACTGAACAGACTTAAAAACTTTTTACCAACTAAACTGAAAACTCTACTTGTACAATCTCTCATCATGCCACATTTCGACTACTGCGACGTTGTATATAATGACTTGACTGAAGACCTGTCTATTCGCCTTCAGCGGGCTCAAAATTCATGCGTGCGATTCATTCTCGGAATAAAAAAAATCCGATCATATAACTCCAGGTTTCAAGCATCTTAAATGGCTACGTCTACACGAGCGACGTAACCTTCACTCCGTCTGTATAGTTCATCGAGTACTTTCAAATTCTTCACCCTCGTATCTTTCTACAAATTTCCAGTATCTTCATTCAAATCACCTCTTTAACACAAGGTCAAGGTCGGGAACGCAACTCATTTTCCCTGTTCACAGAACAAACCTTCTTGACAATTCATTTACAATCAACGCTATTAGAACCTGGAACGCCCTGCCAATTAACATAAGGGACGCACACATCAATAACTATAATATTTTTAGGAATAAGATACGTGAATTATATTTCAATAAAAACCATGGGACGAATGAAACATAAACATGAATCCTGCTGAATCACTACTTTAATTATTGCAACTCACTCAATTACCGCTATGTATTAATAATACTCCAAAAAGTTTGTACGGTATGAATGAATTGAGGACAAGAATGAATGGGAATTTTTAGATATTTCAAGCAATTGTTTCATAATGAGTAGATAATATGTGTATGTATGTGTGTGCTGAACTCATATTCTATATATTTCTAAATAATGGTAATCATTGCATGTAGACTATAATCTGTATATTTATACTATTTTACTTTATTATTGCATGTTGGATATGTATATCTTCTACACTATTTTACATTATTATTATTATTATTATTTATTATTATTATTATTATTATTATTTTTATTATAATATATATATATATATTTTTTTTATTATTATTATTTAGATTAAATTGTGTGTTATATTAATTATGTTGTCATACATCGATGTATCTGAAATATTAAGAGGTTGGATGGAAGATAAAGCCTAACTGGCTTTAATCCCCGCCTAAATAAAGACGACTATCTATCTATCTATCTATCTATCTATCTCTGTGGTCGAGGTCGAGGTCGAGGTCTGGCACCCAACTTGCTTTTCCAATACACAGAACCAATTTAGTCTACAAATCCTTCGTAATAAACGCAATTCAAACCTGGATGCTCTCCCTACTGCTATGAGGGATGTATATTGTATATATAACAAACTATAAGGTTTTCAAGAACTAAAGCAACAAGTTTTATCTTCTTCTAAGCCTCTCCGATGCCTGATATACTTGTTCTTAAATTTACCACCCTCTAATCTAATTTCTCATAATATTAACTATGTAATGCATCTTCAAATACAATGTAACGTACCTTACATTGTGTCGTTTTATTTATTTTGATAATCAGTAGTATTAAGTAGTAATATAGATTTTTCTCCCTTCTACAGTAATGACGTTGCACCTAATCTTTGGTTGCACTACACTCATAGGAGTGAATGAGATGTGTATTTTAATAATATAAATATTTTAAGTAGAATTACACGCGGACTTATTTTTTCTTCAAAAAAATTGTTTTGTGCTCACAACGCACATGTACACAACTTCTATAACAGTAATATAAGTTCATTATTATGTTAGTAAACTTATACATGTATTTTGTTTATATAGTTTCATTTACAGTATGTATGGAATATTTTTTGTTTACTTTAATATCTAGGATAAGCTGTAACAATTAAATGTAATCATTTTTGTAGTTTATGTAGCGCTAAAATCGGGTTGGATGGAAGATAAGGCTTCACTAGCCTTAATCCCGCCTTAATAAAGACCTTAATCGATCAATCAATCAATAAAACAAACAATCTCTCTCTTTAATCCCCTTCCCTCATCGTTGTGTTGTGTCAACTGTCAAATAAAATACCTTTCATAATAAAAAACTTAAAAAAAAAAAATACCGAACATTATCTAATTGGTATCTTGAATTACCACGTATATACACACATAATCATTTTGTCAAATACCATTCTTTTGAAAATGTTTTTTTTAAACCACTTATTTTATTTATATAACATCTATCCTAAAATGGAAACCTAGTTTTCGTGAACACTCGCAATAAAATTGTTTTTATACGTATTCTGTATAATATTTTCAGTAAAATGCTTAAATTAAATAAATAAACAAATTCGTATTTAGTCTTCCAACCCAGACACATTTCGATTATTGGGGGGGGGGGGGGGGGGAGGGGAGGGAGGCGGATTATAAGCCAACCCTGTAAGCGTCGATACCATCGACAAGCGAACAATGGTAAACAGAGATCGGTATCTTAAATAGAAAACATCGACCAAACCAGATGGGCACGATTCACCTGCGGACGACGCTTCAACAAGGCTAATTCGGAAAACGACGGCTAGGAATGCTCTAATATATCACCGATTACACATAACCAACCCGAGTTTTGGCAGATTCTAATCCACATTAGAAGGTTATCTCTGTTTTCTACTAATGTTAACTCATTGGTTGTTTTTTCTTCTCTACATTCAATTGTCCACTTAACTGCCCTTTAGTATTATTTATTTTTTGTTCTAGCCTAGATTGTGTCATACATATTTTAAATAGGCCCTACTTGAATATAAACCTATAAGTATATTTACTTTTAAACGAAACTCTCTTCGGAGTAGTGCACTTCTGTACCATGTATATCTTACACCAGCTTCCAACATAAGTCGGGTCAGGGGGTGGCTAACCACCAGATATATTATTAAATATTTAAATTATATTAAAATAATAATTATTATTATAACCACTCGACCAATGAGCCACACACAAGATTGATATTAAATATTGAATGTATCATAAAAGAATAAGACAAATTTTGATCAAGTGCCAACACATCAAAATATACAAAATTGTATTAATTTCTTTCAATAAAGACTGTTTTTCACAAATAGCTGAGACAAGTTAAAGAAACACGCTTTATTATTGTCTCCATTATAAATTGTATTAAAATAAAATAATGCATGTCACCTATACTATTATAGACTAAAATAAGAATATACACAAGGCATTTTGTTGTATTTGTTTAAATGAATGGGGAATCTAATCATACAATTTGCATGTCACCAACTTGTAAGTAACATGGGCAGAAGCTATTAACTATTTCCTTCTTTATCTTAGTAGGCCTATTAAAATCTAACGCAACTATATCAAGAGTATTGTAGAAACACATTCTAGTACGTAAACCTCACTTATTTCCATCACAACATATAGAGTTTTGAATAAATCCAGCTTTTTAGTTATTCCTATGATTTGTTGACATTGTAACCCACGTCGTAGCTTGCAAGAATAGTAAAACTGTCAAATGAAACATCATTAGTATGTAAGCATGATTGTGCGAGCTTGAGCGCAAAGAAGAATCATTTCGATGTTATTTCGCTTGTAGAGCTGTCAGGAGTGAGCAATGGCTGTTGAATAGTTTGCCGCTCTAATCCTAACTACTTTGTCCGAGTCTGATTCTGACGCAAAACTATTCCATTTTGTTATAAACTCGGGTTTTCTTTTAAGAATGCAAAACTAGTAAGTGTTGTGAAAGAGTAAAAGATAACACGGCTGCACGGCTGCGGAGGTCCTATAGTGCGGCCAGTACTTTTATAGCTGGAGTTTCGAGAAAAACTTTTTTTTCATATTAGATGTTTGAGAAATGTTTGAGAAAATAAGAAAAAATCTAATCATCTGTTTGTGTTTTTAACTCATTTTATTATATTTCATTGTTTTAAATATCTGAAGAAGACCGTTAACAAAACAAGAAGTAATTGTAGATTAAGAAACAAACCTAAACCCGTTTTAATTAAATACCCGCCCCCGTCTCGCCAAGTCACCATGAATATGATCGTTTTAGTTTTTATGTTGGAACCGTCACAGGGGTCAGTAAAAACTCGAATTATAGCTGCTGAGAGTTGACAGATTTTCCCGAGAAATGAAATTTGACCAAAGCAAAAGGTCTCAAGTTCATCGCGTACAAGTGGTAATTGCTATCAACACTGAACAAATTGCAAATAAAAACACGTTTGGCTTTGAGTGAGGGGGGAGGGGAGACAAAGAAACAAACAAAATAATAATAATCGACTTATTTATTTATTAATTTATAGTATTTGTGGTATTCGTATGATTAGATTAACAGAATCGCGCATATTGCAGTAGCAACAATTATTGGATGAGCGAAGCGAAGACTTCAATTTCACTGACCCCCAAAAATTTAGCTCTTTTTTTTCTTTTTTTGTTTTTCTGTCTGGTTGTTAACTCTCTACCAGGCAAACGGCATTTCCGATCTTGATAAAAATTGGAGGGGACCTTCGAAATCTCTGAACTTAGAGGTGTATTGTTTTTGGGAAAAATCGAAGAAATATTTCTCATGAATATCGTACTTTTACGATTTTTTTTCGATTTTAAGTGCGATATTTTCGTGACATTTGGGCCGATTCTGACCAAACGGGTGGGGCTACAACGTTCATATTTTACATGGACATTAAGGTAATGGTGATGCATTGCTTTCTGAAAGAAAAAGTAGTAAAAGTTACCTCGAATAAATAGAATAAAGGTTTTAATATGAGTTTTTTTAGGATTATAATAACAATTGACAAGTAACAATAGAAACTTGACAACAATCACCTACAATGCATTCAAAAAGCACTTGCAAAGGAAAAGTGGTCCTACGCAAACTAAAAACTTACAAAAAAGCTCATCCATCAACGCGGCGGGACTTAAGCGTTTTCCTAGTAATATAATAAACACCCCTTCTCTGTCCTCTCGTGTCAACTGAAAATTATTTATTAGGAACAAGCCGAATTGCATGCATGAATTGGTCTCCGTCTAGGGCCTACTACCCGACCCAACTCATCACCGTCTAGGACGGACTACCCGACCCAACTCATCACCGTCTAGGACCTACTACCCGACCCAACTCATCACCGTCTAGGACCGACTACCCGACCCAACTCATCACCGTCTAGGGCCGACTACCCGACCCAACTCATCACCGTCTAGGCCGACTACCCGACCCAACTCATCACCGTCTAGGACCGACTACCCGACCCAACTCATCACCGTCTAGGACCGACTACCCACCCCAACTCATCACCGTCTAGGATACCATCTACAAACTGACTTAATGCGATCAATGGGCGCTTGAATTATTTCTGTCAAGGGGCGTGGGGATGGCGGGAGGGACCAGAGGCCAGAGGGTGGAATGTAATTCCAACTAAAATCTATTTTATCTTATCCTTGCAGCGTAGATCGTCAGTGATTCATATCTATTAATAGGCTTAAGTATGAATCTTTTAAGGCCTACTACGTGTACAATAGTATCGACGGACCAGGGAACCGACCTGTTTGTTTTTAATTTTTTTTTTATCAAAGACTGACGGTAAAGTTGTTATTTTAATATAAATTTTAAGTCATAAAAAAATTGTTATCTCCATTTTGTCGAGAAAAACAGCGTGACGCGTGAATTGCACTGCAGTGAATTCTCAGTGTAAATGAAATCAAGCTCTGATTTGAACTTTATTTTATTTTATTGATTCCAATCACACACAATTTGCATATAAAATAATCATTTGAACTCAAACTTGTTTCAAATATAAGTAGGTCGTATCATCATTAATTTTATAGACTTTAACTCATATCCAACAATAACTCATTAGTAACATTTTAAATGAATTGTGGAAAATGCATTGTTTTAAATTTAATTTTGGAACATATCTTCAGTAGTCTACCAATGTACCACGAACAAGAGCTACTTCCACGGCACAAACTGTAATAGAAAAGTGAATTCATTCATAAATAACCGCGGTTCTCTCACTTTGACGTCGCAGGAACTTTTACACTCATAGCACGGGAAGGATAAAACGCTAAATTTTGCATTATTTTCGCCCCCGTTGTTTTTAGCAGAGTATTTATATAAATGTATGTACCATGTTCGCTCTTACATTTTGAACGAAGGGGGGTGGGGGGGGGGGGCAATGATATATTTTGTCCTTTTCAAAGTAATGATGAGCTGGTTTAAATTAAATCCTGGACATCCACATTTGAACAGGATATATATTTTTTTTTTTTTATAACTACCAACTAAGCGTATTAAATTCAAAATTATTATTATACTTAACTAGATAACGAGTTGCGTATCATTGGAATGCTATGTTCATGGTTTAATTTGAGAGATAGTTTATCAAATCAGAATGTATCCCCACTCCGTGATTGATATCCGTCACATCACGACCCGACAATAGGCCTTCATTATGTAGTGGTTCAATAGGTATAGTGTTTAAACTGAGGCTCTCGCGATTCTCTAAATATCGCTTTGAGTCCTGCGTAATCGTAACTCGTAAGAGAACGAATACTAGAAATTATTATTCCTGTTAAGTGTGATTCTGTATTCAACGCGCGTTCAGAGGGCCTATGATATATTTGCGCCGTTTATAACAGTTATTTGTCTTCCGAGTATTATCCCTAACGTTAAACATTATTATTATTAAAACGAATCAGTGTATCATTATGTTTGGCTCTGTTCTTTCCAACGTTGTGACTTGTGTATAACATACGAGTGGAAAAATTGCTAAGATTGCAAATAGTTTTATCGTATCAAAATGTTCAAAATAATTTCTTATTTAACTGAGTGTCTGAATACGTTTTATTCAATGAAATATCAAACGATTTCACCCCCTCTCTCATAAATGACACTGCCGGCAGAAAAGCGCACATGCAAAGCCCCAGGGTGCCCCCGTCTAGGCGTCGCGCATGAATAATACACGACTAGACCCCACATCTGGCCACACTTGTGGGATTCAAATGAAGAATCTTCAGGAGTTTCAATCTATTACTTAAATATTATCTATTCCAAAATAGCTCGATAAAGTAATTACGAGGCAATAATTATTTCGCCAGCCGTAAACAGGCAGACAGACAGACAGAGGTCATATACCGTGGGACGTGACACACGCACAGGCGGGCAGACAGACAGACAGAGGTCATATACCGTGGGACGTGACACACGCACAGGCGGGCAGACAGACAGACAGAGGTCATATACCGTGGGACTCCGGGGCAAATAACCAGATACTACATGAAATTGATAATTGCAGGTCCACTGTTTGTATTTATATTAATTTCTGAGTTTATTATTATTATTATTATTATTATTATTATTATTATTATTATTATTATTATTATTAGTATTAATGATGATTAAAATCATATTTATAAATGCCCATAATTTATTTGAAACAACACACAATTGGCTTTAATCATTGATACAGCCAATGAAACAGTAATTTTTTACAGACATTTTTATTAATAAAACATGAGCTTCAAATTTGAAAGCATTAAAGGTTCTAGCTCTTTATTGGTCACGATGGTTTGATAGAAAACTTTGTTTCGCATTTGTTAGCACATGGTGCGTAGACAGTCGAGAGCATACATTTACAAACTTTGCTAGAAAGACGGCTAAGAGAGGCGAACAAGTTAATTTCTAACCTGTTGTTGTGATCCTGATGCTTTCACATAAACGGTATCACACAGGTTAGTTAGCTCGTTGTTATTCGGACATGACGTACAGAACCAGACGAATGAGTTTTCATCACGCTACCGAACAACTTCCGAAGATCACTGCCCTAATTGCCCTCTGCGTCCTATGCTCGCAAACAAACAGTTGTATTACCTTATGCGTGATACCATCACGATATTTTCGCACGGTTATCTCAAATCTAGATTACTATTTTTGAGCATTCCAGTATAAACATTTAAACGATTTTAATCTGAAATAGTCCGTATCGTTGTCTAATCGCAGACAACATTTTAATATTATTTTTATCTTTGTGTTGGAATCTGACTGGTCACTCATAACTCATACATGTTTGTCATGGTATTTCAACTTACTTTTAGCTGGACATGGCAGAGTTACCCCAATATGACAGAACCAAGTGCGGCACATACCTGTAAACAAAAAACAATAATCAGTCAGTGACCTGTCTTGCTACAAAAACTCGCTCAACATTTCTTACAAAAGATCATAATATTATCAAACGAAATACTTTGTTCTTCTATTTAGACATAAAATATACCGCTTCATAAATTATTAGGTCCAATATAAAGTCCAATATAAAGCATCAACTTTCTTTCTCTCCGTGAGTCCGTCTGTGCGTGTGTCACTGTCACTGTCACGTGTCACGGTGAAACCTGAACATCTACGATTGACATGCGTATTTTGTTATCATTACCTACAACATGGATAATCCACAATGTGTTCGGTGACCATGAGTCAAGGGGGAAGGGATAGATTTACCAAAAGGTGGGATATATTTAAACCTGACAGCTCCACCAAAATAAATCAATGCTTTAACAACAGCTAAGCTCCAGTTAATACAAAACAAAAACGATCATTCATCATTATTCATCATTACGATAATTCAGACATTAATTAATCTCCAAGGTCACAAAATGCAAGCGTCATTAAAAAAAGTCAAACGACCAACACAACAAATGAAATAAAGAATATTCTACAAATGTTTTATTGTTATGCTAAAATACGAAAGTATCCGTAATTATAATTGGATGAGCGTAGCGAGCGAAGCGAAGATTCCATTTCACTACACTAGAGAAAAAAATCCGGAATGTTTTTTTTTCTTTCTTTTTTTTCTGTATTTTTGTGTGTTTATTAACACGATTCCGGCTAAACCGATACTCCAATTGCGATGAAATTTTATGGAGACCTTCGAAATCTCTCAACTTAGAACTGCCACGTTTTTGAGCGCAATCGGAAAATTATTTCTCATGAAAATCGCAATTTTACGATTTTTTTTCGATTTTTAAAAAAATTCTTCGACTTATAACACCTATATTTTTTATCCGATTTTGATGATTTTTCACAGAACCTTAATTCTATGAATTAAGATATTCTTGTGAAATTTGGGCGCAATCGAAAAATTATTTCTCATGAATATTGAACTTTTATGTTTTTTTTAAAAAAAAAAAAAACAGTCCTTTGACTTGTCACACCTACATGCTTTATCCTATTGTAATAATTTTTCACAGAACCTTTATTTTATGAATTTATATATTCGTGTTAAATTTGAGTGCAATCGAATAATTATTTCTTTTGAAAATTGCAATTTTACGATTTTTTCTTTTTTGAAATTACGATTAATTAAAAATTAAAAAAATTAAGTTAATTTTTTATTTAATTTAATTTAATTTAAAAAAATCGACTCAGTAATGATTTTTTCACAGAACAACAGAAAATCCGCATGCATGCATGCATGCACCAATTACGCTCATCCAACAACGCGCCTGAAAAAGCGTTTGCGAAGCTTCCTAGTGTTAGACCATTGTTAACCTGTAACAAAATTGAACCTAATTAGCAATTAAAAATACTCACACAAATTTACACAAATAACAATAATTTTTAAGCAATATCAGTTTAATCTTCTCTGCTAGATAAATGCTCAATAATGGATAAAAATACAACTTTAATGCACTATTCAAATGAATGATATCGATTTAAGTTTCACAATACCCACTGGCTGAATATAGAATCTACAGCGCCCAAAATAACCATTACAAAATCGGAAATGTGTTCCGGAAAACTGAAAATAGAACACTTGAAATCAGGTACTGAAACAATCATGTCAAAAGGAAACGAATTGCTGTGTAAAACAACGGCAAATATTTCTCTTGATACGTGTGACGTAATTCGTCGCTTGACCACATTCAACAACAGTGAGCTAGATAATAGCGTGAAACACGCCACACGATTTGTTCCGATAATGAATCACGCCAATGAATAATAAATATATTAATTATGAAAAGGCTAGAATTATCGAATCATGTGTTTTGTCGTTACATCATAAGTAAGTATTGCTGTCAGCATATGACACGAGTTGAATATTGCGTGATCGGTGTGAAACGTTTCAATAAATAATGTTGATTAATTTATTTCTTAATTTGGTTAGTCGGGAAACACTCCCGTAGGTGTAATTGTTATTGTTTACTACGATTCAGAAATTAAAAACGCCCGCCCCACACGTGGTCCGAATCCCGGTTGGGGCGGACTTTTTTAATTTCTGAATCGAAGTAAAGAATAGATTAATTTATAATGTGGGTCATATTCGAACAACAGTGATAAGCGATGTGAGTAACGTTGGCATTGTTCTCGGTTTGTCACCTCGGAATGTAGATGCCGCTTGGATAATATTGACAATATATATATGTTAACTTTTTTTTAGAAATAATAGTGTTTTTCGGTTTACGCCACTCCTTGAGTTTAATTGCTACTTAACGTTTCGGAACAAAGATTGGAGTTCCTTTTTCAAGAAATTAAATTACAATTAAATTAAATATATATAATATTTATGAATTGTTGTAGGTTTTCGCGGCCCGTCATAGGATAAAAACAAGGATCTTGGGTAAAACCGCGTCGAAAATAAGATGAACCAGGGCAGAACCTGGGCGTCCACCGACGTTTCGTCTGTACTACGTCAGACATTTTCAAGGTTGACTGTGACTCTACGGAGGTTGGAGTCACAGTGGTTAGCAAGCACGCAGCGCCCGCCTTATATAGCCTCGGCTGAAGGTGCGGGGCGGCGAGGTCATATCGTGAAAAGGTGCGGGGCGGCGATGTCATATCGAAAAAATTGCGGTGGCCCCCAGTCATTTGCCGGTGGAAGACATCATATGTGGAGTAGAATCTGCTGTTATGGGTTTTCCAGATGAGGAAGCAGAGCAGGTGCGGCAAGATGTTGCGAAGGTCCTCCGTAAGGCCAAGCCTCCCACTAGGAATATCCCAGCCTCTGAGCTACGTGCCCTTAAGGAGTTGAAGAAAAATACTAGCATCATAGTTCTGCCAGCAGATAAGGGGAATGCCACCGTCATACTCAACAGCTCTGATTATAAGGACAAGATGTTAGCCCTTCTTGAAGATAAGGCATATAAGGCTACCCCCAGAGATCCGACTACTTACCTAGAAAAGACAACTAGGAGCCTTATACTTTTCCTCTAATATTGACCCTGAAGCACAGAAATTTCTCATTCCTAGGGAGAAGTCCTCTCGTATTCCAAAACTGTATGGGTTGCCCAAAATCCACAAACCCGGAGCCCCCTTGCGACCCATAGTGAGCGCAGTAGGGTCACCCACACAAGCTCTGGCCAGATATGTCGCTAAGAGGTTCCAACCTTACTCGGAGGATGCTGCGTCCTATGTGAAAAACTCCTCTCACCTGATCCAGCTGATCAAAGAATGGAAGGTTCGCCCTGGGGACTTATTGGTTAGTTTTGATGTGGTTTCCCTATTTATCAACATACCTGTGAAGGAGGCCCTTGTTACTATTGAAGAAAGCTATGGCATACCGAAGGACATCATGAAGTTAACAAGGCATTGCATGTCTTCTACATACTTTATTTATGAGAACAAGTTTTATAAGCAAGTGGAGGGAGCTCCAATGGGCTCGCCGCTATCACCAGCTATTGCCAACTTATTCATGATAGATTTTGAGAATAAGGCCATAGCTGCAGCTCCTAACAAACCATCTTCTTGGATAATATATGTGGACGACGTCTATGCCATTTGGCCCCATGGTGTGGACAAGTTGAATGATTTTCTTGACTATCTAAATGGTATCCATTCGAACATTCAGTTCACCATGGAAGTAGAATCCAACGACTCACTTGCTTTTCTCGATGTCTTGATAGTAAAGAATGTTGATGGCAGTTTGGGACACACAGTCTATAGAAAACCCAACCACACCAACCGGTATCTGAATGCTGCTTCCTACCACCGTCCTTCACAGTTATTTTCAGTGGTTAACACTCTAGTCACCCGGTCCAGGAACCTTACTGACAAATCTCACTTAAGAGAGGAATTTGACAAGCTCCGTGAAGCTCTCTCACTCAATGGTTACTTGGACCGAGACATAACCAGAGCGTTTAAACGTGAACTGAAGAAATCTGAGGATTATACTGAGGACAAGGAGAAACCACGGTCTAAAGCTTTTCTTCCATGTGTCAAGGGTGCCACAGACGTCATAGGTAGAATCCTCAATCGTAAGAACATCGAAACCATTTTCTCCACTGACAGAAAAATCAGCTCCTTTTTGAGAAGTGCTAAGGACTCTGTTCATCTGGAAGAAAGAGGGGTTTATGAGGTTCCCTGTGGCGACTGCGATCAAACGTACATAGGCCAAACAGGCAGACGCATAGCAGTGAGGATAAATGAACACTCTAATGCTGTGAAAGCAGGTGACAATAAATCAGCCCTGGCTCAACATGCTAAAGCTTACTCGCATGTGATAGATTTTGACAAAACAAAAACTATTTGTCCTGTACAACATCTCAAGCCACGTATTATCCGTGAATCTGTGGAAATTGAGAAACGGCCAAATAACATGAACAAAAGAGATGATAGCCAGAGCCTCCCTCTTGCTTGGAAACCTGCACTCATGCCTCGAAATGTAGTCCGTAGCGCGGCGTAGACCTATTCAGCCAAATCCCTCAGAGGTGGTGCAAATTTCAGATTCCATAATTCTAAGCACGAATAACATTTCAAAATACAACCAATCAGGCCCTATGACAAGAAACCGGACTAAAAAGGTTTCACTACAGTAAGCTGTGCTATTTTGTATCTCAATTGCCACCATCCGTATATTTTTTCGATATGACATCGCCACCCCGCACCTTTTCACGATATGACCTCGCCGCCTCGCACCTATTTTCTATATAACCTCGCCGCCCCGCACCTTTAGCCGAGGCTATATAAGGCGGGCGCTGCGTGCTTGCCAACCACTGTGACTCCAACCTCCGTAGAGTCACAGTCAACCTTGAAAATGTCTGACGTAGAACAGACGAAACGTCGGTCGACGCCCAGGTTCTGCCCTAGTTCATCTTATTTTCGACGCGGTTTTACCAAAGATCCTTGTTTGTATCCTATGACGGGCCGCGAAAACCTACAACAATCCATAAATATATATGTAAGTACTTAAGACAGAAATTAAAAAAGTGACTACACCGGGGTATAGTCACTTTTTTAATTTCTGTCTAAAGTACTAACTTAACAGCGTCATAGTCGCCTACTATAAAGCCAAGTTTAAACAATATATATATATATATATGAATCTGTATATGTATACATATAACTATGAATCACGAAAGCCTACAACAGAACATATATATATGATAAAAACAAAGATCTTGGGTAAAACCTCGTCGAAAATAAGGTGAACCAGGTTCTGCCCTGGTTCATCTTATTTTCGACGCGGTTTTACCCAAGATCCTTGTTTTTATCCTATGACGGGCCGCGAAAACCTACAACAATCCATATATATATATATAAAGGTTTTTATAGATTTGCATAAACGCGCTAAATCGCTCGTGCACAACAGTGACCGTGTCCGCAAGTTTTCACCAACTCCCACATTTCTCTGTTTGTTTTGACGCGCTAAAAAAAGATTGATCTGCCTGTAAGACTTGAATCTACGTGCTATAAGATATATGTGGCAGCAAGATCGTCCGTGTAAAACAGTGACCGTGTCCGCAAGTTTTCACCACCCCCACATTTCTCTGTTTGTTTTGACGCGCTAACAGTAGATTGATTTGCCTGTAAGACTTGAATCTACGTGCTATAAGATATATGTGGCAGCAAGGGATAAACTATTCCATCACCTGAACCATCTTAATGTGCGCTAGGTTGTGACTTGAAAACGAAAAGCACACGCTGAGTCTCGTATTTTTAAACCAATGTTTACTTGATGAGGAGTTCTGTTCCTTACAATACACTTTCCGAGAATGAAATCTAAGTCAGTTCCATGTACGATTCGTTGTGTTAGAATTCATAATAAGCCATCGTAAAGTTTACTTAATATCAAAATGCTATGTACATTATTTTCTATTGTCTACCTTCTTCTTTCTCTGGCAGACTCCCTGTTAAAACAACAAAACTACTGGGCGTTTCATTTCCTATCAACGCCGTTTGAATATGCTACGCTGTACTTATTTAAACACGTCGGACGTAGAAGCCAATGGCTTTATTCTCAAGGGTAAAAATATGTATTTTAAGATCGCGGTGCAAGGGTCTTACGGAATTAATAAACTTCACTTGAACAATATTAACTCACTTTCTGCTGTGCTAGTTTAATTAAGTTATGTTAAATACAAATATTTTATCACAATTGTTATGATATGAATCTTGCGAATTAACGAATGATTCTTATATTTTGGATTAACATTCATAATAAGTTTGAATATACTCCGCTTATATGTCCTATTTGAGAGAACTACATGATTACATCAAATTTATGATCACATTTATATTTACTTGATTTAATTAGGTTCTAAGTTACAATACACGAATCGACTTTATGTTTTCCACGATATCCAATTTTACGTAAGTAAAATGTACACAATTAAATTCTTTATAAATTACGGTATTAAGTGTTTATTGTGATTATCTAATCTAGTTATTAAATATTTTATTATTAGATATCATGTGCTGCAAATTATATACTCTAAATGTTTTTCAAATTATGCTTTTTTCTTATAGTTATAAGGGTCAAGTACAACATTATTTAATTTAAAAAAATTAAACAAGCAGATAACGCATTTACTTTTATGAGCTTAAAAGAAATGTAATTATTAAACTCGGAAGCATTACTAGTCAATATATTTTACATGATATATTTTAAAAATAGGTTTTATAGAAGGCGAATATGACAGTTTAATTGATATCAGTATTATTATGGTATTATAAAAATAAATTAAAAAGGTGCCTCCACCGGGCATTGAATTCGATTAGTAAGTTTCTGTGCATTTTACATCACAAATTAGGTATTTAATATTCATAGCATTTGAGGATTTTAGAACTTGAAACAATATTTTTTCGCAAATAATTTGGTAAGATGATCGTAGACCTACATAACACATATTATAAGCCAATCTGCTAAACCTCCATGTTAGAAACAAATAAATAAAAATAAATGCCTAAATCCGTATTAAGAATCTACCCACTCAGTCACACAACTGATTTTCAGTGGGGGACAGTAAACCAAAGTGACCAAGCCACACACAAAACAACAAACACACAAACTCGTGAGAGCTACAACATTAACACGTGTACCACTAAGCCAATCTTTCAGTACCTAACTAGATAAATGTAAGAGCATATTTTCACATGAAGAATAATGGTACCAGATAATCTCACCCGTGTATTTATTGCTGGTAAGTACATATGACGATGTACAGAATAACACGTGTACCTTTTAGATTTGTTTGACATAATTAGATTTCTTTTAAACAATAAAATATTTACGGTTCTTCCAATCATTACTTTCAAACTATTATAAACCATATTCTCCTCCCTTAATAATAGTAGGATAAGTGGTAGGATTTTATTTGATACGTTCTTGGTTCGACGATATATACTTTCGTAAGGGTGTCATTATATATTATTATAATATGATTGTATTCTTTATTAAACGTATATCCTATTCTGATATAAAAAACTCATTATCATAGGATGAAAATCGCACTTGCCATTCAGGATAAAAACAACTTAGGGTACACAACTTTACATAGATTAAGGTGGAAAACAACATTAACGTGTATATTGCGCCAATCAAGTGAAATTAAATAACCACATTTCCACCCGTAATTTAAATTGTGTACTTTGAGCTGTGTATAAATGAAATACGAATAAGCAATCCCATTAAAATCAAAAACATTATTGTGTGCAATAGTGGCACGGACGCGTAAGAATAATTGGCGTGTCCTTTCTCTTCATTCGTGTCTAGATAACGTGTATTGAAAACATAAAGGATTTCTTTAATGCCGTCCGACCGTTCCTCATTTACTGCACCTTTTAGAATCAGTGATTATTATATAATGACTAATACACATAGTTCGAGCAATATTCGTGTCCTATATGTCAGAGCAAACTAATTTAATGAAGCAACAGGGGTTCATTAATAAGGCACACGCGCGTTGGAAAAACTCCAATCCTCGAGTGAATGTGAACGTAATTGTTAGTCTGAAATAGTATATACATGCACGATATTCCCATGGTACGCCCCGGAAATTTCTAGAGCTAGTTGACACAAATCTAACCATAAGACATCATCTAAAGTGGGAAATAAAATTCGATATATATGAAAGTGTTTGAACTAGTGAAAGTTTGGTTAGATCTGTGATGCACTTCGTTCGCGTCTTGCTAATCTCTCCTCTCCCCTCTTCACCCCAGCCAAGCTCGTGCAGCCGGTTCGTGTATTGATCACACACTGCGAGAGGGGTTCACCCTCGCTTCTACTCGCTCATGTTTCCGGCACAATCATCTCAGATGCAGGAGGTACAATAGACAGGCCGACACCTCAAGGCCGTGTCGTCACAATAGACAGGCCGCCCACCTCAAGGCCGTGTCGTCACAATAGACAGGGCGCCACCTCCGGGCCGTGTCATCACAATAGACAGGGCGCCACCTCAAGGCCGTGTCGTCATAATAGACAGGCTGCCACCTCCGGGCCGTGTCATCACAATAGACAGGGCGCCACCTCCGGGCCGTGTCATCACAATAGACAGGGCCGCCACCTCCGGGCCGTGTCATCACAATAGACAGGGCGCCACCTCAAGGCCGTGTCATCACAATAGACAGGGCGCCACCTCCGGGCCGTGTCATCACAATAGACAGGCTGCCACCTCAAGGCCGTGTCATCACAATAGACAGGCTGCCACCTCAAGGCCGAATCGTCACAATAGACAGGCTGCTACCTCAAGGCCGTGTCGTCACAATAGACAGGGCGCCACCTCAAGGCCGTGTCGTCTCAATAGACAGGCTGCCACCTCAAGGCCGTGTCGTCACAATAGACAGGCTGCCACCTCAAGGCCGTGTCGTCACGATAGACAGGCTGCCACCTCAAGGCCGTGTCGTCACAATAGACAGGGCGCCACCTCAAGGCCGTGTCGTCACAATAGACAGGCCGCCACCTCAAGGCCGTGTCGTCATAATAGACAGGCTGCCACCTCAAGGCCGTGTCGTCACAATAGACAGGCTGCCACCTCAAGGCCGTGTCGTCACAATAGACAGGCTGCCACCTCAAGGCCGTGTCGTCACAATAGACAGGCTGCCACCTCAAGGCCGTGTCGTCACAATAGACAGGCCGCCACCTCAAGGCCGTGTCGTCACAATAGACAGGCCGCCACCTCAAGTCCGTGTCATCACAATAGACAGGCTGCCACCTCAAGGCCGTGTCGTCACAATAGACAGGCCGCCACCTCAAGGCCGTGTCGTCACAATAGACAGGCTGCCACCTCAAGGCCGTGTCGTCACAATAGACAGGCTGCCACCTCAAGGCCGTGTCGTCACAATAGACAGGGCGCCACCTCAAGGCCGTGTCGTCATAATAGACAGGCTGCCACCTCAAGGCCGTGTCGTCATAATAGACAGGCTGTCACCTCAAGGCCGTGTCGTCACAATGTTTATGTATTTCTGGCGTGCTGGCATCTTGACTAGCTTACCACAAGTGATATTTATTTTCTTGTGTTAGATGATTAGTAATATATTTAATTCTGATTTGATAGGTATCGTTTTTATCTTTGACAATAAGGGATTCAATTAAATTATATTTCGATAAGTCTACATAGTAAAAAATGTCGTTTTTGGATTTTATTTATAAGACAAAATGTTTTTATTTTATTTGACTGCATTACAGTTTTGCCTTCAAATAATATTTACAGTAAAAGAAAAATAATTATATCTTATTGTGTATATGTAACAACATTACTACGCTATGCTCTCGGACTAAAGAAATAATCTTTCAGACAGATTAGTACTCATTACCATGCAGCTTTTTATTCCTTTATGAGCCCCCCGCCGCCCAGGTGTAAGTCCCGGACTTAGAAGAACGAGACATGGGGCAATTAGATCGTGACGTGCTTGGGCATCGCAACAGAAGCTATTTCAGCACGTGGGTGATGGATAATTCAAGCTCATATTTGTGATATTTGGACATAGTAAAACATGTTTTGATATTTTTGTTTCTTCAGCATGTATGTAGGCTGATGTAGGGCACAAGTCATTTTCAAATAGCCTACCAGTCTTTGTCAACACCAACTAAACTTTCCTTTTAATTTAACATAAATTCATACATGGAACCAGATCAGTCGACTTTAAAGATACATTCACTTAATGTACAATATTGATATGTATAATATTAATAGCCAAAAAGGCAAAAACAACTAAAAGCAGAGGACGTTGTTAACGTTATTTTAACACGCAACATAGACTGACACTTGCTGACAGGCCACACAGGTGTACGAGATTATGGCGGACTAGCGCCGCGGACCACTGCGCATCAACTCCGATGACGTTATTGCATATGCCACTGTCCCGTCCCAATTTTTGTTTTATATTTTCCGTCTTTTTTATTCAAGTTCCTCTTTCATTCAACCAGCTTTCAGTTATTTTCCTTTGACTTTCAAAATATCAGTAAGTGTGCTCTGGATTATAGTGATAAGTTTTTTGGTATAGTGCAATCTTCAATAAATTGAGAAACCATCCTCGTTCATATATTTGAGTTTGAATTCAACGGCAAAAGAGTGATTGACGACATTTTGTCAGAATAGAAATATACTTTTTAGAAGTTTGTTGTCAGGTAAAATATGAATTTGTCGAATAAAATTTACGTGCACAACATGCTTTAAAACTATCAGCAATGCTCAGCGGAATCTGGATACGAAAAAGTTAAATCCTCTTTATAGCTCAATTTAAGAAAGCCGATATCACTTTCTTGGTTGAAAAAATATAAATAAAATTTTAACGACTAACGAGTACCCAGTGGAAACTCTGGACGTTTCCAGAAGTTGGTTCAAATTCTCCCTAATTGGTTCATATTTTTGAAAACCACAACAAGTTGTAAAACTCATAGCCAAGAAATGTACAAATAAAAACTTTCAGGCTCTCAAAGTATGATATCAATATATTGGCCAAGTTTAATAATTTGTTTGAAATCAATATTAACTAAATTAATATTGGCTTTGGCTAGAAAGTTATTCAAAGAGATGGAGAGATTGAAACTTGGCTCGTTGTCTATTGAGAATTGAGTGAGGTATCAGTAGTGACATGTGTGTTACACATATATTGTCACCTAGATACACCAGCAATTATACTTAATTCTTCAGGTATTACATATTGCGGTATTTGACACGTATCGTAACTAAAGGACAATGAGCCAAGTTTTTCATTTGAAATAGTGCATTTAAAATAACAAAATATCTAATTCTATGAATGACTTTTTACCTAAACCCACGATTTAATTTGATTTAAGTGATAAATTGATTTGAATTAAATTATTAAACTTCATCAATATAATTAATATTACTATTTTGAGAGGCTAAGAAGCTGTTTATTTAACAGTATCTGTCTGTAAGTTTTACAAATTGTTGTGGTTTTGTGAAGTTAAAATCTACTTTTGTTAAACATAACTTTGTTGAACTCTGTATTTGTTTAAACCCTGTTTTTAACAATGTTAAAAAAATGCTAATGTGTTTCACTCTCCACGTGCAATTATTGTTTCTGTACAACAGTATTTTTTTATTTTTTGTTTTTTGTGATCCGATCCTAGGTATTTTATTTTATAATGTCTGTTTACTTTCTAATTAGTGAATTACTGTAGTGTCATACATTGTTGGTGAACATAATATTATGTTATTCTTCTTCTACGCGCAGAACAGAAGATTATGACTCGATTTGGTTAATCGGGAAACACTCCCGTGGGTGTAATTGTTTTTATTTACTACAATTCAGAAATTAAAAAAGTCCGCCCCAACCGGGAATCGAACCACGGAACCACCTGGAATGTGGGATATCCGTGGTTCGATTCCCGGTTGGGGCGGACTTTTTTAATTTCTGAATTGTAGTAAATAAAAAGAAGATTATCATATATCACCTTGACAGACAGAAGATTTGAGAACAGCACTGGAAACTATCAATAGTCAAGGATCCATCAAACTTTCAGTTTAAACAACCCCTTTCTCCGAGCAAATACTTCCACTGGGAGTGGAGAGTTGGAGAGTTGGAGAGTCCTCTACATCTGTCTCCTCTTATTACGATCTTTATTTCTTTTTCTTTCTAATCCGATTCCCTATTTTTCCTATTTCCTCTTTTTTTACGCCCATTCTGTGTGTGTTGTTACAGCTTCTCCGCTACGGGCAGGTACTCATCGTGTAAAACTTTCTACTAGTATATACAAGCAGGAAGAATGACGAAAAGAGACGATATAAGGTAGCGACCATGGAACGATTGATATATAGTAGGCCTACAGATAAGGTAAATTGATGTGGCAGTTTTATGGATACCCAGACTTCAAATATGGCACTTGTAATATAAGAGACCGCACACTGTTTATATGGATAGTTATGCAATATTGCCTTAATTTACACAAAATGAGTTTATTGAAGTAGATACAAGCTTCAATTTCACTCGAACACCGAAGTCAGGCAACCTTCGGGCGTGGTCAGGGGTAGAGTGGGTGACCGCTCTGCCCGAAACACACGTATACCGCTGGTTAAAGCAGATGGAGTACTCGAGAGCTAGTGTAACGGCTTCGTTCTCCTCGACGTCTGCTCGGCAGTCCGGGTTAGTGGAGGAACCTATGACTTTCAAGGTTACACCGACCTTTCGGATGGAACATAAAGCCGTTAGTCCCCTTGGTACTTTTCGAAAGGAGTTGGCAACTTGCCGTTATCGGGTTTCCCCTTCTATCACCCTTCATCCTCATCTATCACCACTCATCGTCTCGAATAGCCTAGTGCCTTAATATGAGACTTCAAGCAATACAAATCCATCAGTCAAGTTTTAAGTATTTCAACGACACTTTACCATTATAAATTGATTGTAAAATTGAAATTATTTGACGTACACTGTTCTAATATTTCGACACAAATTCTAGTGTCTTTATCAAACTGGGTTTAACAAAGCAATGTTTTAAAGGGGCTAAAAACCCAAAAAAATATTTTTTACCACGTAATCTATAGCACAATACTACACTAAAATGACAGTTTAAAAAATTATATCTTGTAACTGTGATTTAACACAATTTTTTTAATTTTTGATCCAGAAATTTGCGGAAATTGGCGTTTTGGGAAATTTCTTAAAACGGCTTTAACCTGCTTCTTTTTTGGTCCACATAGATACTAGAGCATAGTACCAATCTAAAATGCCCCTTTATAACATCGTGTCTTGAAACTGTGCCCAAATATACCCTCAAACACGCAAAAATATGCATTCCAAAATCACACCCCATCTTGGTAATTAGCATATTTTGACCGAACTACCTGCCCAAATTACAAAACAAAATATAGAGGATTTACAGGAAAGGCTGTAGAGTACGTCAATAATAACCAATATTTTTTTGGATCAAAATCCTCCAAGGTCACGGGGCATAAAAATCGTCCCCATGTTGTTTCTTATGGGAGATTTTTGCCGATGGGATCTAGCTCGAAAAATGTCATGTTTGACAATTTTTTGGGAGGTCATGGTGGCCCCAATAATTTTTCTATTAATTGCTAAATTCATTACTAGTTAGCCTGAATGAAATATATTTTTTGATTTTTAGCAGTTCAATACCCCTTTAACAATACAAATAAATATTTAAATAACAAAAACGACCATGAAACATTTATGCCAACAAAAAATTATGATTCAAATGAAAATATTTATTTATCTCTAACAACAGGTATCAAAAACCCACAAGTGTTAGGCAAAACATTGCAGAAATAATTATGTACAAATAATAGGTGAGGATAAGAACATGAACTCCAAAAGGTCAAAAATATCCAGTTTAAGGCAACAATGCACTAGGCCTTACCTTAGGACAAAACATATTCCATATTGGAGGACAATGGGCGCTATAGCTAGGCGGATTAGCCTAACAATTAGGGGTTTTGTGGTAGAGGGCTGAATTTTGGATTGTATACTCAGAACAATATTACAAGAAAACTGCCTCGAGGAGCCATGAAAAAATCCATCCGGTTAAGGGGGTGGAAGGGAGTGAAAAAATGGCATTTTCAAATATTCAAAAATTCAAAAATCAAACTAAATTTGATCCTAAGATTACAAAATTATTACATATTGTAGATAAAAGTCCAAATTTTAATAAAAAAAATATATATCACCATATATGTATATTTAACCAGATTTTGCACCCTTTTTCTTTTTTTCACAAATTTACCCACTGTGCTGGGAGGATTAGCCTACCAGTTACGGGTTAAGTGATAGGGCCGTGAATTTTGTCTAAAACACTCAGAAGAATGATCTCAAATAATTGGCCCGAGGAGCCCTCAAAAAAGTTGCTTGCTTATAGGAGAAAGGGGGGGTGTACTTAAAGGGGTTGATAAAACTAAAATAAAGAAATCCGTATTCAAATATTACATTTAGAACGCCATATTCATGTGTATTGTAGATTAAGGTCTAAACTTTAATTTAAAAAATTAAAATTTCACCATATATGTAAATCTGATAAGATTAAGCGCCCTTTTCCCATTTTCATAAATTTCCTCAATATTACGAAAGTGTATCGTGCGACCACTCTTTTTGTCACAATTTCTCCAAATATTACAAATTAAGACGAAAACAAGATTTTGTGATGCTTTGGGTACATTTTTACTCAATGGACTTTGATCCTATTTTAACAAATTCACTCAATATTAACGAAAGTCTATCATGTGATGACTCGTTTTGTCTCAAATTATCCTAATAATACGAATTAGGAAGAAAATTAAGATTTTGTCATACCTTTAGTACATTTTCACTGAATGGACTATGTTAGGTTATGTTTCTAAATAGGCTATTTTACAAGACCTTGTGTGAAAATGTACCTAAGGTGTTTAAAATCTTATTTTCGTCCTAATTAGTAATATAAGGATAATTTTGAACTAAAACGAGTGATCACAAGATATACTTTCGTTAATATTGAGTAAATTTGTGAAAATAGCATCAAAGTCCATTCAGTGAAAATGTACCAAAGGTATCACAAAATCTTATTTCCGTCCTAATTCGTATTATTAGGATAATTTGAGACAAAACGAGTCATCACATGATAGACTTTCGTAAATATTTGAGTAAACTTTGAAAATGGGGTCAAAGTCCCATTGAGTGAAACTGTACCTTAGGTGTTAAAAATCCTTGTTTTCATCCTAATTCTTAATATTTGGAGAAATTGTGACGAAAAGAGTGGTCGCACGATACACTTTCGTAATATTGGGGAAATTTATGAAAATGGGAAAAGGGCGCTTAATCTTATCAGACTTACATATATGGTGAAAATTTTATTTTTTTAAATTAAAGTTTAGACCATAATCTAAAATACACATTAATATGGCGTCTAAATGTAATATTTGAATACGGATTTCTTTATTTTAGTTTTATCAAACCCCCTTTTAAGTACACCCCCCCTTTCTCCTATAAGCAAGCAACTTTTTTGAGGGCTCCTCGGGCCAATTTTTTGAGATCAGGCTTCTGAGTGTTTTAGACAAAATTCACGGCCCTATCACTTAACCCGTAACTGGTAGGCTAATCCTCCCAGCACAGTGGGTAAATTTGTGAAAAAAAGAAAAAGGGTGCAAAATCTGGTTAGATATACATATATTGTGATATATATTTTTTTTATTAAAATTTGGATTTTTATCTACAATATGTAATAATTTTGTAATCTTAGGATCAAATTCATTTGATTTTTGAATTTTGAATATTTGAAAAATGCCATTTTTTCACCCCCTTCCACTCCCTTAACCGGATGGATTTTTTCATGGCTCCTGAGGCAATTTTCTTGTAATATTGCTCTGAGTATACAATCCAAAATTCAGCACTCTACCAACAAAACCCCTAATTGTTCTTGTATTCTCCTTTAATCCGCTTGACTACTAGGAGTCCTCATAAGTCATAACCTGATGGCCATGAAACAAGCTTCCTTGAACTTCCTTTTAGTCCAGTTAGATTCTTGGCATATTGCATAGGTATGCTCCCAATTGATGAAATGATGGTTTTTATATACATGTTCTGCCATTTTTTAATCATGTACGTACTTTCCGCTGTGCTACATTGTTATTGTGTTCTTTCACCCGAACTGCCAATGGTCGCTTAGATTCACCTATGTATAAGGATCCACATTGGCATGGAATAGCATTAATGGAGTTTTTGGAAGCCTGTGTCGGGTCAAACGGTTTCGTTTTGGTTAGAAGACTCCTTAGTGTACCAGAAGAGCCAAAAACCACTTAAGAGCCAAAAACCACTTGAATGCCAAAAGGTGCCATTATTCTTCTAATCTTCTCAGAAAGATTGGGATAGTACGCTATGCCAATGGTTTTTAGTACTTTCGGTTTGATTACTTCAAGAGATTGGTCAAGAGGTAACTCATCAAGTTTTGGGAAACATAATGCCTTTGACCAATTTCTGTTCTAACCATTCCGTTCCATAGAGTCCATGATGTGGAGAAGTTCATTTTGAAGGCCTTCTTGGGATGAACAGATGGAATGTGCTCGGGAGACAAAAACCTTTCACCACGCCTTCCTTGACATGAGCAGGATGACAAGAATCAGCTCTTATGTACTGATCTGTATGTGTCGGTTTCCTGTACACCGTAGTTGTCAAATGATCTTGATCTCTTTGTATGCTCACATCTAGGAAAGGTAGACGTCCTCCTTGTTCTTCTTTAAAGATGAATTTAATGTTATGATGTTGAGCATTAAGGTCAGCAAAAAAAAGAATTAGCATTTCCTCACGGCTACCCCTACACACACAATAGATGTCATCTACGTATCTTTTCCAAAGCTATAGATTGCATTGCATGCAAACGGAAGTTTCTAACGAATCCATGAAAACATCAGCCAGCAACGGGGAAAGGCAACTTCCCATTACTAAACCATCAACTTACAAAAATTCCCATCAAACTCAAAATAACAAGAGGATAAAACCAGTTCTAGCAATTCCATGATGCCATCAACAGGTAGTAGCGTCCTCAATGATAAGGATGTGTCAGCGGAAAGTTTGTCTTTAACAATGGCCAATGTTTGCTGAACAGGTACACTTGGAAATAAATTGACAACACCAAAACTCACAAGTTTAGACTCACCAAATATTGGAATGTCTTTTAATACCTCAACTAGTGCCCTTGAGTTCTTCACAGACGATCTGATGCTAGATCCAAAGGGTCTCAGGATGTTAAAAAGAAACGTAGACAACTTGCTAAAAGGTGATCCTCTTGCAGTAACAATAGGGGTAGGTTATCTTTGTGAATTTTGGGTAAACCATATGCATGTGGCGTTTTGGAATAATGTGGAGTCATGTCAGATCTTACCCTATAGTCAATATATTGTTTGTTATTGTTATACACTTTACATGTGATAAACGATTAAGTTATGTATATGAATATGGTAATTCATAATAATCTGCAGATACATGTTAAACTTTTCATTGAAAATACATGCGGTCTAGAGACAATGCACCTCTCCAGGTGTCATACTAGAGGTAAATGATGGGTGATGAACGGGAAAGGAAACCAAGGCCACTAGCTTAAAGTCTGAAGAAAACTATGGAAATGACTCTCAGTCAGGATTGCCAGTGGCTGGTATCGATTCAACGACCTACCGAATCAGAGTTGCGCACGAGCAAGAGCTACCCTGTCTCTCATGTTTAACGTATGTTCCCAGCAGTGTACGTGTACCGTCTTTAAAGGGATAACTCAAGATACGCCACTCTATGCAACGTTTTTTTAGAGACAATGTTGACAACAAGTGATAATGTGAACCATTTTCTGGATAGAGGAGATTCGAGATAGTGGAAAGAACGGCATATAAACCTGTCAACCACATTTTTTTACAAACAGAAATACGTGCAAGGGTTTCGCGTCACTGTAATATTCTACATTTAAAATTCATCACAACGGTCTACGCTAGATTAAAAACCACGGAACTCATCCGTTCAGCTTTATAATGATTCTATAAACACAGTTGGGCTAGATAAAATTAGATAAAAAATGTGCTAGATAATATATCATGTTGATTATTTCGTAATAAGCTTTTTTTTAACTCCGCTTTATTTCCAATATATTATAAGGTCGTCCTTCCCACATTACTGAAACCGAATAAGCTTATGTAAACATAATTTTGCTCCAATCCAGGTGATGTTAGCTGTACTGAACATCGACAAATATAAATAATTACCAAATACTAGGGCTAAATCAGTTTCAATAGCGGTTCAATTTATTTATTGTGTATAACAATGCAACAAGCTTAAAGAGAATCCAAGCACATAAAAAGTCGTTGTGACAAGGTAGCTTATTGTCTACTGATCAAAGATAGCACAGCACAGCCACACGTTACAACGCTCGAATCATTGGTCATTGAAGTTTTGACGAAGACCAGGGTATGCCCTTTTACACTGCTTGTTTAACAATAGAGCAAATATTAGAGCAAATCTGCTTATACTATTTACGTTTATGTAAACATTTTGGGCATTTTAGTCGTGGACTAAACTAAACCTTATGTTGCTTCATTTCATTACGTCTGTTACGGAGGGGAATATGAGGCAAGGTTTTATTTGCCTACTCTACGATTCTACGTTTTTAAATGTATGTCTATACAACAACCTTGGCATAAACAATTTATATGCCTATTGAAAAAATAAGTCACTTGATGCTCATATAGATTCTATTTTAGCATAATGTCAACTATAGCCTATATTAAATAATGTAGTAAGGCGCGTAGTAATGTACAGATTCTGTTTCGCCCAGGAGTGGAAGAAAATTTTGTATAGTGTACCCGGACAAAATTCCGAACAAGCTGAAAATTTGCACACATGTTCAGTTGATCATTCTAAACAATAGTTGAAAAGTCCCCTAAGCTCCGCCGCGTGCGTCTTGAGATATAGTGACAAAAGGGCGTAAGTGCCAAAAATTGTTTTTCAATTTCAACCATTATTTTAAACTAATATGTACAAATTATTAAATATTTCTACGAAAGTAAAGTTAAAATCAGTCATAAGCTTCGACCCATGCGTGGCAAAAGGGCGAAAGTGCCAAAAATATGATTTTTTCAATTAATTTCAATACTTTTTGCCCTACGTATGTGCAACTGCAAATTTTATTATGTTTTCATACAACGGAAACGTAAAAATTTTTCCCCTTTTTTCTTCGACCAGGTGTCTTGAACATGGTAGCAAAAGGGCAAGTGACAAAGATATGTTTTTTTTGTTTAACAAATTTATTGTATTCATATGAAAATTATTTAGTATTGTATAGACAAAAGTAAACATTTTCCCCCCTGAGCTTCTTTGCTGACGTTTGATAAAGGGTGGAAAAAGGGCGAAATTTGACATCATAATTAGTTTTTAATATAAAAAGAGCTTTTTGACATTAACTCCCCGTTTTGTAACTATGAATACCTAAAGACATCAATTTAAAATAAGATTGATACTTTATACCAGCTTTAAAAGAACATTCAAAATCGTGTGTAGCGATTAAACATCCAAATTTATAAAAATTTACCCCGAATTTAAAGGATCTTTTTTTTTTCTTTTTTTTTTTTTTTTTTTTTTTTTTTGGTTTTTTTTGAGAGGAGCTGTGGACAACCTAGCTTGGGCTTGGCTGTCGTAGTGTCACATCACTACGAACAGAGCTGTGACTCTTGAGTAATACCCTAGTGGCAAAAGGGCGAAAGTCAAAAAAAATTATAATTCAGCATATGTTTTAAAATATTACTTGTACTTTTGAGTTTACAGCCGGCAACTATTAAAGACTTAAGGTCATCATCCTCAAATAAATCCCAAACATGGCACTTAACTAAATTTAATTGGGTCCAGTTTCCCCGGGTCGATTTAAAAAAAATACTATGAAACCGATAGTAAGCGAAAAGATAGAGTACTGTCCCTTTCTTCATTGAAAAAAGCATAGCGCATCACTCACTTTGAAGTTTACCGCAACATAAAACACTATTTAATAGCATTATTTGGATAAGGGTGATCTAAAGGGGCGTTTTTGGGCCAAAGACGATTTTACTGCTCGACGAAGCTTCTTTTTTTTAAACTACGACAAAACAAATATTTTTGTCACAGAGTTGCGGGTGCAATCTCCCATATACATTAAATCCCTCCCGAACATAATTTTCCGGGTATAGGGGTTCAAATTTTTGCATGTAGTGTAGTATGCCGCCACCTTGTCCTTTTTCCATATAGGAAGTCTTTTAACTAAATAAATGTTTCTGTTGTGATTGTAAATAAATGGGGCTCAGGGTTCAGTTGTTTTTTTACGGACACAGGAGACCGTCTTGTCCCCAAGCTGGTGGAATTACTAAGTGCAGTTACCAAAAGTAAATTAGAAAATAAAATATATGCAGAATTTTTTTAAGAATAAGTAGCCTTAGTTTTTTTACGTTTTATCAAATAGATTTGCTTGGCATTCCGTTAATTCATTGGGGAGTAGCACTTCTCACGTCATATGCAATGCGTACTGTGAGCTCTAGATTTGATATGCTGCCCGCCACCAGACATTTTAAAAGATCTATCCAACATCCCTCTAGGCTTGATGGCAAACATGGGGTGTATAATAATTTTTAGCGTTCAAAGCAAGTCGGGAGCTGTGAACATCTCAGCACAGCAATTCAGTCCACTATGAAAGCGTTCGTTTCCCACTCGGACATTTTAAAAAAAAAGGTATTGAAATAGTTTATTCTTTTTTTGCTCATGCCTATCATCGTGAGTGATAATAGCAAAACCCAAAAAGGGTTTTCCACAGTTCGTGTCGAATCCCTTAAAAACGTCTATGCAGGGTTGAGAATGTGGAGAATATTATTTTTTTAGGTTGGTAATGTCCCGCGCATTCAACAATATTTTGAATGGTTCTTTACATACAAGCGGCCAAGAAGTAGCAGCATGCATGGGTTTTTCATTTAGGTCCATGTTGGTATTCATGGTTTCAATAAACGTAGTTTTAATGTCAAAAACATTTTTTTGTTGAATATAGAATTATGATGTCCAGTTACGCCTTTTCCACCATCACAAGACGTCAGCAACGAAGTCGGGGAAAATGTTTACTTTTATCTTTTTGAATACTTAATAATTGCATAATATGAATGTCAATTTGTTTGTTAAGACTGAAAATAACAATCTTTCACTTTCGCCCTTATGCCCCCAGTGTCAAGACACATGGTCAAAAAAAAAAGGGGAAAATTTCACGTTTCCGTTGTATGAATAATAATAATTTTTCAGTTGACATCGTATGTCAAAGATTGAAATTATTTAAAATATCATATTTGGCATTACGCCCCTTTTGCCCGCACGGGTCGAAGCTTATGATTTATTTTTAAATTTCTGCGTAGAAATATTTAACAATTTGTACATATAAGTGTAAAAAAAATGGTTGAAATTGAAAAGAACAAATTTTTGGCACTTA
The DNA here is from genome assembly GCA_024449915.1 of Sweltsa coloradensis. Classification (NCBI taxonomy): domain Eukaryota; kingdom Metazoa; phylum Arthropoda; class Insecta; order Plecoptera; family Chloroperlidae; genus Sweltsa; species Sweltsa coloradensis. The sequence goes on along the minus strand of JAMZAV010000414.1, from coordinate 127,108 downwards.
CGCCCTTTTGTCACTATATCTCAAGACGCACGCGGCGGAGCTTAGGGGACTTTTCAACTTTTGTTTAGAATGATCAACTGAACATGTGTGCAAATTTTCAGCTTGTTCGGAATTTTGTCCGGGTAAAAGTCTTCCACTCCTGGGCTAGTTGTTTTGTTAATCACAACATATTTCTATTAGATATTTGCACTAGTTCACTGCAAGTCCATATGAACAGTGTTGATTGTTGCCAGGCCATTCGCCATAATCGGCCACAGGATCGTTTTTTTTTAAAATCTGTGAATGCTAAATTATTAAAAGAACTACGTACTACACCATTATACAAAACATCAAACCAGATTCTAAAGCAAAGAACTCTTTGATACATCTTAGATATTTAAAAAAAAAAGGTGAGCAATATAGACAAAACTGGCGATTGGGGGAGTAGACTAGCGCTTTAGAGTGCTCCGTGGCCGTATGTGGCTGATAACATTGCAACAATCTGTGCACATGGACATGGCAGTTAAAGAGGGAATTAGTTTTAACAAGCGGCAGTGAAAATTACAAAAGTAGGAAACTGTCAGAGTCGTTGCCACACGAGGGATAGAGCAATGTATTTTAAGTTGCATTGAACTTGATTGGATTCATTTTAAAATTTATACGATATGGAACTTCACATAACTCTCAATTAAACATGATGTATACTTTATTCTTGAAACGACGTTATAGATATCCTCTGAAGTGCATAAAATACTTGGAAAAACACAGCCCGTATGAAGTACGATGTAAGATTGCAATGTTTACTATCGGCTATAGCGTTATTTTGGGGAACAAGATTCTATAAACCAATGGTTTGTTGTTGGCCATGCATTCATCGCTTGACATATTGGCATTCACACACATTTTCTGTCTATTTTGAATGTTTTATTTCTTGTTAGTTTGAATCGTAACAGATATTGCTGCATATGTTGGTAGCACCCAAAAATCTGGTCCCGGTGTGGCAGGAACATGGATACCTCCGGGGCTCTAGGGATGGGATCCCCCCCCCCCCCCGCCCCATGGATACCCCCCATAACATAACGTGTATTAAAGCAAAAGGGGGTATTTGGTCCTTAGGGCTGGGATACCCTACACGTAATAACGTGTTAGAAGACGAATGGGGCTACTCATGGTCCCTAGTGATGGGCTACCACCACAATATAACGTGTATTACGACCAAAGAGGGGTACTTTTGTGCCCTAAGGATGGGTTACCCCCATGATATAACGTGTATCACGACCAAAGAAGAGTTCTTGTTCCCTAGGGATAGAATACCCCCATGATATAACGTGTATCACGACCAAGGGGGTACTAGGTCCCTAGAGATGGCTTACATACACGTTATATCCGGGGGAAACCCATCCCTAGGAACCAAGCACCCCCCTTTGGTCGTAATACACGAAATATCAGGTAAGAAACCTGTCCAAAGGTACCTAGTACCCTCTTTTTTCGTAATACACGTAAACACGTAATATCATGGGGGTAACCAATCCCTAGGGATCAATTCCCCCCCCCCCCCCCATGGTCGTAATACACGTTATATCATGGGGATAACCCATCCCTAGGAACCTAGTACCCTCTTTGGTAGTAATACACGTTTTATCATGGGGATAACCCATCCCTAGGGAAAAAGTACCCCCCTTGATTGTAATTGATGACGACTCGAGACATTACAACGTAATCAGATGATAGGACATTACAATGTTATGAAATGATGAGACGTTACAATATAATGAGATGATAAGACATTACAATGTACTGAGATGATGAGACATTTCATCGTAACGAGATGATAATACGCCACAAATGGATTGTAGTGTTTCTATATTATTATTCGACACAAGAACATGAGCGTGGAAAGTAGTTTGTATTCATGAGATATCTAGCCAAGACCTAGATTTACCCGGGCGTAGCGTTAGGTAAACGGAGGGACACACGCTAAGACGCGACTGTGTATAGAATACGAATGTTTTTAAAGGGAAACATTTCGGTGAGATTTTGGCCACTAAAGCCTCCACATATCAGGTTATAATGGTCCTCCAAAAAATAAGGATCATATAGTGATCATGTTATAACGAGCATTTTCGTAAGGTAAACTCATGACTTTTTATTCTCAGCTTTCCTCGCATATTTATTCTAATTTGTTTTTCAACGATTCGGCTACGTATCTCTAGACAATAGCTTGCCAATGTTAGAAGCGCGTGTTTCAATGGGGTAGGGGGAATAACAAGGAAAATATAAAGTCTGTGAGTTTTTCCAAAATATGCATCAAACATTAGTTACAGGGCAAGAACAGCATAGTCTTCTGAGAAAAGCAAATAATTTGTACATTATTTGTGTTGATGCATACTTCCACTATTGCTACACTTATGAACGATTCTTGGCGCTAATTGAGTAAAAGTATACGATTTGAATAACTGATATTTGCATTACTGTTTACATTCACATTGCATTTTCTTTTGTTCTACGAAATTTATCTTATGGCGGCGCAAACACAATCAGTGTACCGAAGAATGAAAAACATTGTAGAAGTTTTAGTTTTGAGAGATACACTTTTGAAAATACCACATTGCATGGTCAAAGGTGGGTGTAAGCTATGTTTATTCAAAATATCAGCGATCCAAATTGTTCACTTTTTCACAACCTTGTTTCCAAAATTGTTTATAAAAGTAGCAATAGTGGGAGTAGGCAACATCCCATGAAGAATTTAAACTTAAAATTGGTCTTCTTCACAGAAGACTATGACTTACATTCTCACTCTATAAAAACTGCTTCATGCAAATTTTGATTAACACACATCCTTCAAAATCTTGTTTTAATACCTAAAATAAGTACGTTGCCTGCCAAAAAGTAATGTGTGGACATCCGCGGTATGAAATTCGAATTCGAAATCCTAACTTAATCAGAAAAACAATCTATATGACATTCTATCTTGAAGGTAAAGTTTTACACCTATTTATAATGATAATTCAAATAAATAAATCCGTATTTAGAGTCTACCCACTCAGTCACATAACTGTTTTTTAGTGGGGGACAGTAAACCAAAGTGATCAAGCCAACTCTGTAGGCCCCGACGCAATCGACGAGTGAGCGATAACCAGCCAAAGATCGATATTTTTTAATAGGAAATATAGCAATCAGTGGTATGGACAGTGCGAACACCCGCGGATCAACGTCAGAATCAACAAGGCCGATTCAGAACAGCTTTAAATTTATTATGTGCCTTGTTGCTAGGACGGCTCAAAAGTCATCGTTTACACATTCCTAAGACAAGAACTGACGGACTTGAGTCCAAATCAGAAGTTAAAAAACTTCTGATATCGACCCCTGAACCTTGAAGCAGGTAGGCTAACCACGAGCCCAGCGAGCCCCACAAAATGTGTGAGCCCCCGACTCATTGTAAAAGGGTGGAAGTGAATTCCAACAATGACAATCAACCCAGTGAAACGTTTCGTTCACACATGTTGTTAATTCCCACGCTTTACTCTAAGTTATAACGCGTATATTTACTTGTGTTTAAGACAATTCCACAACAAAATTAATGTAAATCATTAACCTTTTTCAGACATTTGACATTAGCACGCAACATTACTAAGAAAACGGTTGCTCCAACAAATTCTCTCTACAAAAATATAATATAACAATAGAACAGACTCATCACACATGTCTAGCAAGTTGGCGATCGATGCTACTTGCCGATTCCATCCGTTGATGATTGCATCAGATCTGAAAACGGTGGCATGTTATCAAGTCTTTATTTGCTGATATGATTTGATATTGCTTAACGTCTGATATAAATTCACTAAAGCTATTCGAGACGATGAGTGGTGATGGAAGAGGATAAAGTATGAATAGAAGGGAGGATGGGAAACCTGGTACCGGCACGTAGCCTACTCGTTTCGAAAAATACCAAGGGCAGCAACGGCTTGACGTCCCATCCGAAAGGACGGTGTAACCTTGACAGGCATACAGGTTCCTCCACTAACCCAGACTGCCGAGCACACGTCGAGGAAAACGCAGCCGTTACACTAGCTCTCGAACCCTTCATCTGCTCTAACCAGCGGTATACGTGTGTCTCAGGGCAGAGCGTTCACCCACTCTACACCTGACCACGTCCGCAGGTTGCTTAACTTCGGTTTTCGAGTCGGAACCGGCTAAACGACCTCGGCTGAACCTCTGTTTGTCTTTATTTGCCACAGTAAATATGTTGTATATATACTGCATTGATATTCATTGGAGATAAATAAACGCACAATTGATTAAGCAAACACTAAAATGAAATGTGCATTTATTTTGTGTGTCGAAAGAATGTCGCTTCAAAATGTAAATGTATATAATGCAGGCTACTTATAAATCATGAATTATTTCTATCCAGTACTAGTACAATATTAATTTAAGTTATTGATTTGTTGGACTGTCCACCACACTAATAGTAATAAAATTAATCAAACATGCACAATATTTCGATGACTGATCTGCCACACAAGTTGACATGGTCAATAAGCCCAGTTGAAGATGGTCGATCCATCATCGAAATATTGTTCAATGTTTGCTTCAGTATAATATTATTAGTGTGGTGGACAGTCCAACAAATCAATAACGTTAACTTCACCTGCACTAAAAGTTTAATCGCTATAATACTCGAAGAAACGAAGCTTCCAAATAGGCTTGACCCGGAACTAATTGGTACAGAATTTTTGCTTATCATAAGTCGTTGGTTATGTATACCTACACGTGCCAGAGAAACTTTCCCGCTGTCCGACCCACCCTAATTTGCACAATTAAATAATTAGTCAAAACTAATTAAAATCAATATTCTCTGAATCTGAATTTGAACAATTTTGAATATGGAAACAATTATAATTAAAACATTCATGGTTCCATCACCCTTAATTAATAATTTATAATTATGACAGCATTTTTAATCAGATGACTCCTGTGTCTAGTTGATAACATTGATAATTGTTGCGACGGTTGTATTTGTATAGTATAATTGGTAAGCTGTACGTATATACTTTACCGAATTTGAAAATACATAAACATGATAAATTTGCATAATTAAAAAATCTCACAAAATTATGCATTATGAAAAGTTTAATAAGTAAGTTGAACAACATCGATATGGGTATAAAATGAAAGATACAGATCCGTAGGTTTTTATCTAAATATATTGAGGATGGTAAAATCATTCTTAATTGAAATTGCAGTAAAAATGGGGGGGTGATGAGGGGGAAGGATTGAAGTCACACGCTCAACATGTTTCTAAGCGCCTTCAAACATACCTATCATGCAATATCTACACTGCACGTCAGAAATCAATTTAGTATTTATTAATGTTTTTTCATTAGGCTATATAAAGAGTCTATTAACCTTATTACAGATTTTTGTCAAATTAAATTATTATCTTCTGTTTAATAAAATGTGAAATTAGAATGCAATAATAACTTTTTTTTCCTCGAAACTTGTTTCGTATCCTTGATTGTACTAACTTGTATTAATGACGCATATTTTAGTATATTTTCTCTCTCTTTATGTACCTCCATTGATTATTATGTTATTCTTATTATGATTTTCCGATCATTCAACAAAGTTTGAAGATGTGGAGCAAACTATACGTTAAATAGAAAAGATAAAAATGTATTCATATCTACCATTGGCCATTCCTTTACTTGGCGATGTCAAAAGTTGGAATTCCAACACGGGATTGTGTCTTTAAATGCATTTCACCCAACACCATAAAATGTGTACACGTGTGTTTTATAACGTTCTTCAGAGAATGATTTAGAAAATGCATTATTTGACTCTCCGCTCTCTTTTATTATTATTATTATTATTATTATTATTATTATTATTATTATTATTATTATTATTATTATTATTATTATTATTAATGCATCAATTTCAAATTTAAAATATATTATTTCACTGCAAAATAGAATGGTTTGTTTAATATCCCCTTATAAGAAAAATGGTTCATGTATCACAACTTATGATTTATATAGATATTGTAATGTTTTACCTGTAAATGTACTGTTCACTTACAAATTATTAGTTAAATTTTATTATGATAATTCGTTTAAAACTATTGTTAGTCATAATGCAAATACTCGCGCCAGGGAGGCAGAGTATTTGAAAATACCAACTTACAACAATAAGTATGGGAAAAGAGCTTTGCAATACAGTGTACCTTTTACTTTTAATAAAATTCCCAAATATTTACGTAGTATAGATCAAATAAGTAGGGTAAAGAATGAGTTAAAAGTGTTTTTGTTATATGAAACAGACATTGCATGTAAGTGGGATGCGTAGTATTTTTAAGTTTCATTTGCAGTGTATTATTATTTGTTCAAGTTTTCTGTATGTTTTTTGGTTCGAGGTATTTTGTTGTTTTTCCCTTGTACTTTATCAATATTATAAAGTCTGGAGTCTGGGTTATTTTTATTAATTGTCAATGTTTTTTATCCCCACAGCTAAGCCGCTTGTGTGGCTTGTGGGACTCGTTTCCATACTGAACTAATCATGTATTTAAATATGTACTTCCAATAAAAAAAAAAAATATATATATTATTATTATTATTATTATTATTATTATTATTATTTTTATTTTATTTCGAAATTGTACACATAATCGTATATTAAGATGCACAACTCCATAGAAAGTTAGAAAAGGGCCATAAGGCCCCAGTCACAATGTGTCTAACTTACTATGCCTAAGTTATACCTCTTAAAACCACATTGTAAAATACAATAAAATAAATTAACAAATATTATAAACGGTGAAAGTAAAGGGTGAACAATGATGGTATGGTACATATCATATGAAATGAGTTAGTAAAAGGGTGATTAAATGATGGTGAACAATTGATAGTTAAGGGTGTACAAATGATGGTTAAACATAATTTGATGACTTCCAGCATGTTACAACTTGATTAAAAAATGTAAATGCGTTCTCATTAAGAAATTTTGAAATGGTTCCTAATATCAATATTGAAATGTCTGGAAGTCTTCACGTCAGCCGGTAGAGTGTTCCATAACGATGCAGAACGACAGTAGAATCCGTTTTGGTATGATGAAGTTCGTGCACGAACGAGGAGGGATGATTAAAGTACCTGGGTTATGTCTTATTATTAATTATAATAGGAAAAAAAAGGAATAGGTATTCCTTGGCAACCTCAGAAGTTTGCCATTGGGGGGACCCGCTCTTTGGAATATATAACACATCTAGAAACTGATGAATGAACAGAGTGAAAATTAACCAACTCATAACTATTGCTTTGTGATCGATGGGGGGGGGGGGGCAATTACTCCATAGGATATACATACATTGGTCTAGAGACAGTACACCCATGCAATAACTACGTAGATCACATTAAAAGCAATATACCCATTCCACTGTCGTATTTTTCGGTTATGACAATGGAGTTCCGACGAAATACATTACACATTTTAAGCAAATTAACCGGTGGTAGTAAATATAGTACAATCAAGTTTGAGCCAATCATGGTAGATAAGAGATAAGTTTCTATCTCACCCAACGAACAAATCAAGATTCATTCTACTTTTGACATCGAGATTTCAATCAAATAACATCACAGTACTTGCAGCAAAAGCTGACGCAGATGTTTTAATCGCAATACCGGCAATAGAGTACGCCATCATTGAGTACACCACACTTGTTCGAGATGACAGCGACTTGCTAGTGCAGCTCTATGTTACCACTTCAATCTATAAACTCCTGCTGCTTATGAACTCATCTTCAAATCAGAGTTGAAATCTGGTACCACTAAACAGGCTATATGGGATATGCGTTACACTAGAACCAAGCTAGGTAAGGAAGTGTGCTGTTGTTTACCATTCATACATGCAATGACTGGATGTGACACTACTTGCAAAATGTGTGTGACTGGTAACGTTTACCATTGAAGAAATTTGAACTCGAAATGCATTCAGGTGTTTTCAACAATAGCATTTCTACAATAAATGAGATTGTTGAATGCGGTGAAAACGCAATGGCAAACCACACCTAAAATGAAGTACGAATAGAAAAGTTTAGTCAGAAACTTATATAACTGATGAAAAGGTTATCCACCTACATCAGCAGCATCTTACTTCCTCAAGTACAAGTTTGGCTTGAAAATAATTCTCGTGGTCCTTTGAAATTTGTATGGACTCTTTCAGAAAAGAGCTTTGTACCTGTGCCTACGGACATGCCACCAGCCCCATAGGTGTAAATTGTGCAAATACGCCAACAATTTATTTGGATGCTTCCGACGACAGTGACCAGGACATTGATGCAGTTGGCGTGGATGACGTTCATAGTTGAGCTCTGTTTGAAACGCATTTATCACAAAAATAAATATCCCAATGTTAATAATTTGTATCCAATATTTAAAAGGTTGTGAAAAAAGGGGAAAATTTATTTGTTTCATCAGTTTAACATTAATTAATAAGGCTTATTAAGGCGATCGCTCGTCTGTGAAGCTTCTTCACAGGTTGTCCCAAGTTGTCGGTCTTGAATGGTTCACCATCAAAACAATAATCATTGTTTTTAATTCGATGCTGGAAGCATCTTATCAAAAATGATGTGATTATAAGCAAATGATGATTTAAACCAGAACCATTTTTTGTTTTGAGTTTCATTGGAAGGCTGGAGTCTGTCATTGAGAAGTATTTTTTATCAAAATCGGTGAAAATAGCAAAAATATGAATTTTAATTAGTTTGTTGCTTTAATTAATTAGACTAATTAGGGCGGTCGGACAGTGGTAAAGTTTCTACACAGGTTGCCAAAGTTGATGGTCTTGAATGTACAACCATCAGAACAAAAATCGTAATTTGTTATTCGATACGGGAGGCATCTAATCAAAATTGCCATCATGATTATAAGCAATTTATTATGGTACTTTAAAACAAAATTACATGTTTTAAATATATTGTTTTGTAGAAGGTTGGATTCTCCACTGAAAAGTTTTTTTTATATAAAAATCCGTGAAAATTGTCGAAATATGAATTTTAATGAGTTTTCACATATTAATTAATTACGCTAATTATTAGGGCGGTCGGACAACGGTAGAGTTTCTACACAGGTTGTCCATGTTACCGATCTTGAATGTGCATCCATCAAAACAATAATCGTTATTTGCAATTCGATACGGGAGGCCCGGGAATGCTATGATAATTATAAACGATTAATTAAGATGAGTAAACCCAAAAAAGTATTTTTTATAATTTTCATATTTTCTAAATATGTTGAATTTATAGTCTGAGAAGTATTTGAGGTACGAATCTGTTAAAAAATAATGATGGTATGAATATTAATTAGTTTTTACATTTTAATTAGATATGCTAATTAGGGCGGTCGGATAGCGGTAAAGTTTCTTTCTCATAACCTTAACAAATAATATTTTGTATACAAAAATTATGTACAATTTGTTCAGGGTCAAATGGTTCTTTTCTTGGACTAGAATATTATTTAAACATATTACGCATAAATAGCATTACTTTAGGTTTAGACAGTAGTTAAGATTATATTTAGATCATACACTGGTGGTAAGGCACATGTTGTTATGGGGCCTTGCTCTACTCTTGCCACCAGCAATGTGCTTGTATTACTGTAATTCAATCATGTTGAAAATAAATAATAATAATAATAATAATAATAATAATAATAACACTTAATAATGGATGGGGTTCACATGCCGTGGGTGCACGTTCGATGGCAATGCCAGCCGCAAGACATGTGTGCATTGGCTCAAACGGATCCAAATCAGGTTACAAGAGGTTTATAAATAAAAGGTGCAGAAAGATTGGGAGGTTGCACGAGTGCTTGGGATGAAATGGACACGGGAACGACAATGGAAATGGAGCAGAAAATAAGGCGAAGCGTAGAACGTAACGTCACACTGAGAGGTGCAGCCATAGAAATATGTGGTCACAAAATTGAAAAGGAGATTTCTCAGAGAGAAAGGGAAAGAGATGAGAAAAACAGAAATAACGGCGGGATAAGAACAGTCGCAGGAAATTGGAAAAACGTACGCCTAGCTAGATGTAAAAGATGCTAGGGCATAAAAATCAACAAGAAAGTCGACGAGGTGTTAAGCCATTCCAGGACTTAAAGTGATCATGTGAAAACTTGAAAACGCATTTTCACATCGTCGACTGATCATCCATATTAAACTTGAAATAGGTGTGTCAATGATTGTATCTATTTGTACATTAATACCGACGGATGTACGTGTGGAGCGCGAGACTCTTGTTTCGAGAAGACCTTGGTTCGAATCCCGCCAACGGTAACCCTGTCTTCAAGTTTATTCAAAACGTTTTCCTCGGTCGTTTATGTGAATGCAAGGAATTGAGTCCTTTTAAACAGCCCTCGCACATCCCTTCACAATGATTGTCTTAACTCACACATGAAGCGAGTCGGGCATTGCACCCTGGCCAGGCTACCACGATAAATTAAAACAAAATTGTATTATGTTAAGGTTCAAAAATTGTGTTTTATCTTTTAAAAAGTTGTAATGTTTATCATTGTGTGTATAGTGCAATCATAGTTTAATTTATTTTTCCTTGGCGTACATTAGCTTTTTAAACTAAACTTTAAATAATTGAATACATATATTATATATATAGGGCCTATATCATGAATAAAATATTCAAAGCAAGTTTCAGCTATAGCGAATTAAGAGGGGTAAAGCCACTCAATGTAACTAAGTAAGTAAATCCAATTAGTTTTGTTGCTAAAAGCGAGTAACCATATTGCGGCCACATAATTACCACAAGTGCGCCTTAATATCAAATCGAGCACATGGGCTCATATGCTGAATAATAAGTTTGTATATATATATGACATAATGAAATTCTTTCGAGTTTCCGAGTTAAATAAGTTTTATTACCAACGTTTCGAACAGTTCTCCCTGCCCATTCTCAAGGTAACGACATACAAATTAAAAAACATTGAGTATTTTGAGAAGGAGCACTGGATAGATTTCGCGAACGCAAAGACTGTTGCCAGAGTGGACCATGAAGTATCTCGTATTGTTAGAGAAGCCGTCGAAATGGAGAAACGACCGCATAACTTAAACATACGAGATGATGCGAAGAGACTAGCACCCACCTGGAAACTGGCGCTACGTGATAGCCATGTGGTGCCGATAATACCCCCAGTTGCCACGGAAAATGTAGTTCCTCCAGCTAGAGTGGATAGGAGAAGAAAGAAGCCACCTGAAGCTCCACCTACCAAACGCCTGTTAAGGTCATCGCAAAGATCTTAAATGTAATCTGAGCAGTTGCAGTGACTTGTTTTGTCTTTTATATTATTTGTTATTGTCTTGTTTGTTTACTCAATGTTTTTTAATTTGTATGTCGTTACCTTGAGAATGGGCAGGGAGAACTGTTCGAAACGTTGGTAATAAAACTTATTTGACTCGGAAACTCGAAAGAATTTCATTATGTCACATTATATCCGAGAAAATCTACGTAAAAACATACACACATATATATATTATATAGTTTGTATATGTGCGATAGTCGACCATTGACAATCACGCTTATATACTGCAATAATAACATGAATTCATTGCGTTATTGATCATAATAATTTCTTAAAATATGATCAATAACACAATGACTTGCTGTTTGTATTGTAGTATATGAGCATGATTGTCAAGGGTTGCCTCACGCTCATTTCATCTACGTACTTGCACTGTTAATCAGCGTATGAGCCTATGTGTTCGATTCGATATTGATGAGCTCTTGTGGTAATTATGTGGCCGCATTGTGGTTACCTTACTCTTTTTAATGGGGCTATTTCCCCAAAAAATTATTCTTTATCACATAATCTATAGAATAATACTACACTAAAATGTAAAAAAATTATATCTTGCAACTGTGATTAAACACAAATTTTTCAATTTTTTAAATCCAGAAATTTGCGAAAATTGGCGTTTTAAATAAATAAATAAATAAATTTTATTTAGAGTCTACCCACTCAATTATATAACTGATTTTCAGTGGGGAACTTTAAATCAAAGCGACCAAGCCAACCCTGCAGGCCCCGACGCAATCGACGAGTGAGCGATAACCAACCAAAGATCGATATTTTTAATAGGAAATATAGCAATCAGTGGTATGGACAGTGCGAACACCCGCGAATCAACGCCAGAATCAACAAGGCCGATTCAGAACAACTCTGAAATTTATTATGTGCTTCGTTGCTAGGACGGCTCCAAAGTCACCGTTTTCAAACTCCTAGGACAAGAACTGATGGACTTAAGTCCAAATCAGAAGTTGAAAAACTTCTGACTTTAGCGGGAATCGCACCCTGGACCTTCTGCATTGGAAGCAGATACGCTAACCACAAGACCAACGAGCCAAATTTCTTAAATCTGCTTTAGCCTGTTTCTGTTTTGTTACACACACATAGATACTAGAGCATTATACCAATCTAAAATGCCTCTTTATAACATCGTGTCTTGAAACTGTGCACAAAAAAAAACTTATACACGCAAAAAATGCATCCCAAAATCACACCCCACCTAGGTAATCAGCATATTTTGACCGAACTACTTGTCCAAATTACAAAACAAAATATAGAGAATTTACAGAAAAGACTGTAGAGTACGTCAATAATGGCCAATATTTTTTTGAATGAAAATCCTCCAAGGTCACGGGGCATTAAGATCGTCCCCATGTTATTTCTTATGGGAGATTTTTGCCGATGGGACCTAACTCGAAAAATACCAAGTTTGACAATTTTTTGGATGTCAATGGTGGACCCAATAATTTTTCAGTCAAGTTATAAATTCATAACTACCTAGCCTATATATATATATATATATATATACTAATTTAGCGGGTAAATACCCCTTTAAGCAGAGTAACCATATTGGTTCCACATAATTACAACAAGAGCACATATCAAATCGAACACATTGGCTCATACGCTGATTAATAGAGAGAGAACGTTGCCGAAATGTTTGTACATGTGCGTGAGTCGACCCTTGATACTAAAATACTAACACGAATTCATTTTGTAATTGATCATGATCATTTCTAATGTGGTGTGAAGTGACCATAGTAATCTCAAGTTTACAGCTCGAGTCACTCGCCACGCACTCGTGCACTCGCACGCACGCATGCTTCGGCCAACGAGTGCACGCAATGTAACACGCATGCACGCCATTATATGCGCACATGACCTGGACTAAAGGGTAACAAAAATGAAATCATATCAAAGTTGATGATAATTCGAGAGATTTTTTTTGTATTTTCCTGGAGAAACCTTTCCAAAATCCTCATGCACATTCATTTTCGGCGTTATTATTCTCTGGGGATAACGTGAATTTTTGCTATCGCCAGCGATATGAATTTGTTATGCTCGTTGTCCATTATTGAATTGTTTAAATGTTTACTTGATTAAATCAAATATCGAAACAAAACCAAGTGGCAGGAATATATTTCTAGAATTTATATGGCTTTGGAACGATAATACATTGATAATTTCTAGCTACACCTTTTTGAATTCTCGCTGTCACACCCTAGCTAGCATACCAATCGCAAACATCAACAATCCTCTAGCACCACGATACTAAGTGGATTTTATTTTCGCCATTTTGATTTTTGTCCTCTGTATTTCCTGTGTATTGATTGCATATACTTTTTACAGCATTTGTCTTAAACTCTCCATTTTATAAGTAAAATTTCATCAACAATTAGATCAAAGGTGGCAAGCAAGTTTTGCGCTGTGTATGGATGTGCGACTCCAATCTTCATGAAACCTTTTGCATTGTTTAAAAAACAGATGTCCGCATTGCTGCGACACTTTGAAATTTAAATATGCACTTTATTTTATAGTCGGAATTTCAATAATGCCAATTTAATAAATTTAAAGTGTCACCGCAATGAAGCATAGTCTTAATAACTAGTATTTAAAATTTCAATATGTTATCTTTATTATTGACCTAGTAATTAGATTACTATTAATCGAAATAAATTGGAGCGAAAGTGCTGTTCTCTGTTGACGGTTTGGTAAATGTCTTACTCCCGTCAGACAGGGGGCCGGACGAAAAAAATTATTCTGCCTCGCCAGCTACCCTTCTATGGGACAACAGCAGCCAGGGTCAGCAGGCAAACAAAATTGGTCAGGGTCTTGAAATTCTATTCATTGAAACACGGGCAGAAACGAAACGAAATCGTTGCAAAGGCGCTTCACTGATAAAATCAGCAAAACACAAAACACCAAATCCATAATACATTATAAAAGTAACAACTCCATCTCCACGGCTACTTGTATTATATTATACATTAGGTAGGGATCTATCCACCCTACATGATACATCCACATATGTTTTTTGTATATATACATGTTATTTACTTTTGCTTCTAAAACATAGGCCTACTGTAATCAAAATTATGGTAAAACTGGAAGACGACGACGTGAGAAACTAGGGCCCTTCAACCGGTTAGGTCATATTGCGCCGCCTGTGATATTGAAACTGGAGTACGTCTGAAAATCCTAGGCTAGTAATAATACATACGGCGGCGGAAAGGATTCATCTACATTCAATAGCCAGGCACAAAAATCACGCAACAACACACAAGTTCAATAAATAGTTATATATCTTCATGAGATCGACCAAAAACTTCGTGTGTAGTGGCAGTGGTAAAATTATTTTGAAATTAATACACATTTCGCAATCCCTGATTTAATAATTATAATAATAATAATAACAATATCAACAATATTTTTTTATTATATAATAATATAATAATAAATATAATAATATAATATATGGATCTCATTGCTTCTTCGATAACTTATTTTTAATTAAAGTGCAACCTTGTATCACCCATATGTAAAGCTATGTGATACTTGACAAGACTGTTCGTCTTGATGCCAATCTCACAAAGTGTTTAGATTGTCTGGGTACCTAGTTACAGTGAACACATTTCTCTCAAGTAGCAGATTATCCTATTTGATGTGAAATGCTAATTTTGGTCGTAGAACTTCGATTAAAAAATTTTTCCAATGTATAGGAGTTGCAGATCTCATATATAGTTTTATAATTTAGTAACTATAAAAATATGTGTTTATTTTGACGGGGATTTTCTTGTCGGTCAGCGCGCGCCCTTATTCCGCTTATAATAGGAGCAACTAACCAAAACGTTCATGTTATGAAAGCTCATTGACTGAGCGCTACGGGGCTCCTCTTTGTCACCGCGGCACTCTCTTGAAGAGAGTGTAATAAACATATATTTTTGTAAATACTAATTTTAAAAATTATATATGAGATCAGCAACTCCTATACATTGCAAAATGTTTTTAATCGAAGTTCTACGGCCAAAATTAGCGATTCGCATTTCATAAGTAGCAGATTATCCTATTTGATGTGAAATGCTAATTTTGGTCGTAGAGCTTCGATTAAAAACATTTTTCCAATGTATAGGAGTTGCTGATCTCATATATAGTTTCATAATTTAGTAATTATAAAAATATGTGTTTATTATTTATGATTATTCGGTTTGGGTAATTTTGACAATGACCTGGTTCAGTCGCATTGCTGTCTCCAGGTATTCATACATAATGTCTCGGTCCGCCACCCGAGGCCTCCCTCTCAACCCTGTGTTATTGTCTGTGCAAAACGTTCATGTTATTGAAAGCTCATTGACTGAGCGCTACGGGGCTCCTCTTTGTCACCGCGGCACTCTCTTGAAGAGAGTCTAATAAACATATTTTTTATAAATCCTAATTTCCAAAATTATATATGAGATCAGCAACTCCTATACAGGGCTGGACTGGCCCGCCGGGACACCGGGAAAAATTCCGGTGGGCCGCCGCCAAGGATGGGCCGCTACCGCGAAAATAAAATCTTTTCTATATTTAATTCAAATGAAAGTTTCCATTTCGTTACCTCTCAGGTAAAATACCACCATTGATCTGGTTGTAGTTGTTGCTATGTTTGTAATATGTATCAGGCCGGGTCAGTTATAGGGCCGGTATGTCAGTGTGAGGTATGTTGGGGCCGCGAGAATGTAAAGAAGGGTTTATCAGGGCCGGTCACTGTCACCAAGAGTGCTAACAGTAACACAGATTGGCTGATGGGGCTTAACGTCTCATATTTATGCACTAACAAAGGCATCGGTCAATCTCCGAAGGCCTTTTCATACCAAGAAGACACAATAACGTCATTAGTTGTTTTACTGAGAATTTGTTTTCAATTTCATGTGCTTTCTCAACGTTCATGTAACAAAAAAAGTTCCTATAATTATACAAAATACAAATTTTCATTTTTCGAGCAGTCTACATTCAACACTCAATCGTGGAAGGTCGGTCTCGCGTTCGCTATATTTTAGTAACTTGCGTTTTTCAAAATAGTGGAATATAAGATGGTGTTTTAAGTCAGTGGCGGAACTAGGCGCCCGCATGGCCCGCCCGTTTAGGGGGCCCCGTTAAAAAAAAATCATTAAAAAAAGTATTTCACCCTGTTTGGAAAATATTGAATTTATTTTCGTTGCTAAAATGACCGTTTTGTGAATCTAGCAGTTTGAAGGGGAAATCTAGCGGATATTTAGGAATTTTTAGCGTCTACAACACAACAACAATTTTTTTTTTAATTTTTAAATTTCTGAATTGTAGTAAATAACAACACACAAAAACTACATTATTTTGGTATTGCATTCAGCCCACAACTTTTTTCTAAAACGCACCAAACGCACTCTAAAAACCTGATTTTCAAAATTTAAGCCTGCGGAGCTATTGTTGGGAGGCGAACACCCCACCTTCGTACTTGGTTCCTATATAATACCCCCAGGATGAAAAGCCCAAATTTAACACTGAGCCTATGTATGTGTGTATCTATTAGGGGGGGCCCCCATAGAATTTTTGCGGGTGGACCCACGACACGAAGTTCCGCCACTGCTATAAGTGGATCTTGGCAAATCTTGCACTGTCCATGTTTAGTATTAAACCAGAGTGCTGCATGCGTGTATTAGTACGTACTGTGATTCGATAAGAGGAATAAGTGTTGCATGTTTGTGTAAACTCAAAGTTACACTTGTAAAATTAACACTATCACTACAGGAACTTAAACGATTATGGTACATGAGCTTTCTTTTGCGATGTTTTAGTAAATAAAAACGTTTATTTAAAATCACATTATCCCTTTTCCACGTAATAAATGAGAATACTAAAATTTTGCCAACAAACTCGAACAATATTTACTAGCATAATAGTTGGAATTTGGGTAATATTGGAACTAACTAAGATAGAAAATGGTCAGGGGTGGATTTAACGGCCTCTATTTTATCGAGTGCTAGAAGTGACACAAAAGAATAAAAATTTTCGTTTTATGCAGATCGAAAGTAATATATTACACCAGTTGAGAGTGCGGTTAAATTATCGGAAGTTAATTCAGTGAACTAAGCAACCGCGCGTTCCGCATGGAAATTTATCTTAAAACGCATTTTAGACCATCAAAATTACTGCATTACCAAAAAAAAATCGCCTGCGGCGCAAATAGCCTCCGGCGGCTGGGGCTTCGCCCCAGACCCCAGCTGTACCACGCAACCTCGTGGGCCAGTTCTATTATGTGTCCCGGGCCGACTTCATAGTCCCAGTCCAGCCCTGCTCCTATACATCGCAAAATGTTTTTAATCGAAGTTCTACGGCCAAAATTAGCGATTCGCATTTCACAAGTAGCAGATTATCATATTTGATGTGAAATGCTAATTTTGGTAGTAGAACTTCGATTAAAAACATTTTTCCAATATATAGGAGTTGCTGATCTCATATATAGTTTTATAATTTAGTAATTATAAACATATGTGTTTATTATTTATGATTATTCTGTATTCATACATAATGTCTCCGTCCACCACCCGAGGCCTCCCGCTCAACCCTGTGTTATTGTCCGTGCGAGCAGGTAGTCGACATCAGAGCGAGATATGAATGCGGTGACAAACAGTGGAAGAGGAACTTCTAAAATTATTCCTCAATCACTTGTCATGGTTGGACCAATGAACGAAAACCAGTGCAGAGTATTGGGTCAGCCCATTTCCCTCCCTTTTTTACCCACCCACTTTCTGTTAAAGCTTCATGCTTGAATAGCTTCAAAAGGGGTCTGCGCCCTTAAACATTGCCCATGTTTGCAACCTTTCAGTTTATTCCGATACTCTTTCAAGCATCCTTTGGTTTCAAAAGAGTGGATCGAAGATGTGGTCTCTATATAAATTGGTTTGTTTCAAATATTTTACAATTCTACGGTCTCTAGGCAAAGAGGAAGTAAGAAGGTAGGCCTAGGGGTTAGCCTAGACTCATGTAGGCTATATCTAGCCCTAAAAGTTTTTTTTTTTAGGTAGGTGCCCTTGGATGTATAGGCTATTTCAATATAATATTGATAGGGCCAAGTGAGGCTATTGCCATTGGTGGAGACACAAGGACACAAGGTGTCTACGAAAACAAAGGCAGAGGCTTCATGTGCAGGAATTTTTAAAATGTTATTTATCCTCTACCAGCACGGGTACGGGAGTACCCAATCGAGGGAGCGAAGCTACTTGATCCACAGAGCGTCGAAGAAGAATATAAAAATAAAGAAATTCGTCGTGAGTTAATCTTTTTGGTGGCGGCGCCGGGTTAGCTTTCCATTCAAATGTTTTTTGATTTTTCTCTCAGGAGTAGTAACCAATATTGAAATTTCACTTAGGTGCACAAACCGTATAACAAGCTGAAAATGTAACTAAACGTTTCTTGGGCCCTCACAAATGTGTGGTGCAAAATTATCAGAAATAACTTTAGCCGAAAAGGGTTTTAAAAAATGGCAAACGGGTAACTTTTCAAAAAATGAAAAGTTTTGTAACATCATTAAGGAGTAGCTGGAAGCAGATTGTCTAGACAAAACTGCACATGTCTTGTTTTTAACACTGCTTTTAAATATCCATAAACGTAATCAAAGGTAAAAACCTACAATTTTAATTTTATATAGTCTGTTTTACACATAAATAGACCCCGAAATGCATTTTCAAACCGTTTCGCAATATTTCAAGCTCATTCTTTAGATGAAATATGTAGAAATATCGAAAGCTTATCCAGAAATAGGTCATCTATGTGTCTGCTTTGATAAAAAAATTGAAACATTGAAAAACGTACATTTGTGAACATTGATTGTACGCTCGAAGCCTCGTAAACTTTATTGTCCACTTTTCTAGCCAAAATATAAACATTGCTAAATTTGGATTTGTAACATTGTATATACCCTGCCAACTAGTAACATAATGTCAAACAAATCGACAAATGGAACCATTTTACATCAGACATTAGTTGGAATATCATAGAACCTGATTAAAATAAAACGGAACCCTTCGAAATAAATCGCAACATGTGCATTGTACTCGGTTTTTACAACGCTTATATTAGCTTCATGTGTTTGTCTGTCTGTCTATCTGTCTGGACGGAATCTTATAATCGATGTTTCACCCACTTCCCAATGTCCGATCGAACTGAAATTTTTCACACGTACTTATTCTTGATGAAAATAGATGAATCAATTAATAGATTCACTAATTAATCAATTAATTCATCGTTATTAATTAATCAAACAAAGTTCATATGGGAAATTAGTCACAGCTAGTAAGGATGGGCCAACCAGATGAAGAAATTCAGACACGTCCAGTGAGCACATATATTCGATTACAACATTCGTTAAGACTAACAAGTTTAAAATAATATTACATGAAAAAAATAATTATTTTAAAACAACGCTTAGGGTTAAATGTACTAAAAAGTAAAAAATAAATTTTCGCCCAACAAATTTCTGCCTTACTCGGAAATTAAAAGCGTTGGGCGCTTACTACATAGATTACAGAATTTTGTTGTTCATGGAAGGAAAGCGCCCAACGCTTTTAATTTCCGAGTAAGGCAGAAATTTGTTGGGCGAAAATTTATTTTTTACTTTTTAGTACATTTAACCCTAAGCGTTGTTTAAAAAAAAAATTTTTACATGGAAAATCAGCAACACGTGACTACATACGTATAACACGCTGTGTTTTTAACCAAACCTTCCTTAGGTCCTGTGTTTCCAGTGTGTGTGTGTGTGTGTATTTTTTATTTATTTATTTATAAAGGGGCCGATAGGGGAGAGATAACGTATTCCAAAAGGATAAGTTTCTCAATAACGATAACCGAAAGAACATAAAGGTGACGGAACATCAAATTGACTTGAAGATATAATGAGAAACAAAAGAATAAGAATGAAAGAGGATGAGCCTGATGGGCTTCTTCCTTTCCGTCAAGATACTAAAAACCAAGGAGAAAATAAACAATAAACAATGTTAGGGTTTGGGAGTGCAAACCCTATCGGTCACTAAATGAAAACAGAAGGTCCTTACTGGTTCAGTGCCTGAATAAAGAGGAGCTCCCCATCAAGGATGGAGCAGAGCGCCTCTCTATCGCACCATTTTGCCTCAAAGCCGTCTATCGTCCCTCGCCCAAGGTGCCAAGCATATTCCTTGAGGAGTCGGGACTTCAGACGGGCCTTGAGGACAACTTCGTAGGGAGCAGGCACTCTGCCATCCTTGAAATAGCAGACCAGGAGCCTGTAGACCGTGCTCTTGGCCAACACGAGAACGAAATTGGCAAGATCGATTTGGGTGACAGAGGATGATTTGTCGGGCCAGAAACCGACATACAAATCCCTCAGAGACAGTCTAGGGCGTCCCAGAATGCCCCTGATGAGGGAGTCAGCCAATCGCCACATGGGTGTTGCCTGCCGACAGGACACCAGCATGTGCCACGCTGACCCCTCGACCAGGCACCAGGGGCACAGGCGGGAGGCGGCCAACCCTGCATGATAAAGGAATATGGGGTCAGCTAGACGGTTCTTGTTGAAGCGCCACACCACCTCGGAATCGAGTCCCAAGGACGGTGAGCGGGCTAGGCCTTTCCAGTTGACCCGGTCATTGGACCATTGGCCCTCTGCGGAACCGTCTATGCCAAGCCCCTTGACCATGATGTCAAACAGGATCGACCGCCTGTTGGAATGCGGAAGCAGAGGGACCCACTTGCCGGAGAGCGGGACTTCAGACGGGCCTTGAGGTGTGTGTGTGTGTGTGTGTGTGTGTGTGTGTGTGTGTGTGTGTGTGTGTGAGTGTGTGGTGAAGAATTACCCGAAATCACTTGAGCGAAAAAGGTCCCAAAAAATCTCGGTAAAAACGGCAAAAGGTGAAAAATATATATTTTAGTTTACAATTTCCTCCATTTTTGCTTTAGAATCTTTAATTTTTTGGTATGCAACAAACAATCAGATACAAACGTAAGTAATTACATAGTGTAGGCCTAGTATGTTGGAAAATGAAATGGGTCATACATAGAAAGACAATATTGTAATTTTCTTATTTCAGCCTACAAATACAATGTTGCATTACGGTAATTCACATTTTAGTTTTCTAGCCTACTACATGATCTATCTAAAGTCTAAAGTCTATTTAAGAAAAATAAACCCTAGATGTGATTTTCTTCGCATTTTATTTTTAGATTAGTTTGAACGGGTTATACTGCTGAAATGATGCCACCTTTTCCTTGGGTATATCAAACTTTTTGTAAAACTATGACGAATTTACACGTATCCTTTTTATAATTAAGATTTTAAAGTTTAAAAATGGTGAATTTGTAATAAAAGTTTTGTGGCTGTGCTGTGTGTTATTTAAATGTTGATGTGTGCTATAATAGTTTTAAAATATTCATATTCATTGTGATTTTTGATAATGATAACGGTGTTAACCTCAACTGATGTGATTCCGCGAGTGTTCGTACAACTTTGCACTAAATACATCATAATTTATTAAAGTAGCCTATTATAAGCCTTTTTAGACTTTCAAGTCTATAGACAGTGTAAAAGTTTGCATGTCATCAAGTGATGCCGAGTTCCTATGTAAAGAACATGCACAGTGCATATTTTGTGATTTATTTTGTAGGGTTCCATTTTATTTTGAACCGGTTTTATGATATTCCAACTAATGTATTATGTTTTTGTCAAGTTTAATAACATATGTTACTAGTTGGCAGGATACATAATGTTTCAAATTCAAATTTAGCAATGTATATATTTTGACGGTAAAAGTGGATAATAAAGCATACACGGCTTCGAGCGTACAATCAATGTTCATAAATGTACGTTTTTAAATGTTTCAATGTTTTTATCCAAGTAGACACATAGTTAACTCTATTGCTAGATAAGCTTTAGATAATTCTAGATATTTCGCCAGAAGAATGAGATTTAAATAATGCGACACGGTTTAAAAATGCATTTCGGGGTCTATTTATGTGAAAAAATTATAAAACATTGTAATTGTTGGTCTTTGAATTTGATTACGTTTATGGATATTAAAAAACAGTGTTAAAAACAAGACATGTCCATTTTTGTCCAGACAATCAGCTTCCAGCTATTCCTTAATGATGTTACCAAACTTCCCCTTTTTTGGAAAAGTTACCCTTTGCCATTTTTTAGACCCTTTTCAGCTCAAGTGATTTCGGATGATAATACACAGTAGTTTAATCAGGGTGTTGAGAACACTTGGTTGAATTTGAGCTTGATATACGGTTTGTGCACCTAACTTCTTTATTTAAAGAGCTAGAGCAAATTCGTTACAGGCCTAGTAATGGTGGATGTACTGGGCACTGAAATTTCAAACTTTCTGGAGGGCTAGCCAGTCATCCTTACCAACAGGGTCACCAAAACATTAGACTTTATATCATCCTTATTGAAGGGGAATGCCGTATATAAAACACATGTCAGTCGGGCGTCGGGAAAGTTTTTATAATTAGACGTGACACACGCAGACGGACTGACGGATTGACAGAAAAGTGAAGCTAATATTTTAGTATCGGACCTCGTCACCATCATATTAAACTGATTTTTTATTTGATTAGAGGCAAATGCCGTTTAAAATAGATGCAGATGGTGAAAAAACATGTCTTGCATTTTAGTACTGCAATGTTTGATACATTATCGTGAGTGTTAGAAAATGATTTTTTAAGTTGCAGATGATAAAGAAACTTATCTTGCATTTTATTACTGCAATGTTTGATACATTATCATTAGTTTTAGAAAATGATTGTTTAATATGCAACTTCCCCTTTTTTGGAAAAGTTACCCTTTGCCATTTTTTAGACCCTTTTCAGCTCAAGTGATTTCGGATGATAATACACAGTAGTTTAATCAGGGTGTTGAGAACACTTGGTTGAATTTGAGCTTGATATACGGTTTGTGCACCTAACTTCTTTATTTAAAGAGCTAGAGCAAATTCGTTACAGGCCTAGTAATGGTGGATGTACTGGGCACTGAAATTTCAAACTTTCTGGAGGGCTAGCCAGTCATCCTTACCAACAGGGTCACCAAAACATTAGACTTTATATCATCCTTATTGAAGGGGAATGCCGTATATAAAACACATGTCAGTCGGGCGTCGGGAAAGTTTTTATAATTAGACGTGACACACGCAGACGGACTGACGGATTGACAGAAAAGTGAAGCTAATATTTCAGTATCGGACCTCGTCACCATCATATTAAACTGATTTTTTATTTGATTAGAGGCAAATGCCGTTTAAAATAGATGCAGATGGTTAAGAAACATGTCTTGCATTTTAGTACTGCAATGTTTGATACATTATCATTAGTTTTAGAAAATGATTGTTTAATATGCAGATGGTTAAGAAACTTGTCTTGCATATTATTATACTGCAATGTTTGATACATTATCATGAGTTTTAGAAAATGATTGTTTAAGATGCAGATGATTAAGAAGCTTGTCTTGCATATTATTACTGCCATGTTTAATACATTATCGTGAGTTTTATAAAAATGATTGTTTAAGGTGGGACAGGACCTCGGTATAGTGGCCTATGTTGGTGGAAGGAGAAGCTTGAGAGAGGCCCTGGAGGTGGGACTTTACAAGTGACGCTCATAAATATTCGAAAATGAGCCGTCCAATACACAGTCGCAGTTGCCTCGTGTGGATGTGTATACACAATGTACTGCAGAAGCTCCGAAAGCGCGCGTCTCAGTCAGCGTAGCGCCAGATCGTTCACACACGCAGCTTCTCGGCTCGGGCTCCGTCGTCGAACGAGTTAGAACAAGATGATGTTAGCTGTTCTAGGAGGGTAGGTGGCTGAGTTAAATAACATCAAACCATATTTTGTTCAGTCTCATACATAATATTAAAGTAAACACTAATCATGTACATTATCAGGAAATACCAAAATGGCAATTGTATGCTGTGAATGAAGAAAAGATTCATAAAACTTCCGGACTAAAAACTAAGTGGATTCAAACCCACGTCCGTAATAGGTACCCTGTACCAGTACCGCCCGAACCGCATGTAATGTAAAAACAACGTTGCTGAAAGACTTCATGAGATACCTGGCAACTGCATTTGAACAAAGGGTTGTATGTTTAAATTGCTTTGTAAGTATTCATTTTATCATTCAATTGTAGACGTTTATTGAGTTAGTTACGGAAGTACCATTTTATGTATGATGTATCCATTTAATTTGGGCGATCGTGCAAATCCACCTCCTGGTGTAATTAAGACCAGTGCCTTGCCCCTCCCCCACCCCGCGAAAAAAATACCAGCTTAAATATCATATTCTGTAAAATCATCTATTCATTCTTTTTTCGTACAGCTAAAACATAAAAACCACTTCAAAAATACGTATTTTCAAAAAATTGCTCGTGGTCTTATGTCCCGTTATTAATTTTAAGGATAATTCTTTGCAATTAGGTGTGGCTATCGTTGGATAAGTTTTTTTATTGACATTCTTGCACAAGTTGGTAAATGGTAATGATATTACTAACAGTTCAGATGCAATCATCAACACATGAGTGCACGTTGCGCCGCACGTCGCGTTAACTTCAGCGACTCGGCAACTCCTCGAAATAATTCACATTATTCACAGATAACGTTACAGGATATTTATTTTATACATCTCTCTTGAGAGTTTTATCAAACCATGTAACTGATAAACATAGGTGAAATCCTATAGTAGCCTATATTATAATCATGTTTTCTATGAACTCGTCCGAAACCCTAATAACTTCCACATAATATAGATAGATTTATATGCACATTTAACAATTATCGTAAAATTCTCCCCGCTTGGGATTCCCCACGATTCGTGACTGGTAAAAAGCAAAGAATCAAACAAACAAACAAACACAAAAAAATAACAGTCAATCTTTCTTCTCCACTCAGTCAAATTGAGTCTTCGCTTCACACGTTACGCACTTCCATTGAGCAGGTCATGGAGTGGGTGTCTCCCCTGCTCCACACCGCGCAATCATTCGCGATGTCTTTGGTGTAGTTCTCTGGCGTATGTATGCCGCGCAGACCGCTGAGTCATAGTCTCAAAGGAGGAAATAAAACGGATGGCCCGAAAGTTGACACAGACAGTAGATATGGACCATATGGACACAAGGAAAAAAATACGTCAATGGCGAGAATGTTTAGGCTGCTATAATAGCAACACTCGACTACAACAATGAATCAAATTAATCGAAACTAAGGATAAACCACACCACAGGTTGTTCAGGTCGCAAACAAACTAAAACAATGCAAAGTTATAGATAATGAACATTGGTTGGGGTCAATTAGGCAGAAAACTTGTAATGACCGATTGACCGTTGTTTGTTCACATACAATTATTATTGGTGCTCGTTAGGGAACCGCAGTCAAGCCGAGCACTAGTACACTCGGTCGGGCACCTCATAAAACTAGCAGCGTTGGGGTGTTTTCGAAATATCACCCAGCTGTCAAGAAACGTAATACATGATAGAAAACTGTCATAATCGAGTGGGGTATGAACATTCTTTCTGGGTAAAAAACGGGGGTTGAAACTCGCTCAAAATACTTTCCGGGTGTTATCTATAGGTGCCCGTCAGGACGCCGCGCAGCCAAGCAGCGGTGTGCTAACACTCGGGCTACTATAACAAACTAATAGACCCTAATTCGACACCAGACGGGTAGGTCTACACTCTACAACGTTCAAATTTAACATGCACGTAATAGTGATATGGTGCAATTTGAAACAAAAAGCTGAAAAAGTTACCTGGAAGTCGTTGAAATCAAGGTTTTATATAAATTTAACTATAGAAACTAAACAACAATCTATACAACAAATGTATGTAAACACAAATAAAAAAATCCATCCTAGTGGGGTGTCGAACCCTGGGACTCCCGATTGCCGGTCGAATGCTTTTCCCCTAAGCTACCGGAACGGTTTACTTCAACCGACTTCAACATATCTGGATTGTTGGTGCATTGTAGATCTGAATAGAAAGGAACAGTACTGTGACGATTCTGCTGCCTTTGAACTGACCATCTAAACACGATTTAGAATGTCATGAGCGAGGGTTTATTTCTCAATTGGAAACACTCTCGTAGGTGTAATCAATTTTACAGAAATCAATCCAGAAATCTATTCAGATCTATACAATGTACCAACAACCTGGATGTTATGAAGTTAACCGTCTCGGTAGCTTAGGGGTAAAGCACTCGACCGGCAATCGGGAGACCGCGTTACGGTACCCCGCTGGGAAGGATTTTTTTATTTCTGGATTGATTTCTAAAAAAGCACATAGATTATTTAAATGATGCTCCATTTTATGTGTTTTGAAAACCAAGTGTTGGGAGGGTGTTGCTTTATTTTAGTTGATTCTACGTCATTATTATCTAAACTTCTACGCTATAAATACATTAATTTACTTTGCCCCGTGACCGCATCGTTGCATATTGCTCGGCATAATAAATTTGCACGCACTATTACAAGAGGCGAAGGAACCTTTGGAGCGGGGCAGGGGGGGGGGGGGGGGGGTAAACCAAAGTGAGTAAAATATTAATCCCAGAATTTCCGTAGTAAATAAGCGCATCCACTTATACAATTCGACAGCCACCTTGCATATGTTTGCCTGTATGTTTCGTTATTACATAAAAAATTAGGTTAAAATTTACTGAAATGGAGCATCACATTTTCTGTTTCGGAATTCGTTTTTTTAATGTATATTTTCGTTTAGAGATTTTTATCTAATAATATCTGAATGGACTACTTTTGAAGAATGACAATAATATGTAACTTCATTTCCAAAGGTTAACAACACCACTTACAAGGTCAATGTAGTAAAAGCTTAAAGTTTGCTCTCATATACATTACGTAATGAGGGCTCGAACAAGTGAAATTCTGTATAGTACATAATCAACGCCCTGCAATGCACAACCCGCCACTGCATGACGTATAGTGGAGTGGAACACCATTTCAATGAGTTCAAGAGAGCAGTCAAAAATTTGTATTTTCAAGTTTTCATATTCAGATCCAAATATTTTACGTTGTCTTTGTCTGTTTCTTCTAGAATCTAGGCTGCATAGATATGTATATTCTAATGAAAACTACAGAACGGACAGAGTTTATTGCTCTTATTATGGTTGTTTTACAGAATTTGCTATGTATAATTGCATGACACAACTAACATTATAAACACTTAATAATTTGTGAGTTTTTGGAAAATACGCAAAAAATGTAGCAATGATTGTCATTTACACACGTCGGGAGTGATTAAAAACGCGCGATGCACGGCCTTGGGACAGTCTCATCGGCGAGATTTGAGCTCGAGTCGAGGGGAGGGGGGACTATTAGATTCAATGCGTTTATCTGTGATTTATCGGTGATCTGTGACGCAGCGATCATTGCTTTTCTTCATCTAGAAATAATGCGGTCAGTGAATAAGTAAATGCGAATACTGCTTGTACAGTGTACGGATTTTAATTTATAGCCTAGATGTAGTCCTTTATTATAGATTTGATTATTTCTGGGTATGCACACAGTCCCGCACTGTTTTCACTGTTGTCTATGATATGATTAAATCAACGCTATCACACACCAATAATAAAATAGAAGTACCTAGTAGACCGAATTAATAACGCCATATCCAAATCTCAGTTGGTTGGAGCATCAGCTCAGACAGCGGAAGACTGGGGTTCTATCCTCAGTTGATACAATTTCTTTATTATGTTACCGTTATCAAAGGCTAAAACTCAGGAACTTTAAATCGATTATAAATGACTTGTTACAAATAAACATTACATATTATTTCTCGATTTGGTTAATCGGGAAACACTGCCGTAGGTGTAATTGTTATTATTTAATACAATCCAGAAATTAAAAAAGTTTTTATTGGTTTTGTGGTGGTCTAGGGGTTAAGCCGCTCACCTGGAATGTGGGAGATCCGTGGTTCGAGTCCCGGTCGGGGCGAACTTTTTTAATTTCTGGATTGTATTAAATAATAACAATTACATATTATACCACCACGGAACAATATTTACATTTTTAGATTGCCTTGCGCTCTGCGCATAACAAAACGAGTTGTTTGTGACGTGGCTCATCCAACAGACTAATAAAGAAACGCTCCTATAGAACCAAATGATCCGGGTTCGAGCCAAAACGAGGCATTTTCAATTCGAATCTTTGAATAGTAATAATTTGTTTAGTACCATATTCACAAAGATTGCGATACATTCTTTAAAGTAACTATATTTTCACATCATGTGTGCGGCGTGTTCTAATTATGAACAGATGGCCATTGTAAATCATACTACCATATTTTAGCATTGCTTTTCATCGAAGATATGTATGACCTATTATGATTTTGCTATGTACGTGTTCTCATTGGGCTCATCTAAACAAAATTAATATTAACCTGTTGATTGAAGCAAAACCTTGCATACATCTCAATATGTCTTATACTGTTACCGTGTTCTATAACAAATACGTTTTATAGGCATATGCATTGTGTGGTGTTCTGCATTAGTTAAACAATTTTACTCATGGCCAATGAAATCGTTTTTTCGAACATAAATAACCCCCCTGTCACTCAAAAAGTCGTATCGCCAGAGTGCGCCACTTGCTGGGGCTAAAAAGGCCTAAAATAGCGGCAAAACATGCATTCGTAGTTCAGTAGTTTAGCGGTAACTACACACACGATTTTGATAATTTTATTTTTATTTTGAAGATAAATGTTGAAATTAGAACTTATGTTTTGTACTTTTTCCATAATTTATTTTGTAATTTTTTTATAAAGCTCTAAAGTGAAGGTAAATTTTCAAAATATTGACCAAGTTCGCAATTTTTTATAAGACATTATTATATTTAATTTCGAAAATCGACAAAACATAAGTCCTAGTAAATTTTATCGTGAATAGAATAAAAAAAAAATTATGCCGATATGACAGTTGTGGGTCGAGTTCTAACTGAAATGCTGGGACACTGCATCGCACCGATATTATAGCTACTCCTGTGCAACCGTTCGGAACATGCAGTTTTGCTACTCGCAACAGAGGTTCAAAGCTGCGCCGATTACGCACAAACTAATAATATAATATTGACTGTATTTTACCCACTCTCAGATTAACGTTCAACCTATTTGCGCTTTTAATAATATTAACGATCAACATTACCAAAAATGAAAAAAATAATGTTGAATTGAGCTTTTATATAACATTTGCACAAAATGGTTGTGCATATTTTGAGAGTTTGACATAAGCTAGAACAATTATTCGAAATAGCGCTAGTAGTGGATTTTGTTAACAACATTACTGAAATCGTTGCCGATGTGGTAATTTTTAAGCTTCCTAAAACGGAACAGAAGTGCAATGTCTACACTCAATCAAATATTCCTTCAATAACGGTTTTTTCACCACCGAGTTCGTTGGTTTGCCACAGATCGCTCCACAGTAGTTATGTGACTCAAACAAAAGAAGAGGCGCTTAAACCGAACTGGACGCAAAACCGCCCAAAGCATTTTGGCAGGCTACCTGTTTCGAGGAAGGGTTAGAAAATAGAATTGCTCGTCTAATGTACGCTTGACAATAAAATTCCTGTCATAATAAACATACATTTTTTATAGTTGCTAATATATGAAATTATATTTGATATCAGCAACTCCAATACATTTCAAAATGTTTTTAATCAAAGCTCTACGACAAAAATTATGCATTTTACGGCAAATGGGTTACACTATCAACTTCAGAGATGGTAAAGCATGTGAAATGTTAATTCTGGTCGTGGAGCTTCAATTAAAAACATTTGCAATGTGCAGGAGTCGCCGATCTCAAATATAATTTCATAAATTAGTAATAATGTAAAATATGTGTTTATTAAGACAATAATTTTCTTGTCAGGTGTATAGACGAGCAACAAACCACAACGTTCGTGTTATTGAAAGCTCATTCACTGAGCGCTACAGGGAGTTCTAAACGCCTATGTACAATAAATTGATCAAACTTATTGAATTTATTGGATGAGCGTAGCGAGCGTAGCGAGCGAAGCAAAGATTCCATTTCACTACACTGGAAAAAAAATATTGAATATTTTTTTCCATTCTTTTTTTCTTTCTTTTCTTTGTATTTTTGGCTGTTTGTTTACACGATTCCGGATAAACCGATACTTTAATTGCGATGAAATTTTCTGGAGACCTTCAAAATCTCTGAACTTAGAACTGCCACGTTTTTGAGCGCAATCGAAAAATTATTTCTCATGAAAATCGCAATTTTATGATTTTTTTCGATTTTTTAAAAAATTCTTCGACAGAACACCTACATGCTTTATCCGATTTGAATGATTTTTTCACAGAACCATAATTTCATGAACTAAGATATTCGTGTGAAATTTGAGCACAATCAAAAAATTATTTCTTATGAAAATCGAAATTTTACGTTTTTTTTAACAATTCTTTGACTTATAACACCTACATGCTTTATCCGATTGTAATGATTTTTTCACAGAACCTTACTTTTATAAATAAATATATTCGTGTGAAATTTGAGCGTAATCAAATAATTATTTCTTATGAAAATCGCAATTTTACGATTTTTTCTTTTTTAAAATTACGATTAATTAAAAAAATTAAAAATTAAAGTTTATTTTTTATTTGATTTAAATTTAATTTAAAAAAATTCTTCAACTTAGTAATGATTTTTTCACAGAACAACAGAAAATCCGCATAACACATGGCAGCTCAATGCACCAATTATGCTCATCCAACAACGCGGCGAGCTCATCATTGAGCCTCCTACTCAGTCGTTGTTGATATATTATGTATTGATTGATTGGATGAGCAAAGCGAAGATTCCATTTCACTACACTGGAGAAAAAAATCCGGAATGTTTTTTTTCTTTTCTTTCTTTTGTTCTTTTTAGGGCGCGACTCTCGGGAGCGGCCTTATAGGTTTGCAACAAGTTTATAGATTATGTATCTGTGTACATTTGGAGCGCGTCAAGACCTATGCATTTATTTGAAGTAGAAGATATTAACCAATGTCAACGAAACTTTACAATCATGATTCCAAAAGAACACTGCATCACTCCTTAAAATTTTATACTGTTTTGAGGGGCGTAAGTGTTCCTAAATGAAAGTTTAGTCAGCCGTCAAATTTTGAAATTTTACACATCTTGATAGTTTTTCATCAAAAGTCTGCTATCAATTTTGAGTTATCGCAACGAAACTCAAACTCGACCTGCCTCGATTGTTTGTGAATAGAATACTACCAAATAAATTTTCATGACGTCATTAGTTGCAAGCACGTGTGTGACAGAAATTAGTCAGATCCGTGTACATTTAGCGCGCGTCAAGACCTACGTATTTATTTGAGGTAGAAGATATTAACCGATGTAAACGAAACTTCACATGCATGATCCCAAAAAAACCATGCATCACTCCTTAAAATTTTATACTTTTGTGGGGGGCGTTAAGTGTTCTTAAATGCAAGTTTAATTTACTTATTTTTTTTCGGATCCGTGTACATTTAGCGCGCGTCAAGACCTACGAATTTATTTGAGGTAGAAAATAATAATTGATGCAAACGAAACTTTACAGGCATGATCCCAAAAGAACCGTGCATCACTCCTTAAAATTTCATACTTTTGTGAGGGACGTAAGTGTTCTTAAATGCAAGTTTAATTTACTCATGTTTTGCTTTCGATCCGTGTAAGGGTTGGTCGTAGCTAAGTGATGAAACTTGAGCAAGGGTCTGGCTCGCTCTCTTGGTGATTGAAGCGTTTTTTGGGGGGGGGGGGGGAGTGGCATACCTTTTGAGTGTGACTCCAGGCCTCTTAGACTACCATCTGGGTTTTGTCTCGAAGTGTGTTTCTGCTAGTTGGTGATTAAGCACGTGTAATCAAAATGCTAGTGTTAATAGGATATTGTTTCAGTTCCTTCTTGCAATTGTTTACTTTTCGACGTTAGAAGACGCTGTGAGTGGGCTACGTGCCACAAATACTACCGTATGGCAGTGATTACCTTCATGCGCGACGTAAGAGATAAAAATATTCACCTAAAATGTATAAAAATACGTGATTTTTTAAATATATTTCGACGTTAAAAGACGCTGTGAGTGGGCTACGTGCCACAGATTTGACCGTATGGCAGTGATAACCTTCATGGTATGTTACCAATTTTGCGTGATCACAATGTTACTTACAAAAATTCATACCTTGATCATTTGACTAAAAAATGGCATTTAACTAATTACGAATTTTATTCTTCATATAAATCATTATTTATATTATTCATTTCATCATCTAATTATTAATCCAATGAATGGTTTTGAGACATTTAAATATTTTGAACAGATCATGGATTGGCCGCATGGTCTAGCAGTGGAAGTTTGTTTACTTTTTGTTTCCTGAGTGGCTACTCCACATGTCTGGCGTTCGAGGGGTTGTCTTGAGTAAACATTCTGATACGACTTTTTATTTGGGTGCTCCCTGTGTAACTACGTGTGCATAAAATAATATTGCCAGGGATCTTGACCTAATATTTCTCAGTGGTGATTACTAACTTATCTAAACATTCGACAACCATCCGCTAGCGTCTTACGCAACACTCCCATGTGTGGGATTTCCCCAGCCTCTATGTAAACAGCCAATTGACGGAGATTATTGATGTCGCCTCGCGACACATAAGTGGGCTCGGTTCTTTACAAAATTCCTTACACAACACTAACAGTGAGTTCCCTGTCTGTTATCACGGCAACAGTGACGCAATGCAATAGAGTTCTGAAAATAATAATAATATAAAAGCACTGAAAATCAGTTATATAATTGAGTGGTAGACTAAATACAATTTATTTTATTTATTTATTTTATAGACTCCTTAATGCTGGAGGTTGCGAGTTCGATACGGGTTACCGGCCACAAGTTATGAAGAAATATAATTTGGAGTTGGTTTCATATAGTGATTGCAAGGCTGCGGGCTCCTTTCAGTTTGAAGTATAATAATGTCCCTATAGTGCGTTGTGCGAGATTTACCATTGGGAAATTTAATAATGATTAGCTTTAGGCCCGTAATTTCATATAAAGTTGATATTTGGCAAAATTGTGAAGGCACACTTTATTATTTTACTGTTTCGTGCGCTAATAGAAACCCAGGGCAAACCAAAGACAAAGTCATTTTCACTAAAGATGAACTTGTTTAAAAATGATCTCAAAACTTTTTCAAAACTGGATTTAATTGTAAGGCCTACTTTTATCTGGGTGGCAGTGTAGTGGGTGTATACATGACGGTTTTGAAAACAGTTTTGAAGTTAAACCCGAGAAGAATGTTTTTGATTTGAACCGATCCAAACCTAGTTTCGAAGCGTATACATAATGTTTTCAAACTTAAAAGCGTTTTAAATAGATTTTAAAACCGAATGTATATTAGATGTATATATCCTTCTCGAATTAAATAATAATTACAGGGGAGATTTACTAAAAATTACGTTTTATAACTTCTACTTACATAATATTAAGCCTGGTGATTTAGCAGTCACAATACAAATAAGCAATTTTTGTTGTTGCTTTCATTATGTCATATATGAGTATAAGAAATCAATTATTTTCACCAGTCATTTTTTTGGTTAGTACTGAATATATAAGTAGTATAAGTTCTAAGTAAGTTCTAAGTTCATTATAATAGTGTGCTCCAAGTTCTTTGTATGAGCTCTGGTGGCGGATTCTCGCAACGCTCTAAGGAGTATACTTGCTGACGGCGGAGTGTTTACCCTATAAGAATAGCCTACGCTCGCACCGTTCCCCACCTGAAAGAGAGCTACAACTTATAATTCTTTTTTCATGCACTTGCTAGATGTGGCCTTTTCAACACGTTTCTAAATAATGACAGTACTAAATAATCACGCGATAACCAGAGACGTGTGTTATGCCGCAACAATCCATATTGTTTCTAAGAGACTACGCCTGCAGAGACACTCGAGTTTGTTCTACAGTTTTTTTTGTATGTAATTACTTTTATTTGTTTCTCAATATTTTGATTTTCACAAAGTTTTTATTATCGTACTGAAAAGTTAACGTTTATTGTCGGTTAAAGTTCCAAGTTCATTATAATATGTATGCCTTTGTAATTGATCGCGCCCTACAGTAAACGGCAAGGGGCCATTTACAGAGCAAAATCTTAACCCAAGGATGTATTAATCGTGTTATAAAATAAATTTACATTATGTTTTTTGGGTAATCGTATCAGCTTGCATCATATGGTACAGTTTTTTCTTTCATTATTATTTTGTTGAAATTCATTTGAGAAAAATTAAGTTTAATTACTCCACTTTCTTTGGATTAGTAAGTATTTTACCAGATAGGAACATGAGGCGGAAAGTACCGGCGCGGGAAGGCACTGCAAGAGGTCGCGCCAGCGACCTCTTGTTTTTTTGTGTGTTTGTTAACACGATTCCGGCTAAACCAAAACTCTAATTGCCATGAAATTTTATGGTGGCCTTCGAAATCTCTGTAGAACTGCCACGTTTTTGAGCGCAAACGAAAAATTATTTCTCATGAAAATCGCAATTTTACGATTTTTTTCGATTTTTTTAAAAATTCTTCGACTTATACCACCTACATGCTTTATCCGATTTCAATTATTTTTTCACAGAACCTTAATTTTATGAATAAAGATATTCGTGTGAAATTTGAGCGCAATCGAAAAATTATTTTTCATGAAAATAGAAATTTTGCGGGATTTTTCATTTTTAAAACAATTTTTTTACTTATAACACCTACATGCTTTATCCGATTTCAATTATTTTTTCACAGAACCTTAATTTTATGAATTAAGATATTCGTGTGAAATTTGAGCGCAATCGAATAATTATTTTTTTATAAAAATCGCAATTTTTCAATTGTTTTCTTTTTTTAAAATTATGAATAATAAAAAAAATGTTTATTATTTATTTAATTTTATTTAATTTAATTTTAAAAAAATATTGAACTTAGAAATATTTTTTTACAGAACAGCAGAAAATCCGCATAACACATGGCAGCTCAATGCACCAATTACGCTCATCCAACAACGCGGCGGGACTTAAGCGTTTTCCTAGTTTAATGAATGATTTATTAATGTATGGATTTGCGTTGCAAAGTTTGCCTTTGCGTGGTATTTGATTACATACGTGTATGAACTGTTTTTCGAGGGGGGTGGGGGGGATTTTTTATTTTGTGAAATTAGCAAACAACAATAGCTTCTCAACTCATGGCCATATTACCCAATAGGCAACGGCAACAAGGCACGTGCTTAGGGTTCCCCCTGTTGCACGTCATATGTACAAAAAAATATCATAACTGTGAGCTTACAAGACGGATTAATTTAGTAAAAAGCATAATACTGAACTCATTTGTTGTTAGTGATGTTCACCTTCAAAACCTTAGTGCAACAACTGCAAAAAAAACATGTTGCGATGAAGGCATGCAATGAGCTAATACAAAGCAATGGCATTTAATTGGATGAGCGTAGCGAGCGAAGCAAAGATTCCATTTCACTACACTGGAGAAAAAAATCCGGAATGATTTTTTTTATTTTTTTCCCTGTATTTTTGTGTGTCTGTAAACACGATTCCGGCTTAACCGATACTCCAATTGCAACGAAATTTTCTAGAGACCTTTGAAATCTCCGAACTTAGAACTGCCACGTGCGAAAAATCGATTGAAAAATTATTTCTCATGAAAATTGCAATTTTACGATTTTTTTCGATTATCTTGTTTTTTTCTGTTTGTATTATTGTGGGTTTGTTAACACGATTTCAGCAAAACCGATACTCCAATTTCGATGAGATTTTATGGAGGCCTTCAAAATCTCTGGATTTAGAACTGCCACGTTTGTGAGCGCAATCGAAAGATTATCTCTCATAAAAATCGCAATTTTACGATTTTTTTTGTTTTTCTTATTTTTTCTGTTTGTATTTTTGTGTGTTTGTTAATACGATTCCGGCTTAACCGATACTCCAATTGCGATGAAATTTTCTGGAGGCCTTCGAAATCTCTGAACTTAGAACTGCCACCATTTTGATCGCAATCAAAAAAATATTTCTCAATTAAATTGCAATTTTTTTTTTCGATTTAAAAAAAATTCTTTGACTTTTAACACCTACATTCTTTATCCGATTATAATGATTTTTTCACAGAACCTTAATTTTATAAATTTATATATTCGTGTGAAATTTGAGTGCAATCAAAAAATTATTTCTTAAGAAAATTACAATTTTAAAATTAAAAAAAAAAAAAAAACATTCGTCGACTTCCCAAGTAGCACAAAGTGATGGCGATCTTATGGCGAGCTGTAACATCGCCATCAGTTGAGCTGATGGCCCATAAGCGGCGATGCGCTTATGGCCCGCTTATGGGGTTGGCCAGGC
Organism: Sweltsa coloradensis; assembly: GCA_024449915.1. Taxonomy (NCBI): domain Eukaryota; kingdom Metazoa; phylum Arthropoda; class Insecta; order Plecoptera; family Chloroperlidae; genus Sweltsa; species Sweltsa coloradensis. Next base: position 90,380 of record JAMZAV010000414.1, on the reverse strand, counting down.
GCCCATAACTTTGCCATAAGCAACGCGCCGCTTATGGGCCATAAGCGGCCCACTGTAGTAAAACCAGCAGTTTCGAAAATACTGTGCTGCATTTTTGTGACAACGGCCCGCTTATGGGCCATAGCCGGCGATACACAGTTTGCCATCAGTTCGCCGCTTATGGTCCACAGGCGGGCCGCTGTAGCAAATCCGACAGTTGCTTCACTTTTGTCACAGCGGGATGCTTACGGCCCGGCGGTGAGAATGTTTCGGGAACACTAGCACCATCTAGTAGAGACGCGAGGAAGTCACGCACACAAACGAAAATATTAACTGACAAAAAGTTTAAAATTATATATCTTTTTAATTGTGCGAGCATTTCATTTTCTATAAACTGTGTGCAAGAGAACAATTTCAAGTTAATACAGAGAGAGTGATTAGACATACACAAATTTTATCGTCCATCGCCGTACTCGAACCCCAACCTGCTGCGCCGGACTCTGGAACGCTGACCGCTACACCACCGTGATCACTGCTAGACGTGCGCGCCAGCTACCATATGAAGATGTACCCAGCGTGTATGCATTGTGGAACGTCTTGTTCAACATTTCGTACCTTGTTTACATGGAAACTAAATAAATGCCATCTCAGGTTGTTCATCAAACTAAAGATTCAATAATATATGTATTCAAATTGAGTTGTTTTAAGCGTAGGCCTACTCTTGTTCATATTTAAATTGACCAAAGAGTATCATGCCCATATATCTAAATGGTATGAATTAAATTGACGGAAAGTGATTAGGAGCTCAGGTTGGATTTGCATTTATTATTATTTTTACCAGTCACACACGGGCAGACGGACAGACAGTAAAGTAATCGCTAAATTTAAGCCTCTCTCCCTACTTTGATATAGGCCTACACCAAATATTCCATATCGGCAATTTTTTTTTTGTATAACCTAAAACAAAAAAACGGATATAGTTTATCAATTATGATCATCTGACATTTTAAAAACATTTTATTTTTATTTTTGGGTTTAATAGTAATTACAGAGAAATTAATTACGTATATCCCGGACATATCCCTGCTCATAAATTTTGGTTTGAAGGATGATTTTTATTTCTATTAGGCCCTACTTGGAAAAAATTTGTCGTTAATATCTTGCACTATATAATTTATTTCTTCCACCTATTCGTACCGGTGGAAGAAAAAATTCGAAAGTGCAATTTTCAAGTATGTCAGTTTGTAGACAAGAGTAAGTGTTACAAATAGAAAAAAATCTGCCTTTCAACCAAAAAATTACTAGCTGGAATAATTATGTCTGGGATAAACGTGTCATAATTTTTACTATAATCGTCTATACTGGGCGTACTGCTCAACCCAAAAATAAATAACAAATAGTTTTGGCAATGTCATAATATGATCATATCATTGATAAAATAAGATTTAGGAAAATTTTAAATATAAATTAGTCCGATTTATTTGCTGTAGTTCTACAAAGTCCGATTTATTTGCTGTAGTTCTAATATGACAATTATTTATTTATAATGAATATATTTCTATTAAGAGAGATTTTTCGTTTTCTTCCATCTGCGTCAAGTATGTGAAATTCGCACTACGAAACGGCAAGTGCAAAGGCATATTATAGATACGTGACAGCATTATCGACAGCGGATTAATTTTGCATATTGCAATGAAATTAATTACCGTATTTATAAACATTTTTGAAATTAATTTAAAAATTATGTCGATTGAATGCAATAATCAAAGTATTATTTTGGAAACCCTACGTGGAGTATTCGGTATCGGAATGATATATAATAATATATTATAACATTATGTTAATTTATTGACTATTTTATCCTTTGTTTTCAAATAACATTAATTTATTTTGATTAGTTTTAATGAAGGGAATCAGGCATTCTTGCTATGGGGCTATGCTCTCTCTGATTCTCTTCAACATGTTAAGTGTACTTTGTAGCTTGATTTGTTAAAATAAATAAAAATAATTATCATAATATTAATATTATCAAATAATAAGTTTAAATGATACTAAAATGATATACCTTGAATGTGAGAGCGTCAATATTCCTCACATCGACGAAGAAGAGCGAGAATGATTAGCAAAACATGATGAAATTGACAATTAAATTATTCCTTTAAATCCATCATCTAATGTGTTATATACTCTCATTAGATACCCGTCGGTTGTGTGCTTATGGGCCATAGGCGGGCCGCCTACTGTTCGCCGCCTGTCGGTTGAGTGCTTATGGGCCATAGGCGGGCCGCCTACTGTACGCCGACTGTCGGTTGTGTGCTTATGGGCCATAGGCGGCCCATCAACGCAAAACTTTGCCATCACTTTGCCGCTGATGGCCCATAAGCGCACTCATTTTCTGTGCTACTTGGGTTATAACACTTACATGCTTTATCCGATGGTAATGATTTTATCACAGAACCTTTTTTTCATGAATTAATATATTGGTGTGAAATTTGAGCGCGATCGAAAAATAGTTTCTCATGAAAATCGCAATTTTACTCTTTTTTCATTTAAAAAAACCAAAAAAACATATTTTTAACAGGTATAACTGGTTGGGAGAGTATTTAAAATGAGCTAAAGATAATAATATAAATATCTCACTGATGATCAGTTATGACTGAGTAGGTCTCCTCTAGATACGATGTTATTTACTATTTATTTAATAATATTATAAGGTACTGGTTCATTAACGGGACCCCCCGAAAAAAGAATAGTAGGTTAGTGCCTTGGGGGGGGGGAGGGGCGGCTAGCCGACCACAGCAATGGACTACATGCTACCCCTCACGGCGGTTCGCCCCCCCCCCCAAACCCCACTAACCTACTTTCCTTTTGTGGGGGGGGGGGGGGGGACTATAAAGAACAAGTAACTATTATAATTACATAATGATTGGATGAGCAAAGCGAAGACTTCAATGTCACTGACCCCCCAAAAAATTAGCTCGTGTGTTTTTTTTGTTTTTCTGTTTGTTCGTTCTCTACCAGGCAAACGGCATATGCGACCTTGATGAAAATTGGAGGGGACCTTCGAAATCTCTGAACTTAGACCTCACGTTTTTGGGTACAATCGAAGAAATATTTCCCAAGAATATCGTACTTTTACAATTTTTTCGGATTTTTAGTGCGATATTTTGTGACATTTGAGCCGATTCTGACTAAACGGGTTGGGCTACAACGATCATATTTTACATGAACAGTAGGTGAAGTATTGGTTTTTGAAAGAAAAAGTTGAAAAAGTTAGCCAGAATCCATATCAATAAAGGTTTTTATAAGTTTTTTAGGTATATGATAACAATTAACAAGTAACAATAGAAACTTGACAACAATCACCTACAATGCGAATAAAAAGCACTTGCAAAAGTAGAGAGATCCCACGCAAACTAAAAACTTGCAAAAAGCTCATCCGTCAACGCGGCTAAAAAAGCGTTCGCGAAGCGGCCTAGTTATATTACATACCATATAAATATAATAATATATTATCACTATGTTGTGCTAAATTTATATTCACATTATCTTGCAAATAAGATTGGAATTGAAAGAACAAAACAAAAATGTATGTTGTGCTCAATATTTTCCAATGTCAACTTGCTGACCACAGCCCTAATCACAAATAGCTGTTTAAGCTCTCACTCTCTCCTCTCTCTCTCTCACACACACAAACACACACACACACACACACATCTGTCAACGTAAATTCTCTTCTGAGTGAGGCACAGAGCAACACAGAAAACTATTTTAGACCGATTCGAGATTCAAGAAATCTTTCTACCTGTCACCACTGGTCACTTTGGTTTCGACTAGTCCTTTCAAACTATCAACCCTTCTTTCAAAACAGAAATGCGGATGGTTGCTGCAGGTGGCTGCGGGCCGCGGGGAAGGGGGTAGAAGGTAATACAAACTTGCCATCTACCAGCCTCATCTTCCTGTAGTTCAGATAGTGACCGCAAAATTTGAACACCCACGCTGGAGCCGACCACTCTTAAGATGCAGATGATTAAGAAGCTTGTTTTGCGTATTATCACTGCAATGTTTGAAACGTTATCGTGAGTTTTATAAAATGATTGTTGAAGATGCAGATGATTAAGAAGCTGGTCTTGCATATTATAACTGCAATGTTTGATACATTATCGTGAGTTTTATAATGGTTAAGAAGCTTGTCTTGCATATTATTAAACTGCAATGTTCGATACATTATCGTGAGTTTTATAAAATGATTGTTTAAGATGCAGATGATTAAGGCTATTCCAGAGAAATGTTACCGATATTTTGAAAGTCAACGGAAAATGGCTAAAAGTCGGTTGGATGAAAGATTAACTTGCATAAAAAAGGGGGAAAATAACTTTTTTTGGATGGGGCAAAAGCTCTTCTTTGGCCATTATATGCAAATTTTGGGTCAATACGAAAATTGATGTTCTAAATGCAATATTTAATTTACACTATGATTTTTTTTTCAACACACCTTTGTCGCCGTCCCTTTTCTCTACCTACCCTCACCAACCCCCCACATGTGTTGCAGGGGTGGTACCTCTCCTAGGCGAGAGGGGGTGAGACACTCTACCGAGTGTGTGTTCCCATTACAATGCAGATGATTAAGAAGCTTGTCTTGCATATTATTACTGCAATGTTGGATACATTATCGTGAGTGTTATAAAATGATTGTTTAAGATGGAGATGATTTAGAAGCTTGTCTTGCATATTATTATACTGCAATGTTCGATACATTATCGAGAGTTTCATATGTACGTGTATAGGATATTATTACTGCAATTTACGACACAATATCGTGAATTTCATTTGTATGTTTCTTGCATATTATTACTGCAATGTTCGAAACATTATCGTGAGTTTCATGAAAATGATTGTTTAAGATGTAGATGATTAAGTAGTTTGTTTTGCATATTATTACCGCAATTTTTATTTATTTTATTTATTTATTTTATTTATTATTTTCAGTGTCTTTTCTCCTTAAGAAACTTTTCTAGGCTATTATAACTGCAACGGTCGATACATTATTGTGAGTTTCTTAAAATAGTTGTTTTAAGATTCAGACGATTATAAAGTTGTATTGCAAATAAATTACTGCAATGTTTGATACATTAGCGTGAGTTTCATACATACGTACGTTTCTGTTTTTCATTTCAGCACAATACTATACATTTAAATTAAGGATATACACTGTTGGAGCAAAACTCATTAGCTACCAGAACGTTCCTTACCTTAGCTATACGCTCAATGGTCGTATGTATCTTAATTACACTGACAAGATATAACTTACGTGTAGCCGGAGACGTACGTGCAGCAAGACACATATTATTTCGCTATATACAAACGACTACAAAAACTTGTAAAAAGTCAGCCAAGCATTTCACATTAAAAATGATGGGAATAAAATAAGAAGCCAAGCCACCTTAAAGTGTTGAGATATACTTGAAGAGCCAAGCGATGTTTCATCCAGTAGTTATGCCCTTCAAAGTTATGATATCATTTCGCCCAGTGACTAACGCCAAGCGATAGATTTCAACGTTGTGTATACCTGTACAAAACATTAGGAATCAAACATAAATTCCCTAGCAAAAAAATCATTTGGATTTGAAATGTTTTTTAATTGATATCACTTGCTGGTCAATTGAAATGAATTGATATCAATTGAAATGAATTGATATCAATTAAAATGAAATGATTTTAAATGTTTGTCAATTGATTGCATTGATAGTCTATTGACTTTGTCTACAATCAATTAAAGATCATTTGAATGTGCCAATTGACAAAAACTATATCAATTGGGAATCAAGAATATCAATTGACTTATAATAATGCCAATTGATATCATTTCAAACCAATTGAAATTATGCTTGTCAATAAAGCATCAATAGAAAATCAACTCACATCAATTGACCGCAAATGATGGCAATTGATTCCAAATGTTAGCAGAACATACCAATTGCCATCACTTATGTCAATTTCTCAATTGTAAACATCTTTAAACACTAAATAATTAGACACCTGTGAATCAAAATAGTGATTTAACTTCAGTCACCTAATATACAACAATATTTGTAGACACTTTGACATGACTGTCAATAATTACATTAAAAAAACTGACAGTATGAAAAACAGACTTTTATTTATTTGTTTATTTAACGTCTTGCCAATCATATTCAGTTAAAAAACTGATTTACAAAGGAGGACAACTAATTTAAAAAAAATTTAATCTTTTTTTTAATATTTGAAATAGTAATATTACAACAACAATGCATTACAACACAACAATTTTGGTAACAAATTCAAAAAGGATTATATGCAATTAAATTAATGAATCAAATATAAAGAAGGGGTGGAAAAAGAAGAGAAAGGAAAGGGGAAAAAATTATTTATTTATTTATTTAACGTCCATCCTCTTTAGTTTAAAAACTGATTTACAACAATTAGGAGGACAATTAATTGTGGTTAATTAAATTGATTAGCGAAATAATTAATTAAATTATGCATTTATTTTATATTAAAGTGGTGATTAGCAATTTTTCATACATTGTGTACTGATATTTAATTTTTATTTACATATCACTGTGATTTCAAAATAAATCAAAATCAAAATAATGAAGTAGGGGCCCCTACTCGCCCTACTTGAGAGCCGACAACAATCAAGTTCAAATGTCTCAAGTTTGCAGTGTTTTCTAGTGGTCCGTTGCGGCGTTGACAGGTTGGCTGTCCTGCTTTAAATGGCCGTTGGAAATTGGCGTGGATGAATATAATTCAAGTTTATTATTTAGTTCGATTCGATATGTAATTATAACATGATATGAACATTTAAGTGATCAGTATTAAATGAAACGACCTTGTTACTAATGCGCGAAATGGATTTTACTGCGAGTTTTATTAAGGATACGGACTCTACGCGTTTGTGTTTGGAGGTTATGGCTGACTGGAAATCCGGCTAGGGGTCTACTTCGACGATGACACGAAGCGAGTTTCTTCATTCATAATCACAGGTGAGTAGCTAGGCCTTTGTGTATCCAATTCCCTTTTCGGCCCCAGTCCTTTACCAACATCGGATAGGCCCTAGGCCTAGGCTAACCAGTAGGGGCCTAGGCCTCCTAGGCCTAGGCCTAGCCCTACAAATAAGGCTGCCCGGGCCACTCCCCTTAGCTCTAGCCTAAAGCCTTGAAACCCAATTTCATACATTAATACACTGGCTAAGGCTAGGGCCTGGCTTACAACCATGTCCTGGTTCTGTGGATTAATCTTGGGTCTTGAGTTCTGGGGGTTCTATGGCCCAGGGTCTTAGCCTAGACCCAAGGCCTTCCGGCACTCTTGCCGCTAAGCGGGTCCAACTTTAATAGTTAATACTAACCTCGCCACGGCGCTTTGCGCCCACCCCCCCCCCCCCCCCCACCCCCCCCTCTAACCTAGGTTTTCCTAGCATAAATTTTTGCTAGGAAAACCGGAACTCTTGCCGCTAAGCGGGTCCACCTTTTAAAAACGTTATTTTTCGTGTACTCTAGTACTAGCCTTGCCGCCCCCCCCCCCCTAACCTAGGTTTTCATAGCAAAAATTTATGCTAGGAAAACCTAGGTTAGGGGGGTGGGGGTGTGGGCGCGAAGCGCCGTGGCGAGGTTAGCATTAAAACTATTAAAGCTGGACCCGCTTAGCGGCAAGAGTGCCGGAAAACCTAGGTTAGGGGGGGGGGGGGGGGAGGTTAGTACTAGAGTACACGAAAAATAACATTTTTAAAAGGTGGACCCGCTTAGTGGCAAGAGTTCCGGCCTACCTTCCTAGCCTTTGGTTTAGCTAGGCTAGGACCTCTAGTCCATGGGCCCTAGGTCCTTCTAGGCCTAGGTTAAGGCTGAATGGTGACCTAACCTGCATTTTATAAATCTAAACCCAGCAAAAGTCTGCCTCTTCTTTACCTAGGCCTATCAGGGCTATAACTTATTGGCCGTAGCGTAGGCCTATTCGTAAGAACTTGTGTAAATCGAAAATGGACCAGGCCCTACATGGTGAAAAACTATTTAAAACTGTAACTAGGTATTGTTGTTTGTTTTCCTTAATAAACTGAAACTGAAACTATTATTAGTGCTTCTAGCCCATTATTAAGAATATTTTAGTTTGAGTTTGTAGCCTAAAGCTGCAAGCAGACTAAAGGCTGATGCACAATTGCCCGGTAACGATAACGGAAATAAAGGAATCACACGTTTACTTACGACACGATGCACAATAAAGCTTCCCGTTGCCGGTCGTTACCGTATCCTGGCAACGACAACGGGAACATCACCAAGTTTTAACTTTCCTTAACGTTCCCGTTTCGTACGTTACTGGAACAAATCAGAATGAAGATGGGCACGTCTCAACACTATTTTATCAGCTGATTGATGGTTTACGCGTGTAATATGCGAAATAAATTAATACAAATATGCAGAATAACAAAATAACCAAATAGGACTATAATTAAAACTTATTACGTAGCCTATTTGATTTGTTCCCGTCGGTTTGCTTCACGAGCAATTGTGCATCGGCCTTAAAGCCGGCTGGCTCGGTTTAGTCCAATCTTAAGTCCAAAATTGTTAGGCAGGCCTATTTAAAATGTGTTGGCAACCACGATTGGTTGATTTCTGGTAAAATTTATTTCCTAGCTCTTTACGTTGTAGTCTTAATTTGTAGTATTCTCTCAGGATTGACCTTATGCTTATTATTTAGGTTCTGTTTACCCTACCTACATGTCCTTCCTTGGTCTACAATTATTAATTGTGTTTTATTTCATAATTCTGAAATTAGGATGTGATTGTTTGCAGATTAATTTCCATGGATGGTGCCACATTCCAAACTTTCAAGTACCGGTAGGCCTACCTGTTACTTGCAAAGTCTTCATATAGTGAGGAGATTGTCAACAATCAGTGCAGTGTATGCTATACCAGTTACACTGTGAAGTTATTGTCTACCAGGCTACCCAAAAGTCACAAAATACTATCAATCTTACAAATTCTAAAATTTATATGATTCTAAAAAAATCTGCAATCGACTACTCTGCGTTGTGTAACATTGTATAACGTGAATAATAAAATAAGAGATTCTAATGAAATGAGTTCAACATTTTAATCAGTTAATTTAGGCCTAAAAGTTAATTACAACCGCGGTAGGCCTAAATGTTTGTGTCTACATCAACCTAACTTAGGTTAGGTAGGCTATCGTAGGCCTACTTATTATTTATTAGCTCAATAGCTCCAATTGTTTTCTTTTTTGCTTAGTAGCCCAGCTGGAAGCTCAATTGAAATAATAGGCATGCAAATTATATTAATTTGACTATGGATGAAATTGCTCTTGACACCGTTAGTAGCCCTAGGCCTAGGTAGGCTACCTAATTTTAAGAAATTGTTAGACAAATAATAAGAATTGGGTTGTGAAGGGATAGTAGGTCAGTGATTATTGATCAATTACCATCCGTGGCATTTAAATTTAAATCATTTAATAGACTTAAAAGTACTGGTTCCTTATCCCGTGCCTTATTTCAGGCTAACTGCACTAACATTGATTATTCACAATTTTTTATGCTGCTATGTAGGTCTATGCTTTTGGCTTCAGGGTGTGCCTGGTTACCTTGCAAAGTTCAGAGATTTCTTTGTTGCACTCCACATAGGCCTACTCTTTTAGGATCACGGTTGGTAAGATGGAGCATTGGAGCCCAACTATTAACTATAGGTAGGCCTAGTAAAATAAATGTAGGTCTACTCAGTAGTCAGTAGGCCTAGGTACCTGACTCAATTTCCCAGAAATATTTGCTTTTCACTTTCCAGCACCTTTTTGCTACTCTCATATTTTAGAAATTTGACAATTTAACCAAAACTTGATAGTATTCAAATAATTCTGGGAAATTTAGGATTAACAATTTTTGTTTTATATGATTTGGCTAAGGTATACTTGAAATAAATATTATATGACTATAGGCCCTACCTTTAAATATCTAATTTAGGCCAACAACAAAATTTTTAAAATGTCCCAACATTTTTTTCTAAACTGTAAGCCTACACATACCTATTTTACATTAGGCCTAGGCCTACCTATGTTTGTTTGGAACGAAAACGAAAATAACTATTGTAAATTTTGCAGGACAAATCGAAATCTTTATGTTTTTGGTTCTTTTTGCAGATAAGCATTTTCAAAATGCTCTTGGAAACTAACCAATAATATTTTTTTAAAGTTAGGCCTAATGCTGACATCTGTAATAAATGAAATTTGAACAGTTTATTTTGTTGATTGTGTTTGGAGCTAAAATAATGCAAAATTTTAGATTTGACACAGTCAATACATTTTAAATGAATCTGAAAAATCCTTTACAAAATACCACCGTCAAAATTTCCAAAAATATCTGCAGTGCGATTCTGTAAAATAGTCGCTATGATAGCGATAGCGATCACGGTTGATATGAAATATCAATCGTTATAAATTATCGTTATCGACCTGATTCTGTAAAATAGTCGCTACGGCCGCCATTTATCGTATCTTGATAGCATAGCATAGCGACTCCTTTTTCATTCTCGTTATCATAGCGATCGCTATCATTTTTACAGAATCAGTCGACACGCAAAATTGTCGCTAAAGTGCCGGATAACGATCGTTATCTTCCATAACGATTTTACAGAATCAGACCGCTGGAGAGAGATTTAGAGGTTTTGATGTGCATCATGCTCGATTACAGCACGCTGCAGGATACGACTTGCATCGACAACACGTCCCGTCTTCATTGGTAACATGTAGACATGTCCCTATGTACATCAATATTATAGGTGCTACCCCCCCTCCCCCCCCTCCAAGGTGAGTATGAGATAGGCCTATGACAAACACATGAAAAAATAGGCTTATAAGGGAGCTATTGCCCAGTATAAAATTGATTGACTATGACTACCAATAGACCATGTTTTGTTTTGCCATTTTGGAATGTTAGTTGAAGGTCAATTGATGGTTAATTGCTAGTGGCTATATCAATTGAATAAATCAATTGACCACCAATTGGCTGACAACTAACTTTTGGAACACTGTCAATTGGCAAGTATCAAATGATGTCAATTGGTGGTATACTTGCCAATTGGTATACTTGCCAATTGACCAATTGATATCATTTGGTCAATTGGTGTTCCAAAAGTTAGTTGTCGGCCAATTGGAGGTCAATTGATTTTTTTAATTGATCTTCAAATGATTTTTTTGCTAGGGTTACAGTAAATTTATATTAATCAAACCATTCAAGTATATAATAAAGAACACTGTAGTGTATTAGTGTAGTTTAGAGTACCACCTAGTGTAGTTATGAGCCTAGGTGAGGATAGCTATAGTACCTAGACGAGCTTAGGTGAGAATAGCATCTGCATGTGCAGACGCTTTATGTGGGGTAGAGTTGTTGTGAAGCAATGGCCTAGGCCTAGAGTTGTGAACTGTATCAGTCTGTATCTTTGTACTGTGAATAAATATATAAGTGAACCCTAAACATAACAGTGGCGACAAAGATGGTTAGCTTAAAGGTGGAGAAATTTAATTTAGGGGAGGATTCGTGGGAATCGTACTTGGAAAGGTTAGAACAATCTTTCATTGCCAACGGGCTGACTGCGATCGCGGACGACATGGTCAAGAAGAAGGCAATACTCATATCATCCATTGGCAAAGAGTCATATGAGGTTCTAAAAGACTTGTCGGAGCCTAAAAAACCGAGTGATAGGTCCTATTTGGAATTGAAAAATTTGATGAACGATCACTTTTGTCCAGTTCCGTCAGTAATTGCAGAAAGGCACAATTTTCATAGGACGCTGCAATTGGCGGGAGAGACAGTATCAACGTACGCGGCGGGCCTACGGAAAATGACTAGGTATTGTAAATATGGTACGTTCCTAGACAGTGCTTTGCGAGATCAATTTGTAGTAGGGTTGAAAAACAAGGAGATTACGCAAGTGCTCTATTTAGAGTCAGACTCTCTTACGTTTGACAATGCTATAAAGTTGGCTACGGCACACGAAAGGGCTGCAAGCAATGTGGTGGAGGGGAGGCCTAGGACGTCACAGCAATCAGCTGAGGTAAACATGGTACGTCAGGACCTGGGCCAGGATTATGTGGAAGGGATAGAAGAGATGCCTGTCCATAGGGTGCGAGAGCAGGCCAACACAACTCCATCTCGAAATACGAGTTATTTGAAGCCCAAGCCAAATTGGCAAGTAGGCCTAGGCCTAGGCCAGGGACCTAGGCCTAGTACGTCGGGTGGTAAGCTCAACCATAGGCGTATGCAGGCAGGGCCAGTGTCAGGGCCCTATGTTTCAGACAAGGGTGAGAAGAAGTGTTACTGTTGTGGGCAACAGAGTCATTTAGCATCGGGTTGTTTGTATAAGGGGTATCGCTGCCATAATTGTAACAGGACAGGACATTTACAGAGAATGTGTCCAAATTTAAGTGTGGGACGTGAAGGCAAGGCAGTTTATCACAATTATGTGAGAAGTGATGAACAAGAAGCGTCAGTAGAGGAAGAATTTGCAGAAATCTTTCATTGTGCTGGGCCTGGGGTCAAACCTTGGATGCTGGAAGTAAAAATTGCAGACAGGATGGTTAATATGGAAATTGACAGTGGGGCTGCAATTTCAGCAATTTCAGAGACATTGTATAAAAATAAGTTTGCAAACCATCAGCTTATGGACACAGGTGTAAGATTAAAGTCGTACTCTAACGGAATAATAGCACCGTGTGGCACCATAACAGTGCCTGTTCAAATAAAAGCAGGCGTGCCAGTTGAGTGTCAACTGTTCGTGGTTCCAAACGGAGGACCACCATTGCTGGGGAGGGACTGGTACCAGGCATTGAACCTTCCCTTACCACTAGTGGGACTTAACCGGTTGGCGCAGTCGGAGAAGAAAGCAGAAAGCGGGTGTACCGTGTCAAGGGATGAAAATGACAAGATAGGGGTTTTGTTGGGTGAGTACCCTGAAGTATTTGGAGATGGTTTAGGTACTTTTTCCAATGGGACTGTATCATTTAAAATTGAAAAGTGATGCTACAAGTGTTTTTATAGCCCCAAGGCCTATGGCATTTGCATTAAAGACCAAGGTAGATGCAGAGCTTGATAGACTCTTACGTTTAGGGGTAATATACCCAGTTAAATTCAGTGAATGGGCCACACCCATAGTGCCAGTAGCTCGTGCAGATGGAGGAGTAAGGATCTGTGCAGATTTTAAAGTTACTCTCAACCCAAAACTGGAAGTAGAGCATTACCCATTACCGCGGATCGAAGAATTGTTTACTAAATTGCAGGGTGGTGAGAAGTTTTCCACGATCGATCTCTCGAAGGATTTCAACAACTACGTTTGGATGAGCCCTCACAAGAATTGTGTACAATCAACACGCACAGAGGACTGTTTCGCTATGCACGCATGCCCATGGGGTCACGTCATGTCCGGCCATATTCCAACGCACAATGGACCAAGTGTTGCAAGGTTTAAAAGGTGTTTTGTGTTTTCAAGACGATTTAATAGTCACAGGAGAAGATTGTGAGACTCATAAAGAGAACTTGAAAAATGTGTTAGATCGTCTGAATGAGTATGGTTTTAAGGCTAACAAAAAGAAATGTGTGTTCTTCCAAGATTCAGTTGAATTTTTGGGTCATGGGGTAGATAAGGAGGGGTTGCATGCAAATAATGATAAGGTTAAAGCAATAATTGATGCTCCAGCCCCTACAGATGTTTCTCAGTTACGTTCGTGGCTAGGTCTGGTCAATTATTATGCCAAATTCTTACCAAGCCTAGCTACATTGTTGGCTCCATTACATAGGTTGCTGCAAAAGGGTAGTACATGGTGTTGGAATGAGGAGTGTAAGGAGGCATTTACAAAACTTAAAAGGTTGGTCACTTCTTCCAGGGTAGTAGCGCATTTTGATCCAGATTAACATATCAAATTAGCATGCGATGCTTCCCCATATGGGGTAGGCGCAGTTATTTCGCATGTATATCCAAACGGCTCAGAGAAGCCAATTGCTTTTGCTTCTAGTACGCTGTCAGAGGCAGAAAAAAAATATTCACAATTAGATAGAGAAGCACTATCTTTAATATTTGGAGTGCGAAAATTCTTCCAGTATTTGTATGGTAGGAAGTTTATTTTGGTAACCGATCATAAACCCTTAATGCATATTCTAGGTACACATAAACACAACGAAGTGCCGAAAACTTGCCATAGAGGACTCCGTTCGCTCCGCTCACTCGTCCAATGACGTCACACGTCTTTTCACGATAAAAGCGCGGGAAATAGTAAACGTAAAACTTTGTACCTCTGTGAAATATACAGTTTTTACTTTAAGAGTGTTATAAACTACGGCGATGGTGTTATTAAGTGAATATCTACTGATTCTGTACACCAGCGCTAATAACTAAAACTGGTGAGACTTCCCTATTGTAATATCCGCAATATACCTAGTTAGTCACCTAAAGAGGGTCACACCGGTTAAATATGATGTGTACCCTAAAGCAGGCATCCCACAAAACAAATAAGTTATATATATTTAAGTGTCGATGGTGTCATTGCCGACAGGGTTGGCTTAGTGCGCTTAAAATTAACAAATATAATATCTTATGTGCCATAAGCTAAATTGAGGTTATTATTGAGGTTGCGGTAAGTTGTTATTTTGCAATAGGCAGTGTAACATTGCGAAACAAGTTATATCCCTGCCGCATGAGACGGCGTAAGATTTTTTATTTATTTATTATTTATTTATTGGATTTCTTTAAAGCATTACAATTATAAATAATAATTAAACGAGGGAGTGGAGCGACTGAGTGTCTCCATTCAACTCAAACGGCGCTCATTCTGGGATTCTGTCTGTCTGTCAGTCTGTCTGTTTGCGGTGGTCTGGTCCTGCGTCTGTCGTGTCTTGTCTTTCGTCGTCTGTCTGGTCTGTCTGTCTGTCTGTCTGTTGTCTGTCTGTCTTCGTCTGTGTCTGTCTGTCTGTCTGTCTGTCCGTCTGTCTGTCTGTCTGTCTGTCTGTCTGTCTGTCTGTCTATCTATCTGTACGTCGAAAAACAGCCGAACCACTGAACAGATTGCGCTGAAATTTTTAACAGACATCCGGTACGAGTTTACTGAGAATTGTTAACAAAATTATCTAGATCCATTGCGATTTAATCCTACAATAAATAAAAATGTTTAAGTTTTAAATATCGATAGCATTTGTTTAGTAGCAGCTAGCGGGACGATTAACACGTGGCTGGCATGGCCTTGGTAAGCATTTAGCCTACCGCACGGAGGGTTGGGGTACGAACTTTTTCATACTTTTAAATCCATATATTATTACATACACATATAACAATAACATACATATAACATCATAAAACCATCTGTTTCTCCAAATAGTTCCCCGCTGTTTAACCATCTATTTGATGCTTTAATATCTACGTGATCTTTGTGTAGTTCTTCATAATGTCTCTTGTGTAGGGTCTTTTCTGAGAGACGTAACTCTTTTGAAGCGTCAGTTATGAGGTTCACTTGTAGATTGACATTTGTATTTGCTAGATTGAGTGGAGTTAATGATTTGTCAGCTAGCACCACAGCCCTATGTAGTGTGGATTGGTTGCTCTTTGAAAAAAAGTAGTTTCTTAGAATGTCTATTTGTTTATGATATAAGTTGTTCAGATCAATTAGGCCCCGTCCTCCTATTTCTCTTGGAAGTGTCAATCTCTCTATTGCTGATTTAGGATGTTGTATTCTGTGTTTGGTAAGTTTAGTACGAGTTAATATTTCCAACGCGTGGATGTCTGTCTGCGCGATTTAATGATTCCGAATGAATATGTCAGTACTGGTATAGCATATGTATTTATTGCTGTGATCTTGTTTTTACCGTTTCGTTGCGTCTTGAGGATAGACTTAAGTCGTTTCTTGTATGTATCTATCATTTTTGCTTTCATTACTTTATGCTCAATTCTGGAAGCTTGTGAGAATCCTAAATATTTGTATACATCGTTATCGTCCATTATTCCAATCCTATTTCCATCATCTAGCTGGAACTCTTCTGCTTGCGTAACCTTACCCTTTTCGATATGTAGCGTCTTACATTTGTCTACTTCAAACTCCATGCAAATATCTTGACTAAATTCTAATGTTGTATTGACTAAACTGTTTAGTTGAGCAAAATTTGATGCATACAACTTTGGGTCATCCATGTAGAATAGGTGAGAAATTGTGTGACATACCATATTATTGTCCTTAATTTTAAATCCGTATGTTGATTCGTTAAGCATATGCGACAGTGGGTTTAATGACAGGCAAAACCACAATGCACTTAATGAGTCACCTTGGAAAATGCCACGCTTAATTTGTATTGGATCTGTAGTTATCTGCTGGTTTTTCATATTAAGTTTTAGTGTTGTTCTCCATGTCTTCATTATTTTCTTCAAAATGTTTTGACATGGTGATTAACAAATATTTACGTTATAAATACAGTGAGGAAGAAATTGCTAACAGATTTGTTGATACTTTTGTTGATGAGATTAATGTGATTCAACATAATTGCTCTATTGTTACTTCTAAGCTTTTGCCTCCTTTAAGTCAGAGTCAATCTATGTATCTAGGGAAAGTAAGTTTAACATCTGTGCTTAAAGTTATCCGTAACTTAAGCGTTACTAAACAACCTGGAATTGATGGGATTAGGGTGATCGACTTGCAATACACGGCTGAGGATATTAGTCCCTTAATTGCCAAAATAATAAACCTGTCTCTAGAAAAGGGAGAAATACCTGATTTGTTAAAAGTTTCAATTGTAAGACCGGTTTATAAAAAAGGAAGCCATATGGACTTTAGTAATCACAGACCAATTGCCATTTTATCTGTTATTGAAAAAATTATGGAACGAGTAGTAGCTGACGCTTTATGCAACTATTTAGATAAATTTAAAATTATTACTAAAAATCAGTTTGGTTTTCAGAAAGGTAAGAGCACAACCGATCTTCTAGTGAAATTTGCGAACTTGGTTAATAACAAATTAAATGACAATATGCACATTGCGGCCATGTTTGTGGATTTAAGCAAGGCATTTGATACATTAAATCACGTCAAACTTTTAAAATGTCTTGAGCGAATAGGTATTCGTGGCCCAATTTTAAATTGGTTTCAAAATTACCTAAGAACTAGTTGAATAAGAGTTAAGGTTGGTGATTTTTTAAGTCACGAACGTGATGTTATTTCAGGAGTTCCTCAGGGTTCTATTTTGTGTCCAATTCTATTTTGGGTGTACGTTAATGATTTGGTTAAATGTTTTAAATATTGCTATGTATTTATTTATGCCGATGACATTTTGATTGTTTCAGTACATAAAAACTTTGAAATAGCACAGTTGCATTTACAGATTGATTTTATAAACCTTCTTAAAGAGATTCATGATAGAGACTTAATAATTAATGCAAATAAAACAAAAATAATTCATTTG
This sequence comes from Sweltsa coloradensis, assembly GCA_024449915.1. NCBI lineage: Eukaryota > Metazoa > Arthropoda > Insecta > Plecoptera > Chloroperlidae > Sweltsa > Sweltsa coloradensis. Next base: position 72,934 of record JAMZAV010000414.1, on the reverse strand, counting down.
TGTGCACCTCAAAACAGAGATTGTCTCCGTGAGGTCAGGGTGATCACTCATTCCAATGAATGTTTGCATAATCAAGTAGATCCACTAACGTGTGCATGCAGTGATTTTCTAGAGAATGTTGACTCGCATATTTATTTGGGATTCGTGATTGATAAACATTTCAGCTGGGCACCTCATATTGACTCGATCTGTAAGCGCCTACGAGCCTGCCTCCGACAGTGTTTTTTCTTAAATACGTTTTACCGTTTTCAGTGTTGCGAAATGTATATATCGCTCTTGCTGAATCTATTATATCTTATGGTCTACTTGCGTGGGGGTATTCCACTGACTGCCACTTAAATAAAATTCGAGTACTACAAAATAAGCTATTACGCCAAATAAGACCACGTAATTGTCAAACTCTGTCGACTCGGGAGACATACCTCATTTGCAATCTTCTTCATGTTGACTGCTTTTTCACTTACCAACTTTTAATAAAATATTACTTTAAAAATGATTATAGAATTCTTGTGCAGAGAAACAAATGGACACGTAGTCAGGCTAAACAAAAATTTGAAGTTCCTAGAAGTAATAATAAATACGGTCAGAGGCGCCTTGAGTGTTTAGTCCCCGAGTCTTTCAATGACTTGCCTGATCAGTTATTACATTTTACAACAATTTCCGAGGTCAAGCAAGGAATAAAAATACATTTGTTGTCAAAATTGAGTGCTCTTGTCTAAATCTGTTCTGCTCTTACCTTGTTACGTAGTCATCATTTAGCTATATTTATGTTGTGTTTAAATAACTTAAAAAGCCTTGACGTGGTGTTGTGTTTTATTTCATTGTTAGTTACAGTTAATCTACTTCAATTTGTTTACTTAATGTTTATGATTTGTTAATGTTTTTTTTCATGTTTCCTTCCCTTATGGTTGTTTTTGTTTAGATTATGTGATTTTGTTTATTCCACAGATGAGCCCGCATAATGGGCTTTGTGGGTTTCTTTGAGATGTATCAATGATATTCTGTTTTGTGACAATAAATTGAGTTGAAAAAATTTTTTTTATTATTATTATTATTATTATTATTATTTTATTGGATGTATTTCATACAAACTCGGTTAAAACCGGAGCTAACATGTTGTACGGACTTACGTCAAGTACTTCCATGTGTACCTATTACATACATTATTACTTTTGTCTTAACTCTAACTAAAATAAGTCATTTATAAATTCTAATATTGTTTGTAGATGATGTTTTCTTTCTGCTGTGTACGGTCGTGGCCGATTTCTCGTCGCCATCCTAGCATTTGCTCTTCGGACTATGGGAAACCACGAAAACCATGTCAGGATGGAAGCTGTCTCGAAATCTCGAAGTATCATTCTTAGTTTAGAAATTTACGAACTATTCTACACGTGTTGAGTATTACTGCCTTTTGAGTCTCGATGTATACATTGGGTTGAAGATCTAGTTGTTTAATGCTTTCATGTAGCTTCTTCGGTATGATGCCGTTGGCTGATATAATGAATGGGATTGTATTTACCTTTTTCTGTTTCCACATCTTCTTGATCTCAATTGCAAGTTCACTATACTTGTCGATTTTTTTCTTCCACATGGTCTCGACGTTATGGCACATTGGGATAGCAACGTCGATAAGGGTAGTTTCTTGTTTCTTCTTGTCAATTATTATTAAATCCGGTCTGTTGTGATGTATCGTTTGGTCTGTTATAACTGTGCGGTCGTAATATAATTTGTAATCTTTACTATCTAGTACTTTCTCTGGTTTGTATTTGTAGTAAGGTGTGTGTGTGTCAATGAGGTTGTACTTGATTGCTAGTTTTTGATGAATAATGTTAGCTACTTGGTTATGTCTGTAGAGGTAATCTGTTTGACATAGTGACTTGCACCCGGATATGATGTGTTCGATTGTTTCACCCCTTGCACTAACATTTCTACATTGATCGTTTACTGTCGCATCTTGTATTATGTATTTTTTATAATTGTTCGTCGCAATCACTCTGTCTTGAATAGCCATCATAAAACCTTCTGTTTCTCCAAATAGTTTCCCCGTTGTTTAACCACCTATTTGATGCTTTAATATCTACGTGACCTTTGTGTAGTTCATCATAATGTCTCTTGTGTAGGGTCTTTTCTGAGAGACGTAACTCTTTTGAAGCGTCAGTTATGAGTTTCCCTTGTAGATTGACATTTTCGTTTGCTAGATTGAGTGGAGTTAATGATTTGTCCAGCTAGCATTACAGCCCTATGAAGTGTGGATTGGTTGCTCTTTGTAAAAAGTATTTTCTTAAAATTTCTATTTGTTTATAATATAAGTTGTTCAGATCAATTAGGCCCCGTCCTCCTTTTTCTCTTGGAAGTGTCAATCTCTCTATTGCTGATTTAGGATGATGTATTCTGTGTTTGGTAAGTGTAGTACGAGTTAATATTTCCAACGCGTGGATGTCTGTCTGCGTCCATTTAATGATTCCGAATGAATATGTCAGTACTGGTACAGCATATGTATTTATTGCTGTGATCTTGTTTTTACCGTTTAGTTGCGTCTTGAGGATAGACTCTAGTCGTTTCTTGTATGTATCTATCAATTTTGCTTTCATAACTTTATGTTCAATTCTGGCAGCTTGTGCGAATCCTAAATATTTGTATACATCGTTATCGTCCATTATTCCAATCCTATTTTCATCATCTAGCTGGAACTCTTCTGCTTGTGTAACCTTACCCTTTTCGATATGTAGCGTCTTACATTTGTCTACTCCAAACTCCATGCAGATATCTTGACTAAATTCTAATGTTGTATTGACTAGACTGTTTAGTTGAGCAAAATTTGATGCATACAACTTTAGGTCATCCATGTAGAATAGGTGGGAAATTGTGTGACATACCACATTATTGTCCTTAATTTTAAATCCGTATGTCGATTCGTTAAGCATATGTGACAGTGGGTTTAATGACAGACAAAACCATAATGCACTTAATGAGTCACCTTGGAAAATGCCACGTTTAATTTGTATTGGATCTGTAGTTATCTGCTGGTTTTTCATATTTAGTTTTAGTGTTGTTCTCCATGTCTCCATTACTGTCTTCAAAAAGTTTACAATTATTGGGTTGATTTTATATATTTGTAAAATCTGAATAAGCCATGTGTGTGGTGTTGAGTCAAAGGCTTTCTTGTAGTCAATGTAGTTTACGTGAATATTCCTTTTCTTATTGTGTGCCTGATTCATTACAGTAGAGTCAATAATAAGTTGTTCTTTACATCCCTGTGAGTTCTTACAGCATCCTTTTTGTTCCTCGGCCATGATATTGTGTTCTTCGCAATGATTATATACTTTATTTGTTATGCATGAAGTCAATATTTTATATATAGTTGGTAGACATGTAATTGGCCGATATTACTTGGGTTCTTCGTGTCATTGTCCTTTGGTTTGAGAAAGGTTACTCCTTCAGTAAAGAATTCGGGTATTTCTTTAACTCCATTTATAAACTCGTTGAGACATTTTCTAATTTGATTGTGAGTAGTATTGAATTTCTTATACCAAAAATTTTGAATATTATCATTACCTGGTGCTTTCCAGCTATGTGTAGCACTGATTGTCGACTTTAATTCATCAATAGTTATACCTTCGAATCTCATCTCATTAATATCGCTCATCCTAGCTATTTCATCTTGAATCCATTGTGCATCCTGGTTGTGTGCTACCGGGTTACCCCATATTCCTGTCCAAAACTCTTCTATCTCTGTCTTAGTTGGTGTTCCATTTCCTATTATTTCTTCGGTACTAGATAGTTGTTGGTAAAACTGTTTTTCCTTTTCTTTATACATTCGGTTTTGTTCTTTTCTAATACTACATTTTTTATATCTTTTTAATCTCTTAGCTAGAGCACTTACTTTTTGTTTAAGTGTATCCAAATATTCGTGAATGAATTCGTTAAGTGTTTCATGCTTTGCATGAACCTTGAATCTTTCAAATATATTTTGGCAGTATCTTATCACATTTTTAGATCGATTACCCATTCGGTATTGTTCCAGTCGACCGATATCTCTCCTAAGCTCAACGATTCTCCCAACTAGTCGCTTTTCCCATTTCGTACTTTTCTTCTCCTGTTTTGTCTTTGAAGATGTTGCAGATTTTACCTTATTATTATTATTATTATTATTATTATTATTATTATTATTATTATTATTATTATTATTATTATTATTATTATTATTATAATTATTATTATTATTATTATAATTGTTATTATTATTAACACAAATTTGAAGTTCCTAGAAGTAATAATAAATACGGTCAGAGGCGCCTTGAGTGTTTAGTCCCCGAGTCTTTCAATGACTTGCCTGATCAGTTATTACATTTTACAAAAATTTCCGAGGTCAAGCAAGAAATAAAAATACATTTGTTGTCAAAATTGAGTGCTCTTGTCTAAATCTGTTCTGCTCTTGCCTTGTTTCGTACTCATCATTTAGCTTTATTTATGTTGTGGTTAAATAACTTAAAAAGCCTTGACGTGCTGTTGTGTTTTATTTCATTGTTAGTTACAGTTAATCTACTTCAATTTGTTTACTTAATGTTTATGATTTGTTAATGTTTTTTTTCATGTTTCCTTCCTCTATGGTTGTTTTTGTTTAGATTATGTGATTTTGTTTATTCCACAGATGAGCCCGCATAATGGGCTTTGTGGGTTTCTTTGAGATGTATCAATGATATTCTGTTTTGTGACAATAAATTGAGTCGAAAAAAAAATTATTATTATTATTATTATTATTATTATTATTATTATTATTATTATTATTATATTTATATTATTATTATTATAATTATTATTATTATTATTATTATTATTATTATTATTATTATTATTATTATTATTATTATTATTATTATTATTGTTATTATTATTATTATTGGTATTAATATTATTTACACAAATTTGAAGTTCCTAGAAGTAATAATAAATACGGTCAGAGGCGCCTTGAGTGTTTAGTCCCCGAGTCTTTCAATGACTTGCCTGATCAGTTATTACATTTTACAAAAATTTCCGAGGTCAAGCAAGAAATAAAAATACATTTGTTGTCAAAATTGAGTGCTCTTGTCTAAATCTGTTCTGCTCTTGCCTTGTTTCGTACTCATCATTTAGCTTTATTTATGTTGTGGTTAAATAACTTAAAAAGCCTTGACGTGCTGTTGTGTTTTATTTCATTGTTAGTTACAGTTAATCTACTTCAATTTGTTTACTTAATGTTTAGGATTTGTAAATGTTTTTTTTCATGTTTCCTTCCTCTATGGTTGTTTTTGTTTAGATTATGTGATTTTGTTTATTCCACAGATGAGCCCGCATAATGGGCTTTGTGGGTTTCTTTGAGATGTATCAATGATATTCTGTTTTGTGACAATAAATTGAGTTGAAAAAAAAAAGAATTATTATTATTATTATTATTATTATTATTATTATTATTATTATTATTATTTTGTTATTATTATTATTAACACAAATTTGAAGTTCCTAGAAGAAATAATAAATACGGTCAGAGGCGCCTTGAGTGTTTAGTCCCCGAGTCTTTCAATGACTTGCCTGATCAGTTATTACAATTTACAAAAACTTCCGAGGTCAAGCAAGAAATAAAAATACATTCGTTGTCAAAATTGAGTGCTCTTGTCTAAATCTGTTCTGCTCTTGCCTTGTTTCGTACTCATCATTTAGCTTTATTTATGTTGTGTTTAAATAACTTAAAAAGCCTTGACGTGGTGTTGTGTTTTATTTCATTGTTAGTTACAGTTAATCTACTTCAATTTGTTTACTTAATGTTTATGATTTGTTAATGTTTTTTTCATGTTTCCTTCCTCTATGGTTGTTTTTGTTTAGATTATGTGATTTTGTTTATTCCACAGATGAGCCCGCATAATGGGCTTTGTGGGTTTCTTTGAGATGTATCAATGATATTCTGTTTTGTGACAATAAATTGAGTTGAAAAAAAAATTATTATTATTATTATTATTATTATTATTATTATTATTATTGTTATTATTATTTATTATTATTATTATTATTATTATTATTATTATTATTATTATTATTATTATTATTATTATTATTATATTATTATTATTGTTATTATTATTAACACAAATTTGAAGTTCCTAGAAGAAATAATAAATACGGTCAGAGGCGCCTTGAGTGTTTAGTCCCCGAGTCTTTCAATGACTTGCCTGATCAGTTACTACATTTTACAAAAATTGTTTTGTGACAATAAATTGAGTTTGAAAAAAAAAATATTATTATTATTATTATTATTATTATTATTATTATTATTATTATTATTATTATTATTATTATTATTATTATTATTATTATTATTATTATGATTGTATTATTATTATATAGAATGTTTTGACTACAAAACGTTTTACCTTTACAGAAATTATTCACATATAAATTAGTTTTGAAACATTTTTTCGTTAATACTCACAAAAATTGTATAAATCACACTACTTCTACTCGCTCCAAATCTTCGGAAGTATACCAGTTGCCACGGGTTGCAAATAAGTATGGTAAAAGAACACTTAGCTACACTATACCTTTCTTTTTTAATAGTATTCCAAAGAACATCAGAGATTTAGAGACTATTTATGAAATCAAAAGAGAGCTAAAGGCATTTTTATTACGAAATATGCAGTGAAGTTAGGGTTGTTGTGTATTTGTTACATAAGTGTTTCATAATTTAATGTACATGAATTAGCACTCTAAGTTTTCACTGTTCTATATCTGTTCTATTCAATGTTTATTCACTGTATTATCAGCAAACTGTTGCTTCTCAAAAATGTTTTTGGCTAGTATAAGTATTTAATTTGCACATTAATTAATTGTTTTTATCTACTATATTAATCTTTTATTTTAGTGTTATAAATTTGTATTTTTATTTTATTTTTACTTACACGCTGAGTCATTCACTGCTTACTGATACTTACTGTTACTTCACTAATTATTGTATTGCTATCTAGAATTTTGAAATATTGAATTTTTTTTTTTTTTTTTTTTTGAATAAGTTTAGCTTTTTAAATCATTATTTCACATGCATGATTTTCTTTAATGTTCATATTCCACAGTTAAGCTGTCCTGTGCAGCTTGTGGATGGCCGAACTTGTTTGATAAAAAAATGTATAAGAGATACGTATTTCAATAAAAAAAAATTATTATTATTATTATTATTATTATTATTATTATTATTATTATTATTATTATTATTATTATTATTATTATTATTATTATTATTATTATTATTCATCAATTGCAACTGTTTACAGCCATCCGTATGTGGGGGTTGGAGATTGATAGTAACTTTAGTTGGAACATGCGCTTACCATATAATATGCAGTTAAAAGTATTTTACCATATAAATATGTAAAGATGGTTTATATAGCCCTTGCAGAGTCGGTTATTTCTTACGGTCTGTTAATTTGGGGAAATGCTTCGTTCTCACAGCTAAATAGCATAATCTCTAATCAAAATAAAATAATGAAGATGATTACTTTTGAAAATAATTTAAGCACTTGAGAATGTTTTAGACTACAAAACGTTTCACCTTTACAGAAATTATTCACATATAAATTAGTTTTGAAACATTTTTTCGTTAATACTCACAAAAATTGTATAAATCACACTACTTCTATTCGCTCCAAATCTTCGGAAGTATACCAGTTGCCACGGGTTGCAAATAAGTATGGTAAAAGAACACTTAGCTACACTATACCTTTCTATTTTAATAGTATTCCAAAGAACATCAGAGATTTAGAGACTATTTATGAAATAAAAAGAGAACTAAAGGCATTTTTATTACGAAATATGTGAAGTTATAGGGTTGTTGTGTATTTGTACTTGTGTAATTGTTACATAAGTGTTTCATAATTTAATGTAAATGAATTAGCACTCTAATATTTCACTGTTCTATATCTGTTCTATTCACTGTTAATTCACTGTATTATCTGCAAACTGTTGATTCACAAAAATGTTTTTTGGCTAGTATAAGTATTTAATTTGCACATTAATTACTTGTTTTTATCTACTATTTTAATCTTTTATCTTAGTGTTATATATATATTTATAACACGCTGAGTCATTCACTGCTTACTGTTACTTACTGTTACTTCTCTTATTATTGTATTGTATCTAGAATTTTGAATTATCGAATTATTTAAAAATCATTATTTCACATTTATGATTTTCTTTAAAGGGGTATTTAACCGCTAAACTCAAAAAATATATTTCATTCAGGCTAACTAGTAATGAATTTAGCAATTAGCAGAAAAAAATTTGGGGCCACCATTACCTCCCAAAAAATTGTCAAACATGACATTTTTCGAGCTAGGTCCCATCGGCCAAAATCTCCCATAAGACATAACATGGGTACAATCTTTATGCCCCGTGACCTTGGAGGATTTTGATCCAAAACAATATTGGCCATTATTGACGTACTCGACAGCCTTTTCTGTGAATTCTCTATATTTTGTTTTGTTATTTGGGCAAGTAGTTCGGTCAAAATATGCTGATTACCAAGATGGGGTATGATTTTGGAATGCATATTTTTGCGTATTTTAGGGTATATTTGGGCACAGTTTCAAGACACGATGTTATAAAGGGGCATTTTAGTTTGGTACTATGCTCTAGTATCTTTGTGGACCAAAAAAGAAGCAGGTTAAAGCCGATTAAGGAAATTTTCCAAAACACCAATTTTCGCCAATTTCAGGATCAAAAAAATTAAAAAAATTCGTGCTAAATCACAGTTAATTTTTTAAACGGTCATTTAAGTGTAGTATTGTGCTATAGATCACGTGGTAAAAAATAATTTTTGGGGTTTTTAGCCCCTTTAATGTAACATGTTCCACAGTTAAGCTGTCCTGTGCAGCTTGTGGATGGCCGAACTTGTTTGATAAAAAAATGTATAAGAGATATGTATTTCAATTAAAAAAATATAAAAAAATAAATTATTATTATTATTATTATTATTATTATTATTATTTATTATTATTATTATTATTATTATTATTATTATTATTTATGTCATGGAGGTCAACACTCACAACAATTAGCAGTTTAGTAAAGGTTTGTTCTGTGGTCCCGGTAGCTCAATTGGTAGAGCTATGGCACGTTAAGCCGGAAGTTCTGGGTTCGAACCCCAGTCGGGGCAAACTTTTTCGACAACTGCTATGAATCAATAACTATGTCCTTAAAGCGGGCTAATTCTTAAAAATCTTATATTCATACTACCCAACTCATGGGAGATGAGATGTGTTTGGATTTATCCATGTGATCTTTCAGATTTGACAGCTACATTGCAGTCTTCTGTTGGATTTATGTCATGGAGTTCAACAATCACAACAATTAGCAGTTTAGTTAAGGTTTGTTCTGTGGTCCCGGTAGCTCAATTGGTAGAGATATGGCACGTTTAGCCGGAGGTTCTGGGTTCGAACCCCAGTCGGGGCAAACTTTTTCGACAACTGTTTTATTTACTGTTTACTGTTTTATTATTATATTATTATTATTATTATTATTATTATTATTATTATTATTATTATTATTATTATTATTATTATTATTATGCACTTAGCTTATGCTGTGTTGGCCTGGGGAAATGCCTCAAATGTGTACATAAATCAAATTTCCAACTTACAGATAAAGATTTTAAAAACTATCCTTCCTAATCACATTACTGAGCGGTGTTCCTCAAATGAACTTTTCGAAATAACTGGTTTGCTCCCTGTAAATAAGTTGTTTACGTATAGGTTAATCTTAAGTTATTATTAAAGTAATGAGTATAAAATCGAAATCGACCATAACATCTCCACAAGAACGAAGGCCGCTAATAACTTTCGAGTTCCACTTTTTGTAAACAAATAATGGTGAAAGGTTGTTAAAAACTAGTGTACCGCAGAGTTTCAATTTATTGCCTAAAGAACTAAAAGATTTAGATAAAATTAGTAAAGTTAAGTTAAAAGTAAATGAATTTCTCTTGTTTAATGACGTTTAATTTTGTATGACGTTTTGATTTTGTATTAAATCTATCTAATATTATAATTTATTTAGTTGTTATATGTACTATTTTAATGTGCTGGCTGAATGTATTCAAAATTGAAAATAATTGGGCAACTGCTCAATGTGTTTACGATTATTGACATATTGTATCGATTATATTATATAATTTAGTATTTAGTATACTGTCCTGTGTCTGACATAATTTGGTATTGATTTTTATGATCTTATTGTCCGTAATTTTGTATATTATAATTAGCCCACAGACAAGCTTCTGATGAAGCTTTGTGAGATATCGAATCGAAGAGAATATGTTTGATGTGTAATGATATGCTTTATTATTAATAAAAAAAAAAATTATTATTATTATTATTATTATTATTATTATTATTATTATTATTATCATTATTATTAATATTATTATCATCTATTATTATTATTATTATTATTATTATTATTATTATTATTATTATTATTATTATTATTATTATTATTATTATTATTATTAATATTATTATTATTATTATAATTATGTTTTAATCTAAAAGAAAGTGTAAGAAACAGTATGAAGGACACATGGCAAAACATCTAGATTGTCGAAAAAAATAAAAATCAGTGGTATAAACAATAATTTTTATTAAAAATATTTTTACAAATTTACAATAGTTGTTATCTATGTCTTAACTCTTTGTCAATAAAATATAGTTTCCATATGACGTGAGTGCATTGTATTCTGGGCAAGTTCATTTGGTTAACGAGAGAACCGTGATTTCGAGCTTACTACTGTATTCACAGCAGAGATTACTGTAGACACAGTTTCGGGGGCAGTGGGCTCTTGGAAATGAGTGAGTGGTAATGGGGGGGGGGGGGGGGCTATGACGTTGCTAACATAGTCCGTGTGTTTAGAGTAGCCGTGGAGCTCGGAGCGTTTGATGAAATACTGAAAACGTAAAGGTTAACACCGACTGTTGATAAAACTTTTAAAAATAGTTCTCGTGATTTAGACCAGAACACGCATTGAGTAACATACACACACGCACATGCAGACGAACATCACGCACAAGTACGTTGAAGATTCTAGTGCGTAGTGTTCTTAGTAATTATAAGATTGAGTATAAGATACCCAACAGAACTGAACTTGTATTGGAATATTGATATAAAGAATATTATAATGTTCGTTCATTGGTCCGTTAGGGATAGCGTTTATTTGTCCTATAGCACAGACCGAGCTCATTCGAACTGTTAGGACTAGAAAGGCACAATCAAAACAAAGTGGGCTAATATGAGGATGAAAATATACGCCGATTTCATAACGAGAACGTTATTGGTCTGAGGGAAATATAGCTGTTTTATTATAGAGGTTTCAGGTGGAGGAATTCGAACCCGGGACCTCCCGAATCAGAGACACCCTGGGTTCGAATCAAGTTTTTCCCGAGCTTTTCTTGAGTCGTGAATACGAATGTAAAGGGTTGAGGCCTCTTAAACACCCCTCAAACATTCACTTCACAAGTGTCCAAACTCCAATATAACTGGATATAGACTCATGAATAGGGCTTGTATTGCACCCTGGGCAATAAACAAAAACACACAATACACAATAAATTACAAATTTAGTTTTCTAATATAACCAAAAACAGTTTCATGGACACAAGTTTTTTTTCTGCGGTACATGTTTTTCAATTCAAAGACTTCTCCTCCCATCTGGGCAGTTGGCGTTATTTGTGAAGGCATGGACAAGGCCAAAACATATCGCTAAATTTTTATACTTTTTACGTAATATTCTTAAAATCCTTGAAGTTTCTGCTTTTGTTCATAATTCTGTTTTTCAAATATGACAAATATACCTCTACCAGTGAACCAATTTCCTATTATAAGAGGGTGTTTACTCCAATTGTTTGATAGCACCTCCTAAAATACTACACACTTATTTTTGACAGTGGAACATCTACCCTGTATTTTACCGTTCCTTGTTACACTGGATAGCTAAAACGTGACTTTTTCATTGAATATTTTACGACGAACTGAATTTTCTGTCTTCAATTTCCGAACAATGCAAACGATCAAATGGGGAATACGATGTGAGTTTATATGGGACCGACTAGTCCCCCGGCCTCATACATAGCACATCAATAATGAAACAACTTTTCAAATACATAAAGGCCTACTATTGTCGCATGCACATTGCCCATTGTTGGTTATCATTTTTATGACTTCGGAAAGTCGTAAATAAGTATAGTGTCTTAATTACTTTATGATATTATAAAGCGGAATACTCTCGGATGTGACATGGTGCATTTGATTATTCATGTTTAACCAATATGTTATATTCTAATAATATTCTTCCTCGACAATTTGACTAAGTAGCTGGCTAGCTTTGACTAAGTAGCTCCCTGTAGTTGGAACTATCGTACCGGTACTTGGAACAAAGTGTTAGTACGTACTATTAATTGTAAGTAAGGAAGTGGTATATTGCGTGTTCAGTTACAAAAGTTAATTAAATCTGATAATATACGTTGTGAATAAAGAACAGATTAAACTTAACTATTTGCATAGGTTGACGTCTTGATGGGTATTCCTGTCCATATATTTACCACGGGCATAATTCTTTAACGCCATCCACACAACCAGGACTCGGAATAACGGTCCGGCAGCCCGATATACCAGGCAGCCCAAGCCACCCAGCCAGCCTGCTATTTAGCATACAACATATGTGATTAATCGATTGTTTAACATTTATTTATAAATCATCGATTAATTAATTAACTAGCTATCAGTTATATGGGTGAGACACTTCTTAATTTAGTATCTGTTAGTGCGTGATATTAATACGATTGTATAAGTTATGAATTTCATTGAGTTGCGGTTGATATTTTGATGGAGTAAAAGGATCCAGTGAATTAAACAATGCGCAATCTTTTAAGAAAACTATGAAAATAGAGTTAGGGGAAAAAATCACAAAAGTGATCATTCGTTGCTCGTATGATAAGTAAATATTGTCATATTTTGTCGTATTTGCCTTACAAATCGGGTAACTCAATTCTCTACGGGTTGCCAAAACTTACATACACTAGCCGGAAGGGCTTCTGTCTAAATTACCCAATTCCTAGCATTGCTCACAACTGTATATTTCGTTTTGTAACAATGGTATTCCTGTTGATTTATATACGCTCAACAACCAAGTCTCTTACTCGACAATCTACACACCTGTGGCGTTAATTTATATAAACAATCTCCCTTTGATCAGAATGAGGTGGTAAACGTAGCAATGTAGAGGTTTAGATATGGTTAAGGGGGATGTATCAACATCACCAACCAGGTATGGTTGGTTTCAGATAAGAATGTCGCGGCCGAGTGAAAGCAGCACGGTCGCCTTCGGACTACTTTCGCACTGTGGTCACCTCGGGAAATACTAACACAATGGCAGCTCTCTAGAACGAACGATATACAGCAATAAAACTGCTTCCGAAAATAAAAGCAATTTTAAGTAGACTTCGATAAACTAGAGAATTTTAATAGTCGTGCAAGAATTGCGACACATTACGGTTGCTTTCCGTATAAGCGACCAGGCGAACGGGCTGGTCGTTGATAGGTCGAGACGTCACCCATGTTTGGTCGTTTCGGTGGAGCCCAGTAACGGGACAGTTTTGAGTTCGCCCAGTAGGCGGGAAAATACCGATGGAACGATCAAGAGATGCTGCTTCAATTAATTGTGACAAAAAAGTGTGCCAGAAAATGTGTAGTCTTTGTGTAGGTTTGTGTATGCTCTAGGCCAAATAAATATTTCATGTAAAACCAATACCAGGCAATTGTATGTATTCACCTACGTGCACTGATTATACCAACGTTGTCATATATAACAACCTCGGAACATAATCAATAAGGCAATAATAGCAGATTTCAATATAAGTTTGGTGTGCGTGTGACAACCTCACAATAGCTACGATATTAAAATAGTGAATCCTGTTCATCAAGATTGTGCAAAATTGAATTTAAGACAATGTTTAGTATATACTAATTATTATGTAAACATGTGTTTTATGCGTGTTGTCTTGTACGAGTTTGGTGATTCGTATATTTCCTTGTCATTTTCACATTTCGTTTGTGTAATCTCAATCGGTATTTTATAAGTATCTTTGATTAGAGTTGGTTTTATACAGTGTTTACATTGTGTGACGGATAACATAACTACACTATATGAATGTAAATTCAGTCTTAAAAGTTAGATTTTAAAATTAAATGAAGTTCTCAGAAATACGAAAATGTTTTTCGTTCATTCTTGGTATGTTTTAAAAAAAAGGGGGGCCCTAACTTGATTCATTGTTCTTTATTGAAAAAAATCAAAGTAAAAATAAAAAAGTGATTTCAAGAAGGCTATAAGGCTATAAATAGAACTGAAACGTTCATAATTTACATTAAGGATATTTTGTTTTTGTTTGTGGTTCTATGTTTTCTTTGTCAGAACTTTTTGATTTTAATTATTTCTGACAAAATTTATTTTCAAAGTACACATAATCTGCAAAATGAGACTTGAGGGATTTTCTATACGAGGTCTTCCTTATTTTTACCACAATCGTGCATGTGTATGAACCCTCCTCCCCCCGCCCCTACATTATCACACATAGACACACCTGTTGTTAACATGTGCTTACTCTTTATCTAGTTGATATTGATTTTATATATTATCACATGTTATCATCATCCCATTATCGTTGACTCTTTATCACCCTTCTTGACACTGTCGATTAGTTAGACCTATTTATGTATAGTTATGAATTGTGTGCTGTTTGATTTATTGACCAAAAATACTTTCAACGGTAAATGTAAGGTCCCAGTAACAAGCTGTCTTCAACTGATTGAATCAATAATGTGAGGTTTGTTACCAGTAAACCGCACAAACATTTCGTTCAGTAGTGATATTGTACGGTTAGCCACAAATAGTGGCGGCTTCACGGGCTGTTGCACGACCATTATTCAACGGTCGCGTGACAACCTTATCCGCGCAATCAGATGGTTTGTTATCATATTGTTTATACATATATTTAAACACCCCTTGAGGCACTTCCCAGCTGTTACGAGTAAATTATTCTAAAGTGGTTTCCAGTTTGTCATCAGTAGGGAAGACGGAAGACAAAGCCATAATACATGGCATTATTCATATACATACTTTCCAGAAAATCCTTTAATAATTCTGTTTGATGTGTATTTGAGCAAAACACATTTCGTTTTATATAGTTAGCATGCGATGATAGAATACATTCTGGATAAACCATATCACCACTGAAAACACAATTCGTACTCAACAGCATTTATTTGTGAAGCATTAACAATTTAACTGAAACCACGAGCACAGCTTTAATCTCTGTAAATGCAGAGAGAATTCTCCACTAATTAGAAAGCCTCAACGCGAGTGTAAACAAACGGAAGGCGTACCCTAAAGTGTACACTAACTAAAGTGAGGTGTAGAGTAGAGGAGTTCGCCTCCATCATCTCCACCCACTCAACACAAGAGAAACTAAAGTCACGTGCGCCATGCGGCCTACCTTGAAGCTGGCGAGAAGCGAGGTGGTGGTAAAGACAGGAGAAAGAAGAAGAGTGGGTAGTAGTACAAGTCGCCACACTGATATCACTCAGCTGCCATCGCGGCTCAGCTGGATTCTTCGACTACACACACACACACGCATGCAGACACACATACATATGCTAGCGTCGCTTGGTCTATTTGCTCCCTTTGCCACGTCCACATTAATGTTACAATGCACTGTCAAAGTTTCAAGTTTAGAACAACGTGGTTTGTTCCCAACACTCGCACAAGTGGCCAAATAATATTGCTCGTGTTGAAATAATAAAGTGATTCGGTGATCGGCCGAAGAACTCAGCATGAAGTCATCCTACTACCTGTTGTATTGTGTAGGTTGGGGGAAGCAGAGTCGTATGGTAACTTGACAGAGGAGCAACAAACACAAACGGGCGTGATTTTAAGATTGAAATCGTTGTTTTTTTTTTTTTACATAAAACACAAGAAATTTACAAATAACAACTCGAAAAATAATAGAAATATGTTTAAAAAATCGTGACCGAGTACGATTTGAATGCAGAGAACGAGAGTTGCCTTAGGTGAAACCACAGCAAAGCATTTCAGCCGACTACGTCCACGTTGTACGCGTCGGCGGCTGGCGGCGGCCGCCTGGCTGTGCGGTGCGATTGCGCGCGGGAGCGCCGTGCGCATGGCTCCATTGAAACGTGCGGCGCGCCATTCACGATACCTTTCTTACTCGTGGAACGCACATTGATTAAACGATTATCAAGGCTTTTAATACAGACTCATTCGGAGTCATCCTTCACTCATATGATAACAACAGGAGGTGCACACAACACACGGGAGATTCACCTGAGTGCATTGGGGGAGGGGTGGAGAGATCAGTTGGCAATTGTCATGACAGTGCAACAGGAGATAGCAGGGGAGGGGGGGAGAGATCAGTTGGCTTGACAGTGCAACAGGAGATAGCAGGGGAGGGGGGGGGAGAGACAGGTCAGGGGGAGGGGGGGAGAGATCAGTTGGCATGACAGTGCAACAGGAGATAGCAGGGGAGGGGGGGAGAGATCAGTTGGCATGACAGTGCAACAGGAGATAGCAGTTAGCGTCAAACTAGCAGGAATTAAATATTATTTTATAGAGCGTTCGATATATATATATATATGTTATATCGCAGACTTTCACGGATTGAATATGCACACATTGTATTTTCGGATAGTCCGTGTGGTTTTATTTTATTTATTCCAACGTTTCGGGCAGTTCTCCCTGCCCATCTTCAAGGAAATTAAATATAAAACAATATAAAAAACAAACAAAACCTTACTTCGTAACATACACTGCAACTAGATACATAGACAAAAACTAAATAGCTTAGAAAACATTATCTTGCTTTTCTCTGCCGGTGTCGTGACACAGTTAGAGTACCAGTTGCTATGAAGGTCAAGTTCCACACCAAGGGTCCAGCTATTAGCAGAATACTCAAGAACACGAGCAGATCACTCCTTCGTAATACAATACACTCAACGAGACGCAAGCTTGACCAGGTGAGCGTTCAATTACATAATACTCATGCCGAGCTGTCATCATCGCTACACCCAATATTTTGGACAGAGGTTGACTATCTTTCTCAGCAACGTGCTGACGACGTAACGATTTATACAACTTTGAATCAGAAGAAAAAGTATGAGGCACTGAATTCTAGACATAAACCTCAAATCGAATAACTAGATGCTACAAAAGTGGTATACAATCTTTCTGATTGTACACTGGATAGTGATACTATTTCTTAATTAAAAAAGGGATTTAACTTTGCCATCGCGCCCATACCCACAGAGATTATTATAACTTGAGTGGAGTCGGCGATATTTGGTCTCCCAGATAATTTAGCAGAAACTATTCGGCAAGATACATCTCAAATTCTCTGCAAAGCTCGTCCACCGAGAAAGAATATCTCACGCCAAGAGATATTGGCTTTGAACTCTCTGAGAAAGAATGAAGATATCATCGTTCTTCCAGCTGACAAGGGCAACGCTTCTGTTGTGCTAAATACACGAGACTATCAATCCAAAATGCAAACTCCACGAGACGACCCTGCATACCAACTAAATAGGAGTGACCCTACTACTTATCTTGAAAAGAAAACCAAGGCTAAGATCCTTGCGTCTGGTTTTGATCCCGAGGTTAAGCAATACCTAATTCCTAGAGAAGTCTTCTCGTTGTCCCAAGACGTACGGACTTCCTAAAATACACAAAGCCGGTGTTCCTCTCAGGCCTATCGTAAGTTCTGTAGGTTCTCTAGTACAACTTCTTGCCAAGCACCTCACTAAGTATTAAATATATTAAGTATTGATTTTATCGCTATTTTTACAGAAGCAAGTACCAGTCATCAGATAAGCAAACTGTTTATACAAATGTAGGTAAATCAGCAAACAATAAACTCGAAACCATGGCTGGCCTAGGTATAGTCAAAGAGCTATCAATGATGCACATGGAAATATCAAAGTTAGGTCAGGAACTAGCCAACACAAGGGTCCTTGTGAGTGAAATGCATCAATTATTATTCTTAAGGTGAGGCCAATGCTTCATGCCACAGATAACAGAAGTGCTGGGGCTAGGATCAGGTTTAAGGGACAAGCCTATCATTAATATGGAACTTCCCCCTGGACCTGAGCCTAATAGGCCTACACATACAAAATGGGAAAACAAAAACAAATGTAAGACGTCATCCCAATTGACAAAGATAGTAGACCTACCAACTGGCCCACAGGTTTCAAAGAAAAGCATATGCCTAGCCCCTGCTGCTATTAAAACCAGCAACAGATTCCTACCACTAGTAAGCCTATGCAATAACGATGAAAATAATTTTCCAACACTCGAAAGTAGCATGGTAAAAAAATAGAAGTACCCAAAAAACTGATACAAGATCAGACCCAAACAGGCAAACAGCTCATTACCCTTGGCTTCAAAAGCTTAGACCAAACCCAAACCATGGGAAGGATATTGCTGTAACCGTCAATAAACAATTAGTGAATAAAGTCCTAAGCGACTCTACGTTTAATGGATGTCTATACATAAATGATGCCAATACCTACTAGCTCACTACTTACCCAGGCAGCCAGCCACATCAACTTATGAACAAACTAGAGGCAAATATCCCGATTGTACAGTGGATAAAGTCATACTCCACAATGGGACAAACTCCCTTCATCTATGGAACCATCGGCGATTGCTGACAGCATTTACAACTTAATTGAAGCGGCAAAAAAGGCAACCCAATAGCGAAAATTGCATACAATAGTATCATTTACCGTAGAGACATCCCTGACTCAAAAGTAGACTCCACGAACAGCAAAATTCATTTAATTTGCAAAACTCTGAACACAACTTTCATCAACTCCAACAAGTGGATCTCAAAATCTGAATTATCTAAGGGAGGACTCCATCCCAGTAAAGATCGGGCCTACAAACTTCATAATATGTTGGTCGAGATCTGCGACATTATGGATTGGTCTCCTAACCAGGAAAGAGTTAGGCCTATGACAAATGACCCAATAAAAATACAAAAATTCGATCCAAATCAGCAGCACACCTTAATGCTTAAAACTCTTATCGAATAGGCTAGGCCAGCCTCGAAGATAAAGGGCAAAGACAGCAGTAATTTATATGCAGATACGGAGATGACTGTCATAGGGAAGTTAAAAGCCAATGAGTCGTCAGATGTGAGAGACACCAATTTCATAGTGACCCTCAAAGCCAATAAGTCACCAGCGCTAAATGTGGCTGACTCCTTCACGTCTACCCAACCAACTGTGGAGACGTCTCATCTGGAAGACCATTGTGTCACGTTGTCCCGACATTCTTACGAGTTGCCGGCTATGGATGTGGACCGTGGAACCTTTTCCCAATCAGTCGTCGCCAAAGAACACAATCAATGGTCCAACACAATTGAACATTCTATTACCAACATGAATCAGCTGATCTCAGGACACTCTAAGACAATCACTTGGATAGCTCAAGACAAGCCTCTCAAGACCCAATTAGGCCTGCAGTGCAATGGCGGAGCTGAGGGTTCAGGTGTGGGACAGGAGATATCAACCATCACTGAACCAGAAGATACAGTCATAGGGACTGCTAGCAGTTCTCTGGAAGACTCAAATGAGTATTACACTCGTACATTGGAGAACCAAGCACAGGTGTTATCATCTGAGACGGACCACACCTCCACTAGTGACCAGGACACTGTACAGTCCAGTACAATTGAAGAGAATCCAGCACAGGTGATATCATCTGAGACGGCCTTTACTTTCGGACAGGATGCTATACCAGCTCCTAGAAGTCAAGCAACTTTCTTCCACAAAATGACAACCCGAAGTAGTGGTACAAGGCAGTTCTCCAATTTTAATTATCAACAATTACGGGAATTAATGATAAGTGAGGGTCTCGGTCAGAAACTTAAAATTCAAAAACCATGGTCCCCCTGAGAGCTAGTTGATATTCATACTGATCATTATAGGAAAAAACAAAACAGGCATCACATAAATGTTAGATCTCCTCCTCTTCATTTAAAGACATCTAAAAACACAAGTAAAAAATCCAAATCTAGACCTAGTTGACTAGTTTACAAACCAAGCCATAATGTCTTTATCGAAACTGATAAAAACACAGTTAACGAAACATCCCACGTTAAACAAAATCAATCTTCCACTTTCAGTGAAATTCAAACCATTTCCACAAACACACCAAAATTTAAAACCAAACCAATCCCTAGCCTGCACAACAATGTACAAATTGCTAAATCCCCCACCTCCAGAGCATCTACCTCCGCCCCCCAACCATCCCTTTCTTCTAAGACCAACAAGACATGTCCAAATTCCAAAATATTATTAACTCATAATCCTATGATACTTGCACTTAATGTTAGATCGGTCAACAACAAAATGGAGGAACTCGAACAATTCTTTCAAAGTCAATCTCCCGAAGTTATTTGTATCTCAGAACATTGGCTCACCCCCGCATCTAGTGCTAAATTCTGCATGCCAGGATATGCAAACATTACAATTTATGCTACATCTAATAATCTACATGGTGGGGTAGCAATCCTCTTTAAACCACACCTAAACATAGAGCCAATACTAGGCCTAGAGTCAATCTGCTCTGAATTGGATTTTGAATGTACTGGTTGCTTTTGGCATCTACCATAATGCCGCATCACCATACTGTCCATATACAGGTATCCATTAGGCAAACTCTCAATATTCTTAGATAAACTAGAAGAGGCCCTTATAAACGTCACAAAACGATTCCCTAAGGCAGAAATAGCCCTATGCGGCGACTTTAATATTGATCTTCTTTCCAAATCACGAGACCGCGACCTATTCCTTGATCTTATACACTCATTTAACTTACACGAAACAATTCTAACACCCACCCATACACTTGGGTCAAATCAGTCACTTATCGACAACATCATAACCTCTCTAGATCCTTCCCTTTACAAAACCAATACCCTTCACCCACACATCTCAGACCATTGTGCCATAACCATGCAACTCAGTTCGCCCATAAATGCCTCTCCCACTTGGGGTTTCTCTAGAATATTAGCAAACGCAATACAAATCACTTTATAAATTTACTTAGTATTGAAGAATGGTCTGACTTGCTGACTATGACCGATACCAACCAGATGTTCAACCAATTCTTGACCATCTTCTTACATTATTTTAACACAGCATTCCCCTTGGTTAGGCAAAGGCAAAAGCAAAAAAAAACTAGTTCGTGGTTATCAAACAGCCATAAAGCAGAGGGCCAACAACTGCGACAATTACACTACCATTGCAAAACATTACCCAACGACCATCAACTTAAACATGAGTATCGTACATTAAAAAAAAGGTCATGCACTTAACATCAGACAAGCTAAACGACAACATCATGATCAGGTTATATCTTCTGCAAATAACATATCGAAAGCTACTTGGCAGATTATCAATGCTCAAACTAAGGCCTCTAGTCCCAAAAATCAACTTACGATCAACATTAGCGGAATTCCAAACTCTGACCCAGAAGTAATATCAAATCATCTTAATGAGTTCTTTATCAATGGTGGTATAACAGTCGACCTCAGACACAAACCAATCACCTCATTCCTGGTGTCATCGAGAATAAGCAGGAAATTAATTCAATTTTTCTCCATCCAACCACCCATCATGAAGTAGCCGATATCATTAAAACACTGAATAACAAACATTCAGCAGGCTTAGACAATGTTCCTGGATCTGTTCTTGCAAAATGTGGAAGTATTATATCTCACCCACTAGCATTTATCATAAATTCCTCCTTTTGCACAGGGACCTTCCCCTCCAAGCTCAAAGAGGCCAAAGTAATACTCATCTATAAGCACAAAGGTAACAACCGAGATCCTAACAATTAAAGGCCAATTTCCTTAACCTCCTCTTTCTCTAAAGTTTTCGAAAAAATCATGTTCTCCCGTCTATCATCCTTCCTTTCAAAACACAATATTCTTGCAAGCAATCAACACGGTTTCCAGAAGGGCAAATCAACCATAACTGCCATCTTCTCATTCCTATCTGCACTATACAAGGCACTTGATCATGGCGACCTGACTATTGGAATATTCTACGACTTGAGTAAGGCGTTTGATACAATTGACCATGGTATACTTCTCTCAAAACTGGAATCTCTAGGTATCAGAGGTATAGCCAATAGGTGGATTGCATCATTTCTATCAGACCGTTTCCAGGTAGTAGAACTTGATAATATCGATGAAAATGATACAATTACTAAATTCCACTCCGACTTCTTTAGCCTTGTCTGTGGTGTGCCCCAAGGAACGGTCCTAGGGCCCCCATTCTTCTTACTTTATGTAAACGACATGCCCAACACATTTGACGTAGGCATACTGACGCAATTTGTAGATGACTCAAGTCACCTCTTAACTGCAACCAGAGATGGGCTTGCAGAACTCATACATAACTCAAATACCCAAGCGTACGCAATGTCGGAATGCTGTAAAAATAACCTTCTCTCCCTTCAACCAACCAAAACTGTGTACCTTTACTTCCACTCCACCTCAAGCCCCCCTCAGAGTAGTCCCCTAATTCGCATTGATGGCAAAAACATTATGAGAGCTGACAACGTGAAATTTCTTGGCATTACACTCTCGGAGAACCTTGATTGGTCTGCTCATATCGAAAGAGTACGCTCTAAAATAAATAGTGGGTGTTTTATGCTCAGGAGGATGAAGCCAATTGTTAGCAACCACATATTGAAATTAATATATCATGCCCACATCCACTCGCACATCTCATACGGGCATCTATTCTGGAGTATGTCATCACAAGCTAATCGTGTCTTTTTACTCCAAAAACGAGCTATACGCATCATCACAGGATCCTCATGGCAGAGATCCTGCCGTAAAATCTTCCCCAAATTAAACATTCTTACCCTGGTAAGTACCCTTATACAATTTGCCGCTATTTTTGTACGTACACATTCAGAATACTTTCCTAAAAACTCATCCATCCATACTTATAACACCCGTGCAATTTCTAACATTCATGTCCCCCATCATAAAACCTCGCAATATTCCAAAGGACCTATATACGCCTGCCTATCCATATACAATAAACTGCCAAAACACATCAGAAACATAAAAAATCATACTACATTTGTTAGCAAATTAAAAGCATTTCTAGTAGAAAGAGCATTTTACTCACTAAATGAATTCCTAACAGATTAACCCTTGTCCTCCCTACAAACTGTCCCTTATAGATCCGTACTATAGGCTAGGCCCTACACATATATTTTAAATTCAATAATAATACCTTTCATAACCATTACATCATAGGCTACCTATTTCTCATTTCATTTTTTTTCATTTTAATACTCAATTATTCAATTCAAACAACTTTAATTCTCAATACCGGTACTAGTATACCATACTAGTACTAGGCCTATACATTTAACTTGATTCTCATTGAAATTCTCATTCTATTTGATTATTCATTTTATATTTAGTAAATTTATAAATTTACCTTGTCCTCCACTACAAACTTTCCCTTATAGATCCGTACTATAGGCCCTACACGTATATTTTAAATTCAATACTAATCCCTATTAAACATAAAACAATATTACATAATCATATCACACCATATGCTAGCGTTTTATATTATTATCTAGGGCGACTGTCGTCGCCCGGCAGTCAAGCGCATGCGACTGCTTAGGCGACACGAACTCCAGCCCTATATACAGCTACGAGAGTTAGGGGGTTTCAGCTATCTGCACACGCCGCCCCGAAATAGTTACAATCTTGAAACTCGGTATATGACCTGGTATGTGGTCCATGACATACCAAAAAAAAAATCAACCCGATCCGACAACTCGTTCTGTGTTAAAAAAGGCTCTCAACATCGTCAAATTCCTTTAGGCTGGCTGGTGGTTGGGTGGCTGGCTGGCTGGCTGGCTGGCGTTGGGTTTTCCGCGGAGATTAATTTAGCCTACAGAGAAAACGGTAAATCTTAGAACTATGAAACTTGGACCACACTTAGATGTACTTCAGACGCAGTGACATTTGCTTTCAAAACCAAAATCGGGTAACAGGGACCGGAGAAAATCAAAATTTGGATGATAATCAAAACGCGTAACTACCAAGGCGTGGTAATTTGTACAAAATTGAAATTAAACATGCTATTAACCATTATAAATATCTTGCGTCCAAAACACAAGGGGCTAAATTTGGGGATGACCATGGGCCCAAAAATGACAAAAAACATATCTGAACTTTAAGAAATGAATAATTCAAAGAAAACGCTACAACTGAGATGTTTCAAACGTGGAATACATTTTGATATTCTCTCATTCTATCACTTTTGAATATGGAAAGCAAAATTGGGTGACGGGTACCGGAGAAACTCAAAATTATCAAAAGAAGGTAATTCCGTACTCTTATGAATAATACGCTATACTGAGAAAACGGTTCATCTTAGAACTTTGAAACTTGGGCCACACTCAGATGTACCTCATATAACAAAAACCGGGCAATTGGGACCGGGGAAAATCAAAATCAAAATCAAAATCAAAACGCGTGATTACTCAGGCGTAGTAATTTGTACAAGCTTGAAATTAAACATGCTCTTAACCATTATAAATATCTTGCGCTTATGCAAGTGCGTTGGTCTTGTTGTTAGCGTATCTGCTTCCAATGCAGAAGGACCAGGGTTCGATTCCCACTAAAGTCAGAAGTTTTTTAACTTCTGATTTGGACTTAAGTCTATCAGTTCTTGTCTTAGGAGTTTGTAAACGGTGACTTTGGAGCCGTCCTAGCAAAATTAAAACGCGTAATTACTCAGGCGTAGTAATTTGTACAAGCTTGAAATTAAACATGCTCTTAACCATTATAAATATCTAGTGCTTATGCTAGTGCGTTGGTCTTGTTGTTAGCGTATCTGCTTCCAATGCAGAAGGGCCAGGGTTCGATTCCCGCTAAAGCCAGAAGTTTTTTAACTTCTGATTTGGACTAAAGTCTATCAGTTCTTGTCTTAGGAGTTTGTAAACGGTGACTTTGGAGCCGTCCTAGCAACGAAGCACATAATAAATTTCAGAGTTGTTTTGAATCGGCCTTGTTGATTCTAAAGTTGATCCGCGGGTGTTCGCACTGTCCATACCACTGATTGATATATTTCTTATTAAAAATATCGATCTTTGGTTGGTTATCGCTCACTCGTCGATTGCGTCGGGGCCTGCAGGGTTGGCTTGGTCGCTTTGATTTAAAGTCCCCCACTGAAAATCAGTTATATAACTGAGTGGGTAGACTCTAAATAAAAATGTATTTATTTATTTATTTATTTAAGGGGTATCTTTGGGGGGACCGTGGGCCCAAAAATGTAAAAAAACAACTTTGAACTTAACAAATTTAATCATTCACACCTTGATAGCGAACGAACACACAAAAAGATGTAAAATCCAACCAAATACAAAAAATTTGTAAAAAAAAAAAAAAACGGCAGCCAAGCTCTCCTTCAAAAGTCTTCGGCTGTGAATGCTGTGAGATATAGAAGTTGAGCCAAGCTTTTTATTCTTTCTCCTAGTTTCGCTTTGAAAATAAGTAAGATCATTCGCCTGTTGACGAGCGCCAAGCCAACGATTTTTGTGGTAAAAAAGTAAAATTTTAAACTCGAAATCATAAAAAAATGGCTTGGCCATTGAATTTGGTTCATGGCCAAGAATTTTTTTTATGATTTCGAGTTTAAAAATTTCACTTTTTTACCACAAAAATCGTTGGCTTGGCGCTCGTCACAAGCGAAATGATCTTACTTATTTTCAAAGCAAAACTAGGGAGAAAGAATAAAAAGCTTGGCTCAACTTCTATATCTCACAGCATTCACAGCCGAAGACTTTTGAAGGAGAGCTTGGCTGCCGTTTTTTTTTTACAAATTTTTGTATTTGGTTGGTACATCCTAATGAACATCGTATTGTATTATATCATATCAATAACTCATTTAATTTTTTCATTTCATTATTTAATTAATCAATTCAAACAACTTCTAGTCTCAATACTAGTATTCCATACTAATAATTCATATAACTTGATTCACATAAAATACACATTCTATTTGATTATCCATTTTATATTTAGTAAATTTTTAAATTTACCATGTCCTCCACTACAAACTGCCCCTTATAGATTCGTACTATAGGCCCTACACGTATATTTCAAATACAATACTAATTCCATTTCATAATCATTATATCATATCATATGCTAGCGTTTTATATTATTATTCATCCTAAATAACATCGTATTGTATCATATCAAACCAATTACTCATTTCATTTTTTCTTTCAATAAGCAATTTATCAATTCAAACAACTTCAATTCTCAATACTAGTATACCATACTAGTAATATACATATAACTTGATTCACATGAAAAATGCATTCTATTTTATTATTCATTTTATACCATGTTTTAGCCTTAGGAACCATTCACTCCCTCTTCACGAAGAGGTGTATACTTGTACCATGTATTAGTCTTAAAGGGGTATTTAACCGCTAAACTCAAAAAATATATTTCATTCAGGCTTACAAGTAATGAATTTAGCAATTAACAGAAAAATTATTGGGGCCACCATGACCTCCCAAAAAATTGTCAAACATGACATTTTTCGAGCTAGGTCCCATCGGCAAAAATCTCCCATAAGAAATAACATGGGGACGATCTTTATGCCCCGTGACCTTGGAGGATTTTGATCCAAAAAAATATTGGCCATTATTGACGTACTCTACAGTCTTTTCTGTAAATTCTCTATATTTTGTTTTGTAATTTGGGCAAGTAGTTCGGTCAAAATAGGCTGATTACCAAGATGGGGTGTGATTTTGGAATGCATATTTATGCGTGTTTGAGGGTATATTTGGGCACAGTTTCAAGACACGATGTTATAAAGGGGCATTTTAGATTGGTACTATGCTCTAGTATCTATGTGGACCAAAAAAGAAGCAGGTTAAAGCCGATTTTAGAAATTTTCCAAAACACCAATTTTCTCAAATTTCTGGATCAAAAAAATTCAAAAATTCGTGTTAAATCACAGTTACAAGATATAATTTTTTAAACTGTCATTTTAGTGTAGTATTGTGCTATATATATGTATATATGTATGTATATATTATATATATATATATGTATGTATATGTTAGTACTTTAGACAGAAATTAATACTCCCTGGTGTAGTCACTTTTTTAATTTCTGTCTAAAGTGACTATACACCGGGTAGTTTTAATTTCTGTCTAAAGTACTAACATATCATCGTCATAGTCGCCTACTATACAACCATATAATATATAATATAGCCTGTTGGCATCTACCTATTATTATCACAGTCAATCGACACCAACCATTTCCTTATGTGTTTTTTGTATCCTATCCTCTTTACTGTTTTTTCATCATGTCTCTTCAACCCCCTACTATATATTGGTTAAACGAGATTCGCTATCATGCGAATAAATTAGCTGTTATCAAGGGTCATCTATTGTTTCTCCAATCGTGCCTACAACTTGGCATCCCCCCTAAGGGCCTTACACCAAAACTAGCGATCACAGGACTCCCGCCCGACATGAGGCCACAGATTGCGTTGTTGCACCTCAAACAATGTGTTCAACTCACGAACGAAGTAGTAAAATTGTATAGTAAATCAGCTGATGAACATCATTGCAAGCTCGTATCATTCGTGAAAGTTGTGCGAATGTCATCCCCTCATTTAGACACTCAAATTGAGGATATATTGAGGTGTGCGGTCTCAAAACTGTCAGATAATTCATCGAGGTATTTATTCAAATCATCGAAGCTGGCTTGCTTCTATATGAGGAACAACTTCGCGCTGCCGACAACATGCCTCGACCAGGTGCCACACGCACCCCTAATTGGCCAGCATCCCACCCGCGCTGACTTGTGCACACTTGAGAAACCACCTGTTCGTGTGCCGCGTCTTCCTGTCAAACAACCCTTCCCTTATGAAAAATAACTACGAAAATGCATAGTTTTTTTAAATAATTACATCATTTTCGTAGTTTTTCTTAATAACTACCATTATTCGGTAGTTTTTCTAAATAACAACCATTATTTGGTAGTTTTTTTTTTACATAACTACAACTATTCGGTAGTTTTTCTAAATAACTTCCGTCACTTGGTAGTTTTCTAAATAATCATCATTACTTGGTAGTTTTTTTAAATAACTCTAAGAAATGTCAAAGTATAAAAAAATAACCACAATATTTTCGTTGTTGTTTCTAAAATCTACAAGCTATTATTATCATTTTTATTTTTTCTTCGATTACTTGGTAGTTTTTCTCAAACAAATGCAGGAAATGATATATTTTTAAAATCACAACGAACATTTCAAAGTTTTTTATAATAACTTGGAAAATTTGCATTTTGAAAATATATGCATTATATTCATTGATTTTTCAAATAACTTTGACGAATTTAGAGATATTAAAAATTAGTTTATGTATCTTTTTTTAATTACTCCAAATATTTTAAAGTTTTTAAAAGAACTATAAAAGTTTTTTAGTAGTAAAAATATTTACTAACAACGAACTTATTGTAAGCAGCAAAATAAACTGTGTGTGTTTTACAAATAGCTACGGCATTTCTATAATTCGTAATTAAATATTATTTTATTTTCGTAGTATATAAACGAAGTTTTTGGAAAAGAAAGGAATGTGTACATCTCGCCCTAGGGGAAGGATGCCAGCAAGATGAGAGGCCAGATGCAGACGAATGCTTTGGGAGCGCGGAAGCAATTGGCAATTGTTGTTGCAAAACGCAAAAATTGTGATATTACATATCTATTTAGAACTTGAAAATGTTTATCACTGAGATGGAATTCTAATTTTAATTTTGCCGTGAACAGGTATGATGAAATAATGTCGATATATGCTGCGTGAAAGAGAGAGAGGGGCACCTGTCTTTGTCTGACCTGGCGGTTGAGTGAGGATGTTTCTATGGACTGGACAAGAATGGGGTTGGGGTGTGGGAAACCCGTTTGAATTTTGAATGACTGGTCCGTTACTTAGTCGCAGATGGTCAAGATGGTAAGACCTCTGCCGGTAAAAGTAAGGGCAATACAAACGCATGCGATAATACAACCCTACACATATATCTACCACGCAGTCTTCAAACTAAAGATAAGACCTGCGCCCGCACCCGAACCAGACGAAGTTGCAGATTTCATACTAAGGTATTAGCCTATATTCGCAAGCACCTAAGCCAGAAGCAGATTTGAAGGTGATACTGGACATGCGGAGAAGGTGGATCGAGAAAAGAAAGACATCTACGAGGCTACCGTCCCATATTTTCTCACCAAATATGATATAAAGGAAATTGAGGTGATCGGGCTCTTAATAGGAGCAAGAGGAACGATACCGGATTTTTTTGTTAAATTTTGCAAACGTTTTATACTAAATGCGAGTTTTATTTATGACTTGGTGCTCCTTGCTTTAAAGAGATCGATTTTGATATTTAGAAATCTTCTATATGGCCAAAGCAAGAAGTAACAAGTACAAGTCAGTATTTGTTATTTTTATACTTCACAAATCATACTTCTCACTTCATTTTTCACTTCATTCCATTTTTTCATAATCTGTAACTAATTTTACTTATTAAACGTAATTGTATAAATGTAAATTAATTAATTTTTGTTATTCTGTGTCTTTAAGGCAACCTTAATGTAAAGGCAGAGCTTTGTTTTTAAAATAAATAAAGTTGTACTACACACGAGCCCGAGCCAGAAGGAGTTTCCATGCTAAGGTAGTAAATTCGCACGAGTCCTACAGTTTGTCTCATCTTAACTAGAGCCCGGCGTTTTAGGGTTCAAAGAAATAAATCCGTCCGAAATTGACGGGAAGGATGGGTCACTCCGTAATAAAAAAGTACAATCACATCCGATGCAAGTTGGTTGCAACCTCCCGAGTGTCGAAAACCACTTGTATGTATGCCTGGGTTTAGTGGTTTACTCTTCTTGCTGCGCCTACATTACTATATTTATTTATTTTTATTTTAATGATATTTTCTCGCCGCTAGGCGAGAAGGCCATTGTAGGGCACTATTCCCTCTTTAGCCTGTCACAATGGTAAAACAAACGACACACATAAGTTGCAAGAAAACAAATACATAATATAGAAAACAAGTTGTCATTCAGACATAACGGAGAACATAATTTGTAAAGATAACATTATAAGTAAAAACAAACAAAAACAGTATGGTCATTTTGACAAAGGAGTACAAAAGTGATACATTAATAAAGGAAGTTAAGGGAGAAAGGGGAATAGGTGACAAACTAGATTAAGGCTGAGAAATAATTAAGGGTAGAGAAGGATGGGAAGGGTGTATTTGAATTTCGGTTTCCTTGGTGGAGCTCTAGGAATGGAAAGGAAATTGATTAATTCCACTCGGTTATTGTGTAGCAGTCGTGAACAATAGTTTGCCCATAGTCTTTCCATTCGATTGCTAAGCTTTTCCATACCGGTAGCACTGTAAACAAGGTCATTTTCTGTCCAAGGGTGTAACCCTGAGATTCGTCTTAAGATTCTGCGTTCAAGCGACATATAGCCACAGGAAACGGCCCCAAGGACCGGGTAGAGAGCTAGCGCTGCATACTCAAAAAGCGGTCTGATGAAGGCGGCGTAAGTAAAACGGAGTGTTTGGAAGTCACACCCCTTAAGACGTCCTCGAAGTCTGATCAGCAGGTTCATCCGGATGCGGGCACGGCAGATTACATCGCGGCTATGGGCTCGCCAGTGCAGTGTGTCGGAAAACGTAATACCGAGGTATTTTGCTGTGCGGGTGGTGAAAACGGTTTTATTCCATAGGGTGATACTGAGTCTGTGAGAGTCTTGAGAAGCTTTTTGTGTTTTATTACGATGTCGGAACAGTATGAGTTGGGTCTTCAGGGCGTTTGGTAAAATGCGCCATCTGCGCATCCAATTTTCAAGAGCTTTGATTTGGCGTTGTAGCCTTCGGAATACTTCTCTGGCGGTCCGACCGACGCACCAATAAGCTGTGTCGTCAGCAAATAGAGCCAAAAATAGTTTTTTATCAAGAGGGTTAGGGATATCGTGACAGTAAAGCAAATATAGCAGGGGTGACAGGCAGGATCCTTGGGGAACACCTGCAGCAGGGGAGATAGCTCGAGATAACTGGTCTTGAATTTTAACTCGCGCACTACGGTCGGATAGAAAAGCTTTGATAAATCGGACCATCGTGAGAGGGATTTGCATTTTAAGTAATTTAAAACAGAGGCCACTATGCCACACTCGATCAAATGCACGGGAAATGTCTAGGAAAGCAGCGAGGACACATTTCCCTTCGTTGAGCGCCGATGATACTTCAGTAATCAGCCGGATCAGAGGGTCAGTAGTTGAACGACCCGTTCTAAACCCGGATTGTGATTCGGGGATTATGTTATTGTTCTCGGCGAAATGGGCGAGACGGGATTGGATTACTCTTTCGAGTATTTTGCCGATAACGTTCAGTAGACTGATCGGCCGGTAGCTGCTAAGTTGGTCAGGCGGTTGGTTTTTCTTGGCTATCATGACGATGGTGGCTGATTTCATATGAGGAGGAATGTAGAAAGACAGACTTCCTCATCTCTTTGGCCGAAATGGTACTTAACAACAACAACTTCTGTTTCCAGGACCGCCACTACCTTCAAGTAAAAGGTACAGCTACGGGTACAATAATGGCACCATCTTATGCCAACCTGTACATGGGCAAACTAGAGGAAGACTATCTGTCAACTCAAGAACACACACCAATCTGTTGGCTCAGGTTCATCGATGACATCTACGTAGTTTGGACCCATGGAGATAAGTCATTTAACACTTTTCTAAACGGCTTCTACAACACCCCTGCCGTCAAGTTCACGTGGCAAATATATCGCCATCACGTCACATTTCTCGACGTCGACGTGTACGTAGAAAATGGTTCATTCCGCACGGACGTACATTTTAAGCCCACATATCACCTCCAGTATCTACACTACGAGAGCTGTCACCCGCTCTACACCAAACGCGCTTTACCCAACTCCCTCGCGACGCGGGGAAAATGCATATGCAGCACCGAGGAGGATCGAACCAAGTACTGCGACCGGATTACGCGGGCCTTCATCGACAGAGGATACCCTGAAAAAGACGTCAGAAGACGAGTTGAGAACCCCACGTCGAAAGGAAGCAGTCTGGTGTCAGACAACACTCTACCCCTCGTTACGCGATGGCACCCAGGACTTCACGTTCTCAATGGCATCCTTAAGAGTGGACACCACATCTTATCTGGCTCAACTAGGACACAAGATCTAATGCCAACAGTGCCCCGCGTAGCTTTCAGACGCCCCCCCCCCCAATCTAAAGGACCTTCTTGTTCAACGAGACCCTATGATTGGCACAAGTGGCGACGATAGGGAACCTGACGGGTCCTTTCCGTGCAAAAGACCTCGATGCAAAACTTGACCTATCTACCCAGCCACTACGTCATACACAGCTGGAGCCACAAACAAGACCTACCCCATTAGAGGCCATCACAACTGTGCCTCCACTGACGTCATCTACCAGCTCAAGTGTAACCTGTGTCCAGCTAAATACATTGGCCTAACGAGTAACCTTCTTGGCAATAGAATGGCTGGCCATAGGTGTGACACAGATACCCACAAGAAGCCGAAACCTGTGCCCACTCACGCAGGAGCCCATGACCTCCGGTTCGACGATTGCTACACTACACGAGTAGTTCGATCGCTCCCGGGCGCAACCGACAGAGAGTTAACGTCCATGGAGCTCGCTCATCAATGGATAACTAAATCTCGCAACAAACCTAACTTAAACCTACGCTAAACTCACACAATCACACATTCATACACACACATACACTCACTCACTCACTCACTTAATCCCTCACTCACTCACTCTTTCACTCACTCACTTACTCGCTCACTCACTCACTCTTTCACTCACTTACTCATTGACGCACCCACTTACACTCGATAACACACTCACTCACTACTCACTTGCTCACTCACTCACTGTCTCACTCACTCACTCGTTCACTCACTCACTCACAAACACAAACATAAACACAAACTCACACTCACACTCACACTCACACTCACACTCACACTCACACTCACACTCACACTCACACTCACACTCTCACTCACACTCACACTCACACTCACACTTACACTTACACTCACGCACACAGTCATGTGCACGTATTGGAGACCATCTAGCCACCCTCCACCCCCACTTCTTCTTCTTCTTCTTCTATCCTCCCCCCCTACTCTAACCTTTCCTGGTCAACAGCTTTGTAGACCAGAACGACCGAAGAAGGCAAAGCCGAAACGTCTCGTGACTATTTAGTGATTAGTTTGGGTACATTTTTATCTGTGTTCTAATATGCCCGCCACCTCTACATCTCAGGTAAGCTGTTGACTCCTATCTCTATCCACATTGATTATATATATGTTTTGTCTTAAAGGGGCTAAAAACCCAAAAAAATATTTTTTTACCACGTGATCTATAGCACAATACGACACTAAAATGACAGTTAAAAAAATTATATCTTGTAACTGTGATTTAACACGAACTTTTGAATTTTTTTGATCCAGAAGTTTGAGAAAATTGGTGTTTTGGGAAATTTATAAAATCGGCTTTAACCTGCTTCTTTTTTGGTCCACATAGATACTAGAGCATAGTACCAATCTAAAATGCCCCTTTATAACATCGTGTCTTGAAACTGTGCCCAAATATACCCTCAAACACGCATAAATATGCATTCCAAAATCACACCCCATCTTGGTAATCAGCCTATTTTGACCGAACTACTTGCCCAAATTACAAAACAAAATATAGAGAATTTACAGAAAAGACTGTAGAGTACGTCAATAATGGCTAATATTTTTTGGATCAAAATCCTCCAAGGTCACGGGCTATAAAAATCGTCCCCATGTTATTTCTTATGGGAGATTTTTAACGAAGGGACCTAGCTCGAAAAATGTCATGTTTGACAATTTTTTGGGAGGTCATGGTGGCCCCAATAATTTTTCTGTTAATTGCTAAATTCATTACTAGTTAGCCTAAATGAAATATATTTTTTGAGATTAGCGGTTAAATACCCCTATAAGCTTTCGTGATCCACGGTTAATGTTTTAAGTATCTTTACGGTAAATATCACGCACAGTATTATAGAAAATAACTTTTAATCCCAGCGTTTCAGAAAAACTATTTTTTCTTTTTCACTTTTTTTTTTTTTACCCTTCCCTTGAAAATGGAAACATAGTTTTTCTGAAACGTTGGGATTAAAAGTTAATTTCTATAATACTGTGCGTGATATTTACCGTGAAGATACTTAGAACATAATATATATAATAAAATAAAAAATAACTAGTCTGAAAAATGTTCACCAATAAAAATGATGTCAAAATTCATCTGTATTCATAAAAACGAATGTATGTATGTCTGTCTGTCTGTCAGTCTGTTTGTCCTTTATACATTACTACACCATTCATCCGATCTCCATGAAACTTGGCACATACGCATTTTTTCACGGGGAAACTTTCTAAGCTATCCATTTTGTTGTAACTCCTCCACGTGGTGATCGGTGCCTGCAAAGAGGATACATTCGTTTTCATCTAGGGCGACGGTCGTCGCCCGGCAGTCAAGCGCATGCGACTGCTTAGGCGACACGAACTCCAGCCCTATATACAGCTACAAGAGTTGGGGGGTTTTCAGCTATCTGCACACGCCGCCCCGAAAGAGTTACAATCTTGAAACTCGGTATATGACCTGGTATGTGGTCCATGACATACCAAAAAAAAAATCAACCCGATTCGACAACTCGTTCTGTGTTAAAAAAGGCTCTCAACATCGTCAAATTCCTTTCGGCTGGCTGGTGGTTGGGTGGGTGGGTGGGTGGGTGGATGGGTGGCTGGCTGGCTGGCTAGGAGTTCTCTGCGGAGATTAATTTAGCCTACAGAGAAAACGGTAAATCTTAGAACTATGAAACTTGGACCACACTTAGATGTACTTCAGACGCAGTGACATTTGCTTTAAACACCAAAATCGGGTAACAGGGACCGGAGAAAATCAAAATTTGGATGATAATCAAAACGCGTAATTACCAAGGCGTGGTAATTTGTACAAACTTGAAA
Organism: Sweltsa coloradensis; assembly: GCA_024449915.1. Classification (NCBI taxonomy): domain Eukaryota; kingdom Metazoa; phylum Arthropoda; class Insecta; order Plecoptera; family Chloroperlidae; genus Sweltsa; species Sweltsa coloradensis. The sequence continues at coordinate 37,666 of JAMZAV010000414.1, read as the reverse complement.
TTAAACATGCTATTAAAGGGGTATTTAACCGCTAAACTCAAAAAATATATTTCATTCAGGCTATCTAGTAATGAATTTAGCAATTAACAGAAAAATTATTGGGGCCACCATGACATCCCAAAAAATTGTCAAACATGACATTTTTCGAGCTAGGTCCCATCGGCAAAAATCTCCCATAAGAAATAACATGGGGACGATCTTTATGCCCCGTGACCTTGGAGAATTTTGATCCAAAAAAAATATTGGCCATTATAGACGTACTCGACAGCCTTTTCTGTAAATTCTCTGTATTTTGTTTTGTAATTTGGGCAAGTAGTTCGGTCAAAATATGCTGATTACCAAGATGGGGTGTGATTTTGGAATGCATATTTTTGCGTGTTTGAGGGTATATTTGGGCACAGTTTCAAGACACGATGTTATAAAGGGGCATTTTAGATTGGTACTATGCTCTAGTATCTATGTGGACCAAAAAAGAAGCAGGTTAAAGCCGATTTAGGAAATTTTCCAAAACACCAATTTTCGCCAATTTCTGGATCAAAAAAATTAAAAAATTCGTATTAAATCACAGTTACAAGATATAATTTTTTAAACGGTCATTAAAGTGTAGTATTGTGCTATAGATCACGTGTTAAAAAATAATTTTTGGGGTTTTTAGCCCCTTTAACCATTATAAATATCTTGCGTCCAAAACACAAGGGGCTAAATTTGGGGATGACCATGGGCCCAAAAATGACAAAAAAAAACATATCTGAACTTTAAGAAATGAATCATTCAAAGAAAACGCTACAACTGAGATGTTTCAAACGTGGAATACATTTTGATATTCTCTCATTCTTTATCACTTTTGAATATGGAAAGCAAAATTGGGTAACGGGTACCGGAGAAAATCAAAATTATCAAAAGTAGGTAATTCCGTACTCTTATGAATAATACGCTATACTGAGAAAACGGTTCATCTTAGAACTTTGAAACTTGGGCCACACTCAGCTGATGTACCTCATATAACAAAAACTGGGCAATTGGGACCGGGGAAAATCAAAATCAAAATCAAAACGCGTAATTACTCAGGCGTAGTAATTTGTACAAGCTTGAAATTAAACATGCTCTTAACCATTATAAATATCTAGTGCTTATGCTAGTGCGTTGGTCTTCTTGTTAGCGTATCTGCTTCCAATGCAGAAGGGCCAGGGTTCGATTCCCGCTAAAGTCAGAAGTTTTTTAACATCTGATTTGGACTTAAGTCTATCAGTTCTTGTCTTAGGAGTTTGTAAACGGTGACTTTGGAGCCGTCCTAGCAAAATCAAAACGCGTAATTTCTCAGGCGCAGTAATTTGTAAAAGCTTGAAATTAAACATGCTCTTAACCATTATAAATATCAAGTGCTTATGCTAGTGCGTTGGTCTTGTTGTTAGCCTATCTGCTTCCAATGCAGAAGGGCCAGGGTTCGATTCCCGCTAAAGTCAGAAGTTTTGTAACTTCTGATTTGGACTTAAGTCTATCAGTTCTTGTCTTAGGAGTTTGTAAACGGTGACTTTGGAGCCGTCCTAGCAACGAAGCACATAATAAATTTCAGAGTTGTTCTGAATCGGCCTTGTTGATTCTGGCGTTGATCCGCGGGTGTTCGCACTGTCCATACCACTGATTGGTATATTTCATATTAAAAATATTGGTTATCGCTCACTCGTCGATTGCGTCGGGGCCTGCAGGGTTAGCTTGGTCGCTTTGATTTAAAGTCCCCCACTAAAAATCAGTTATATAACTGAGTGGGTAGACTCTAAATACATTTGTTTTTATTTTTTTATTTAAGGGGTATCTTTGGGGGGACCGTGGGCCCAAAAATGTAAAAAAACAACTTTGAACTTAACAAATTTAATCATTCAAAGTCCATCATTCACACCTTGACAGCGAACGAACAACAAAAAGATGTAATATCCAACCAAATACCAAAATTTGTATAAAAAAAAACAAAACGGCAGCCAAGCTCTCCTTCAAAAGTCTTCGGCTGTGAATGCTGTGAGATATAGAAGTTGAGCCAAGCTTTTTATTCTTTCTCCCTAGTTTCGCTTTGAAAATAAGTAAGATCATTTCGCCTGTTGACGAGCGCCAAGCCAACGATTTTTGTGGTAAAAAAGTTAAATTTTTAAACTCGAAATCATAAAAAAAATCGATTTTTTTATAATTTCGAGTTGATTGATTTTCGAGAGGTTTAAAGCAAAAATTGTACCAATGAGACCGCTCCTTTGCAAAGCATTATAGGAAAATGCCCATTTACATGCTAGATGTCATATGCTTGGGATTGTGGCGGACTGCAATGACTTGAATCTGACAGAAGTATTCATACTCCACAGTTTATTTTCATTTTCTGAATATAATCTGTTTGTTTGGGAAATTAATTTGATACAATTTGATCAAGTATCGTATCGTGAACGTGTGGTATTGTTAGGAACACTTTATATTAATTGTAAAGTGTATTTATATTATTTTGAAAAGTTGTAATAGTTTAGACTTGAAGATTCCATTTAAAATTGATGATTGTTTTGTTAACCCTGGCAACGAGATGTGAAGATAGCATATTTTGTTTTGATAAATTTATTTTGGCAGCTGCATCTGCTTGGTGAAAGTTATTTATTAAATGTGAATGTAAACAAACTAATCTTTGCTACAAAATGACGTGCTACGAGTGCGGTATGTATAAAAAATCATCAATGTGCTCCTATTGGATGTTGACACTGAAAGGAACAACAATTTACTTCTCAGAAAAATGTCAACAAACATGGATGATCAAATTAGGCCTAGTGAGTTTCATAAAAAGGTAGGCTTAGAGTAAGCCATACATTCTGACCTAGAAACATGTAAAACCACCACTGACAAAGAAACATTTCTTCAATGTCAACAAGGTTGTGAAATGACAAAGCAACATCCGAACTCTTTTGAAAACCAACAGCAAACTCTAACTCTGACTAGCTCTTACAATAACGAACACCCAACTGGAACTAGGTTCAGACAAAAGACAGCTGATGTAAGATCCGAGTATAAGCCTTACCACGGTGTTAGTCATAATGACATACCTAGGCCTCTTGTCCACATGCCACATATGAAGGAAATGGGCTCTATACCAACAGTATCCACAATGTCCGTCACAACGATGTTCCTAGACCTCCATTACTAATGCCAAACAGGAAGGCATATGCATATCAAAAACCTCAAGCATACAGTAAAACAAGCTTAATTGCTAATCCACAAACAAAGACACGTTTTCCTGTTCAGCACACAACAACAATAAGCTACAAGGAACCTCCTAGACCTAAATGGATAGAGATCACAAAAACTAGTAACAGGTTCCTACCACTGGAATACTTAGACGACGATGCCTATCCTTCTCTTGATGTAAGTTCAAATAAAAGATCAATGAATAATTAAACGAGGGAGCGGAGCGACTGAGTGTCTCCATTCAACTCAAACGGCTCTCATTCTGTGATTCTGTCTGTCTGTACGTCGACAAGCAGCCGAACCGCTGAACAGATTGCGCTGAAATTTTTAACAGACATCCGGTACGAGTTTACTAAGAACTGTTAACAAAATCAGCTTGATCCATTGCGATTTAAGCCTACATTAATAATATCAATGGCATTTGTTTCGTAGCAGTTAGCGGGACGAGATTGACGTGGCCTGCATGGCGTAGTGGTAACCATTTAGCCTACCGCACGGATGGACGGTGTTCGATACCCGTCAGTTTTAACTTTTTTATATTTTTACACCCACATGTTATTTTTAATGGGTGTTAAATGGGAAATAAAAATTAGGTGATTTTGTTTTATCTTGGAAATTTGTTAATGTTTCACGCTAATACGTTTTGAATACGATTCGCATTTTGAATGTTCAATTTAAATAATTATTGTGGCAAGCACTCAAGCAGAGTGAGTTCCTGTAAGGTGACCAGACGGTCCGGTTTTAGAAGTCAAAACACTTGGCTAACTCACTCGTTTAACAACTACTTTGGCGTTTCCCTAGTTAAACGAGGGAGCGGAGCGACCGAGTGTCTCTATTCAACTCAAACGGCCCTCATTCTGTGATTCTGTCTGTCTGTCTGTCTGTCTGTCTGTCTGTCTGTCTGTCTGTCTGTCTGTCTGTCTGTCTGTCTGTCTGTACGTCGAAAATCAGCCGAACCGCTGAACAGATTGCGCTGAAATTTTAAACAGACATCCGGTACGAGTTTATTGAGAACTGTTAACAAAATCAGCTAGATCCATTGCGATTTAAGCCTACAATAAATAAAAAAGTGATTTTTAAAAATATTGATAGCATTTGTTTAGTAGCAGCTAGCGGGACGAAATCTGCGTAGCATGGCATGGCCTACTGGTAAGCATTTAGCCTACCGCACGGAGGGTTGGGGTTCGATACCCGTTAGTAAGAACTTTTTAATATTTTTACACCCACATATTATTTTTGAGGGGTGTTAAATGGGAAATAAATATCAGGTGATTTTGTTTTATCTTGGAACTTTGTTAATGTTTCACGCTAATACGTTTCGAACACGATTCGTATTTTGAATGTTCAATTTAAATAACTAGGGAAACGCCAAAGTCGTTGTTAAACGAGTGAGTGAGCCAAATGTTGAGTACCCGGGAACATCCCATTTCCTCCCATATACCCAAGGCTGGATCTAGCCCAGTATGGGGAATGATACCGGGTACTATACACATGGTGCTCACTCACTCGTTTAACAACGACTTTGGCGTTTGCCTAGTTAAACGAGGGAGCGGAGCGACCGAGTGACTCCATTCAACTCAAACGGCTCTCATTCTGTGATTCTGCCTGTCTGTCTGTACGTCGAAAATCAGCCGAACCGCTGAACAGATTTCGCTGAAATTTTAAACAGACATCCGGTACGAGTTTACTGAGAACTGTTAACAAAATCAGCTAGATTCATTACGATTTAATCCTACAATAAATAAAAATGTGATTTTTTAAAATATCGATAGCATTTGTTTAGTAGCAGCTAGCGGGACAAAATCTGCGTGGCTGGCATGGCATAGTGGTAAGCATTTAGCCTACCGCACGGAGGTATGGGGTTCGATGCCCGTTGGTTAGAACTTTTTTATATTTTTACACCCACTTGTTATTTTTGAGGGGTGTTAAATGGGTAATAAAAATTAGGGTGATTTTGTTTTATCTTGGAAATTTGTTAATGTTTCACGCTAATACGTTTTGAACACGATTTGTTTTTTGAATGTTCAATTTAAATATTATTATTGTTGCAGAGTGAGTTCCAGTTTAAATAAAGTGACCAGACGGACCGGTTTTAGAAGTCAGAACACTTGTACCGGTGTCCCGAGTGACTCAACTAGGGAAACGCCAAAGTCGTTGTGAAACGAGTGAGTGAGCCATGTGTATAGTACCCCGTATGGTATCATTCCCCATACTAGGCTAGATCCAGCCTTAGGTATTGGGGATGAAAGGGGATGTTCCCGGCTACTCAACACTTGCCTCACTCACTCGTTTAACAACGACTTTGGCGTTTCCCTAGTTAAACGAGGGAGCAGAGCGACTGAGTGTCTCCATTCAACTCAAACGGCTCTCATTCTGTGATTCTGTCTGTCTGTCTGTCTGTCTGTCTGTCTGTCTGTCTGTCTGTCTGTCTGTCTGTACGTCGAAAATCAGCCGAACCGCTGAACAGATTGCGCTTAAATTTTAAACAGACATCCGGTACGAGTTTACTGAGAACTGTTAACAAAATAAGCTAGATCCATTGCGATTTAATCCTACAACAAATAAAAATGTGATATTTAAAAATATCGATAGCATTTGTTTAGTAGCAGCTAGCGGGACGATATCTACGTGGCTGGCATGGCCTAGTGGTAAGCATTTAGCCTACCGCACGGAGGGTTGGGGTTCGATACTCGTTAGATCGAACATTTTTATATTTTTACACCCACATATTATTTTTGAGAGGGTGTTAAATGGGAAATAAAAATTAGGTGATTTTGTTTTATCTTGGAAATTTGTTAATGTTTCACGCTAATACGTTTTGAACACGATTCGCATTTTGAATGTTCAATTTAAACTAGGGAAACGCCAAAGTCGTTGTAAAACGAGTGAGTAAGCCAAGTGTTTATTACCCGGGAACATCCCCTTTCCTCCCTTATACCAAAGGTTGGATCTAGCCCAGTATGTGGAATGATACCGGGTACTATACACATGGCTCACTCACTCGTTTAACAACGACTTTGGCGTTTCCCTAGTAGAAACATTACCAGACCTAGGTCTGGACCTACGCCCAATTGTGAATTCACAAAGACTCAAACATCTAAAAGCGAGCTAACAAAGACTGTTAGCACAGTGGGACTAGTTATAAGTGACTCTATTTTTAAAGGATGCCAAAGAGAAGAATATGTATCTCAAAATTAATATTCTCTACGAGTATATCCAGGAATTCAGCCTCACCAGTTACAAAAATTGATAGAAGAAGACCAAAATCCTGCCAAACCACACATAAGAACTGTCATAATCCACAATGGCACAAATTCTGTAAGATATCTAGAGCCATTACAGATAATGGATAACGTCTACCCATTACTGCCAGCTGTTAAAAAAAATTACCCAAATGCTGACATAGTTTACACAAGTTTGCTATATCGTAAAGATGTTCCAAACCATGTGATATCCGAGATTAATTCTTCTCTGAAATGGGTGTGCAGTACACTTGAGGTAGTTTTCGTTGAAACTAATAATTGGTTAACACCATCTAATATTTCAACTGAGGGTCTTCATCCAAATAGCAAAGGAACCTTGAAATTACATAATATGATCATTGAAATGATTAGTACAATGGACTGGAAGCCATGCCCAGATTCGTTTACTTTTCAGGTGCAAAAAAGAAGGCTCACAAATGCTACAGCAAAAAAGTTCCATGATGTACCAACAACATGTACTCAGCACAAAGAAAGTAGGCCTAGCTTCAGGGATAACCATTCGAAGAAAACAACTTCTAATATTGTAAATGGGACTAAGAGTAAACCAGCGTTAGAGGATACAACCATAGAGACTTCTTGTTCTGAAAACGATCAGCAGATCAAGGACAAGTGTAGGGACAAAGACCAACTGACAAGTTCTTTTACCAAAGAGGATAGTGTGCCTTCGTTGGACCAGCCGAAGACTACACAAGATCCTTTGTTTTACTAAGTTGAGTATCTGTCAACTACCACAAAATCGGAAAATTCAAATACTATAACACTCTCTCTAATAGACTCTACTCCCTCCACTGCAGATAAATCTGACAAATCTTATCCTGGATATCCTATCTCCCAGAATCAAGACTTCCAACAACTCCAGGTAGCCCTATCTTCGAAACCGCAAGAGGGGACGCCAGCCCAGGTGCGATCATCTGGCTCGGCACAGGGCGCTGTATTGTCCACTGCGTTGGAGGAGATGACAATACAGAGACACACATCCATATGCGAACTGAATGATGTACACTGTCCTGAGTCGGAAGAGATGCCAACCTATTTGCGAATGTCTGAGACGGCCCAAGCATCCACTTTGCGACGAGCAAAAACCTACCTCGGCTAGACTCAAGCTGGAGATGGGGGTGGGTAAGTTGCTTCTCCTCTCGGTAACCTAAAACTAACAATTGGACGCCACGTTCTTCGCTGAGAGAGAAAGTCAACGACCTAAGGAAGAACGAAGGATAGGCCGATGCTAACTAAAGAAGAGATAATTTAACAAAAATAACCTGGGTTTATTATCAAAGTTACAATACAACTTATATGCACAGGCCTGGTTAACGTAGTAGGCTGAGAAGACTGTTACATATTAGAATGAGAGTTACATGTTTAGGCTTGATCTGACAACTGCTTTATTGGTACGAACTGCCAACCTCTGCATACAAAATATGGCCGGTCACGGCCTACGAGATAATTATGAAATCAGTGTAGCCACCACTGACATCTCCTTTACAATATAAAGATTACTATGAGTATTGAGTATTTAGTATATGAATTACAAATTGAAGATGCTGATAACCCTATGATTACCTGGGTACCAAGTGTTCGTCCGTTAACATAATTATGATACATACACAGATACAATTATTGTAAATCATTCATTTGGACTATAAGTATACTTTATGAGTAATTGAGTTTGTTGGATTAATGAGCTGTTCTGTTATATAACACACAGATAAAGATTAAAGATTAATAATTGTTCCGTTGCATTAATATTAATCGAGTACACAGAATAACTTTAGGAGTAATTGAGTTTGTTTGATTAATAACTGAAAGATAGACTCACTGAATTTATCGCATACGTTTGATGGATTTAACATGAGTTAGTCCGACAACTTTACCGGCACTTTCACTGCTCTACCTGACCGTGTCTTGTATGGACTCGGACCTCCTGGGCTTTCTGGGGGCGACACGGAACTTGGCGCTTGGTCCTTTCCCAGCAAGGGTCTATCCACAGCCAAATCTGGTAGGTCTACTTCTCTCGCGACTGGAGCATCCGTAGGCTTAACCGTGTTAGTTTGTTCCGGAGTCTCTCGTAGAAATACCCGGTTCTGGCGGTAGAGTTTATCGTTGGCTTTGACCACGTATGATCGGGAAGATAGTTTCTCTGTGACGCCGTCTCTGGTCTTGCCACTCTGGGTTGGGTCTCAGACGTATGTCCTGGCCTACTTCCAGGTCAGGGTATTCTTTGGATCGGACGTCAAAGGATTGCTTCATCTTCTGCTTTCGAAGATTTATCTTCTCCTGCACTCCATCTTCAACTTTAGGGTATAGTAGTTTGTTGGTGATTGGCATTAACGTTCACGTTCTGCGGGACATGAGACGTTGTACTGGACTGAGGGCCATATTTTTGGTAGGAGTGTTTCTCCAGTCAAGAATGGCCTTCCATGGGTCGGTGTCATCTTGTTTAGTTTTCTTCAAGATCTTCTTAGCAATCTTCACTGTCGCTTCCACTTTACCGTTTGACTGGCTGTGTCGAGGTGAGATGGTGCAATGTTCAAACTCCCATTCGGAGGCAAATTTCTTAAACAAAGAACTCACAAATGGGGTGTCATTGTCTGTGACAAGTATCTCAGGTATACCGTGTCGACTGAAGTTTTTCTTAGCTACATCGATGAGAGTTTGCGATTGGGTGTTCTCTAACTTGTCAAGTTCCCAGAAATCCGAGTAATAGTCGACCGTGACCAAATAGAGCTCTTCTGTAATGTGAAAAGTGTCCATCGCGACTCGTTTCCAAGGCAAATTTGGAGTAGCATGTGTTTGCATCGTTTGTTTTTGTTGATTGTCAGCAAACTCATTACTTAACCTTTCCTCTGATTTTTTGCGACATCTGCGGCCAATAGACTGTATCTTTAGCCTTTCGTAGACACGCTTCTGGTCCGAGATGACTGGAGTGAATTGTGTTTAACATCTCTGGGTGCATTAGCTTCGGAATGATAATCCTGCATCCTCTGAAGACAACTCCGTTCTGCACACTTAGTTCTTCATGGTAGTTCCAATAGTCGCGGATGATAATTGGAGCTTGGTCACGTGTTGAGGGCCATCCTGTCATGATCACAGTTGTGAGAGTCTGGAGAGCTTCGTCTTGAGCTGTAACATTCTGGATTTGCCGCAGTCGTTCCTTCGTGACATTGAGATGCTCTGTCATGTTGATCTGCTCAAACTCGCTGTAGACTTTTTGTTCGCGGTTCAGAGTAAAAATGAGATATGGCTTTTCTCTCGAATGGTTTGTTATCGGAAGGTAGGATCGAGAAAGTAAGTCGGCTATGTACATTTCCTTGCCCGGTTTGTACTGAACTTGAAGGTCGTACCTTTGTAGACGCAGTAGCATACGCTGAAGTCGTTTTGGGGCTGTGACGAGAGGTTTCTTGAAGATAACCTCCAAGGGCTTGTGATCTGATTCAACAAAAACCCCTTGTTTGCCACATATGTATTGATCAAACTTCTCACAGGAGAAAACTATCGCTAAACACTCTTTTTCAATCTGTGCATAACGTTGTTCGACTTGTGACAATGCCCTGGATGCAAATGCGATTGGCTGTCCATCTTGCATGATTACAGCGCCAAGTCCAACCGAACTAGCATCACACTGTATTGTGACTGGGCGTTCTACATTGTAGTACTTTAGAACAGGCGTGGTTGTTGCCAGCTGAATTATTTGGTTGAACGCTGATTCTTGTTGAGATTGCCACTCCCAGATTGCGTCCTTGTCAATTAGACGTCGTAGTGGTTCACAAATCGTTGACAGCTGCGGCAGAAACTTCGTCAAGTACGTGATAAAGCCAATAAATCGTTGTGAGTGAGGGTCTTGGGCAAAAACTTGGAATTCAAAAACCATGGTCCCCCAGAGAGTTAATAGAAATTCTTACTGATCATTATCGGAAGAAGCAAAAACAGCGTCAAAAAAAATATTAGATCTCCACCTCTTCATTTAAAATCCTATAAATACAATCAATCCAAATCTAAGCGTAGTTGACTTGTTGACATACCAAGCCATAATGACATTTTTGTGGCTGATAAAAACACTAATGACAAAACACCTCTCATTAGCCTTAACACTCCGCCTCTAACACACCCTCCAAAACACAAAGACAACATAAACAACAACATAAAAAGTACAAAATTTATTAGAATACTACATCAAAATATTCAAGGCCTTACACTTACAAAAAGTAGGGACTTAAATATCATTTTAGAAGAGCACAGTACGAAAAATGAAACTGTTGATGTGCTATGTATATCAGCGAGCACTGGAAATCTAGTGAAAGTATAAACAGTATTGTGATTGATAACTACAAACTAGTTTCCATGTTTTGCAGAAGTTCTCATATGGGTCATTCTCAAATAAAATGACCCTTGTGCTGTCCCACCTTAATATTATTTTTTTTTTATATCAAGATATTGATTTGCTAAATTTTGGTTGTACATTTTCAGAATACTTATAGTTTTTATTAGCTCCATGAATTTTTGCACTTCTATCTTGTAAGGTTGACCTTTAATTCAATGTCGGGTATTGCAAAATGTGTTAAAACCCATGTCCCTATCCTCAAAACCAGAAGTGTTTTTGTAAAATGTTTGACTTTAAGACTAAAATTTATTTAGTCTCTAGATTGGAATTAATGCAGAAATAACAGTTAATAACTGTGTGTTAGTGACTTTTTTTAACAATTTACATTTTCAAACAATAACTAGTGGAAAGTGTTTGTCCCTAATGTGGCAATCATAATAATGTCATGACTGTTACCATTGTAAAAGAGTTTAAATAATTTTTCAAGAAGGCAGTGGATCAATCTAGAAGAAGAAGAAGAACAGCTCCTGACATGGCATCATGGAAGTTTGGTTTGTTTTGACATGAGAACTCTTTAAAATTGAAAAGTAAACATTTTAACGGTGAGTATTTTAATTCAATGTCATGAATGTTACCAAGATAAAACAATTTAATTTGTATTTAATATTTTATTTAACAATTGAGTTAAGTTACAATCAAGTTCCAGCTCATAGCAAACATAACCCTACTTTTTCAAATGGGATTGTTAACAGCTAATGAATTAATGAAGTTGAAATGTCATGCATGTTACTTGTCAGGTATGTTACTTTCAAAAAGTAACATTACCAAGGGCATCGTGGATTACTGCATTAATTTCCTGCAACTGTAGATGTGTTTTGAAGGGAGAGGTTGTAATTCATTGCCATACTCAAAAGTAACAAAACACTTGTTTTTATTGATTTTCAGTGATCACTTGTCAAGAATGTTACTTTTTGTCAAGACCGTTACCCGTAGTGTCTCTTTACTTTAAACTCAACACAAACTTGTTGGATTAGATGGATTTTATCTTTAGGTTGACTGATTTGTACACTAACAAGCAACATGATCTTAGAAAAAAATTATTACTGTTAGAAAAGTAACTTTTTTGTCAAGACTGTTACTTTTTGTCAACACCGTTACCCGAGCTAATTATTAAATTAAGTCTTATTTAAAGTTTAAAATAACTGAATCACATTTTTAATCTTATTTATAATATTAATACTTCATTGCTAACAGTGATCTTGATAAAATTTGATTTGCCATTTGTCCATTATTAGTAAGTTAATTACCAGGTTTTGAAATTTGAGTAACATTCTTGACATTTTGGTATTATAAAAAGTGATTAAAATAAAAATGTATATTTTATTGAATGTATTAGTTTTGTGTGATAATGTAACTAAAACTATTGTGCACATGAATATAGATTTAATAAATAACTTCTTACATCAATTGTCACTTTTATGTCCGGTAACAGTCATGACATTTTCGTACACTTGGATTGATGAAAATGCTTGTATGTAAAAAAAATTTGTTTTTTTAGATAAACCCTTTTAGGGCTGTAAGAACAAATTATTGGATAATGTATTGTTAAAGGAGGCATCCAATTTTATGTTATAATTTTTTCTTGCAACCTTTATTTTCAATATGGTCATTACGTTTGAGAATGACCCATATACATAGAGGGGTTGCAATCTTTGTGAACAACACACTGTTTGAGCTTGTAACTCAGAAACCAACAATTACTTACTATAGTTGTGATTTAAATTTTGGATGTGTTTCATTGAATTGAATTTAAGTACAAATAAACAAACACTAGCGGTAACTTATATCATAATCGTCGTAATTTATAGATCCACAAATGGCAACATTAAAACCTTTCTAGAAAAAATTGAAATAATTATCTCTAAACTATTAAAATCAAATAAACATTTAGTAGTTTTGGGTGACTTTAATGTAAACGTCTCTCCAAATAGTAAAGACCCGAATAAAGATCAACTAACTAATCTCCTTAGCTCATTTAACCTTATACTCACCGTAAATAAACCAATTAGAGTTGACCAAAGATGGCAAACATCATCCATTATTGACAACATAGCAACAAATACTACACTTCCTTTCAAGACACAGGTACTTAACCTTGGTATTGCCGACCATGATGCTCAAGAAATCGAAATTCAATGTAACAATTTTATTCCTCCAATAACAACAAAAACAATTCAATTATTAAATGACACTACATTAGAAAATCTTATCGAGAGGCTTAAAGAAGAAATGTGGGATGATGTATCACAAGCTAAATTGGCTGATGATAAGTACAATACATTCATACAGAAGCTGCAGTCATGTATCAGTGAAAATTGTCCATTTAAAACTATAAAAAATAAACCATTCTACAAAAAGCAAAACTGGATATCGAAGGGTATAAAAATCTCGACTTTAAATAAGAGCAGTCTTCTTTAAATAAAAACTCATTTCCAAAACGTGACGTTCCTTCAAACTTACGTTAAATCATATTTAAAAATTCATAAACAAGTTTTAAAAACGGCAAAAAGTAATCAAATTAAGGACAGTATACCTCAAGCTGACAATAGGTCAAAAGTGTATCTGGAAAATAATAAATTTAGAGACAAATAGAAAACCTATTAAGCCCCATGAAAATATTAATCTTCTCAATAGTAACAACGAATTAATAAATGACTCTAAAATGGTAGCAACAATCCTTAATAGCTATTTTGCTAATGAAGCCTCTGACTTAACAAATAACTTAGTAAATCAAGGAAATAATCCAAATTCTTACTTTCATTGATACTTGCATAAGACATACAAGAGCCCAGTAAATTCTATATATTTTTATGAGACTGATATTAATTAAATAAAAAATATTGTTGGTAAGTTAAAATCATCTCTCTCTGCAGGAGTAGATGGCATATCCATTATTGTTTTAAAGAAATGTATCCATATGTTAGCTGCACCTCTATGTGACATTTTCAGTACCTGTCTTTCCACAAGCACTAAAAATATCCAAAATAATTTCCATACATAAAAAAGAAAGTAAACTCCTTGCAAGTAATTATCGACCAATATCTATTCTACCTGCTGTTTCAAAAATATTGGAAAGAATTATTAAGCGAGCGAAGCGAGCGTTTCCATTTGACTCTGCCGGAAAAAATAGTCACTAGCTTTTTTTTTTGTTTTTTTTGTTTTTTTTTTGTTTGTTTGTATGTCTCGCCATAGCGTTCGAACGGAGGCTCGGATCGAGTTGAAATTTTGACCATCCGCAAGCTTTGTTATCGATTGAATGCCATTAGTTTTGTGGCAAAATCGTTCAAAAAGTTAAAAAGTTACATTAAAGTTAATCGAAAGTTTTTTTTTTAACTAAACGGCGACAAAATCTGAGGTGGCCAAATCATTTAGAATGTCCGTCCGGTCACGAATATGTTAATTTTATTTTGATCCTATAAGTGGTGTTAATGGAAATTACATTATAACAAAAGTAACGTTGCCATGGCAACGATAAGACGCGCGAAGTTTCTAATGCACTGCCACCTAGAAGTAATCAAAATACTTTCGAGGAAGCAGGGTATTATTTGTCACCAAAGAGCTTAAATAGTTTTCCCAAGGAGTCAAGGTCCTCTAGATGGCGGTGGATTTTATCCACGGGTTTACCCAAATACCTTGGCAATAATAAATAATATTGGAAACATGGCCCTGTGGACAGCGAACGTCGCAAATTTTAAAATTGAAAAAAATGTGCGATGTGGGTCTAGCTATAGCACGTGCTCGCTTATCAACGCGTCCAACTGAGCGTTTCCTAGTTTATAGCAGATTGACAAGCTTTTTAGAAAAGCACAACATTCTAACAGAAAGACAAAATGGATTCAGAAAGGGAAAATCTACTAGTGATGCAATTACAAGATTTCTATTAAACGTAACTAGTGAAATGGATTCAAATATTGTTACTCTGGGTATATTCTGTGATCTCACCAAAGCTTTTGACTGTGTTGATCACAATATACTCCTCACTAAAGTAGAATATTATGGAGTACGTGGTGATGCGCTAAAATTATTAAAATCATACCTAACAAACAGAGTACAATATGTTGAAATAACTAGCAATGAAATTAGTAAAATTTCACATACCATTTCGGACTCTGAGAAAAGTATATGTGGTGTACCACAAGGGTCAATTCTTGACCCTTTATTTTTTTTATTGTCTTTATTAATGATCTAACTGAAAGTATAGATGACGCTGAACTTTTTGCTGACGATTTTTCCACAGTCATAAAGGCTGATGAAAGCAAAGCTCTTCGGGATAAATCAGAAGAAAGACTAAATGATTCAAATGGGTGGTTTACAGCTAACAAGCTTATTTTAAACTCCATTAAAACAAACTATATCCAATTCCAGTCAATTCAGAAGATTAAATCTTTGAATAAAATACCATTCCTAACTAATTTCTAAGATAATCTAAATATAACACAAGTTTCATCAAATGCATTTCTAGGCTTAACAATAGACCAACATCTAACATGCCACGATCATATCAATACATAAATACCAAAACTTAATTCGTCTTGTTATGCTATAAGGACCATCAGGCAGGGAAGTAACATCCACACAGCCAAAATATGCTACTATTCATTATTTGAGTCATATATAAGCTACGGAATTGAACTTTGGGGTATATCGACCCACATTAATAAGGTTTTTTATTATACAAAAAAAAGCAATGGGAGCAATTTGTTCCCTTGATCCCACAGAACACTGTAAACCTTTTATTATACGCTACAAAATCCTTACAATTTCATGTTTATACATTTTCAAATCAATATTAGAAATTCAAAAAAATATACACACCTACTGAGTAAATGCAAATGTCCTTCATCATGACACACGTAAAAAAAATCACCTACAGCTAAATTCATATCACACAAAACTTGGACAAGTAAACTCGGACTACTTACATAAATCTCTTTATAACCATCTTCCAGAATCCATCAAAAACATTTCAAGCTATGACCGTTTCAAACATAAACTAAAACAAATTTTTATTCTAAAAGCCTACTATTATCTTATTGATTACTTTAATGATACACTCACAGAAATTCCTGTTATCACTTGATATTATTGATGGGCTATAGCCTAATATAATGAAATGAACCTTATTTTATTACTTTTCAATAATTATTATTATTATTTACAATGTATTATATATTATGACAATTCCTCATTATATTAGTATTAGTAACATTTATTTGTATTTAGCTAACGGACACACACACTAAAAATTGTGTTGTTGTAATGTAGAATTTGTCATAATAAAAAAAATTGAAAAAAAAATTGAAAAAAAAATGAAAAAATATTCAATGGAAACGTAGTGCTCCACACACCCGAGCATATGGCATTTAGCGTGGAATTACTCTTTCTCCCGTAATGCTTTGCGTGCGCGATGTAGAGAGCACTGGTGATTTTGAAATTTTTCTGGCGCTACTTAGAAATATGCTTCTAGTTATGTTTCAATCTGGAAACTTAACTCGAGTAAAAGAATATTTATTTTTTATTTATATTTTTTGGCTCAAAAGACTCGAATACGAAGCCATAGTATTTCTTTGGCACAAGAAACGTGGTAGACATAAATTGAGAGATCATTAAATTAATCATTATCTTCATAACGGGGTAAGACGTTTGTATGGTAAAGAACGAAATAGCTCACTTTGGTCTATTGGTCTACAGGTGGTGGAATTGTTACACTCCTCCAACAATTGTGTTGATAGGAGAGCTTTGGCCAGGACATGAAATTATGTCTGATAAGTGATAAGAGGAAACGAACATAAATCCAAGGATTCCTCTCAATCTCAGGTAAATCAAATGAAACGCCAATTTATCAATATTGGTAGCGAGAGACACGTTGTTACGCTAAGCTGGCAGACGTTCGAATTTCACACGTATGTAAACGTACAATTATGTTAACTGCCATCGCAAAGCTATTATCTTTGGGGTTCCATTCCAAACGCAAAGCTAGTATGGTATATTTAAATGACTGTCAGGTGTAATTTAGATATCTCGAAGGAATTTTGACAACAAAGCCATCCTTAAGAACGTTAGCCCATTAGTGCTACATTAGTAAATTTTCACACATGGAAATTATCCAACAATAATATAATGTAGGCACTCCAAATTGAGCAATTTATAATACATTATGACCGAAAGGGACTCTGAATATCGGTTTCCACGGAAACACCGCTGTCTATTCAAAATTATGTTAAGGGTATACCTTGCCTCACTCTGAGCTACAAAGTGAGTCGGTTAAGATTTCTTCGATTATGCCAATCACAACACATTCCTGTAACGTTTTTTATTTTTTGTATATTTTTGTATACATTCAATGACCAGCATATTAGTTTTTGTCAAAAACAATGTTTTTCCTCAAAGGTTTTCTCCATATTTTATATTAAGCGTTCTAAAATGTGTTGTTGTGGTCGTGGTCAATATGTGTATTTGAAACTGTTCTGAATACATTAAAAAAGACACGACAACAACCGGGAATATTGATTATAGCTGTATGAAGAAAATATATTAACCTGATATTCTTTACTATATTTATATAAAGGACGATGTTTCATACAAAGCTAAGAATGTGTTTCACAGATTTCACCCAATGTACCCGATGGTTAAAAAATTGTCACGGGGCAAACCAGCTGACCCCCCCCCCCCCCAAACTTGCAGATGAGTCCTTTGAAAAGACGAACTCATGAACTCGCCCCACCCCCTCCTTGCGAATTCCTGGCCACGTCTATAGCTGACTTTCTAGAAGCTACTAACAACAGCTAGAAAACACGTGTTGTTTTGGCCACAGGGGAGGGGGGGGGGGTACTACAGAGTGTAGCTATGCTCGCACCTCTCCCAGTAGAACCTCTGCCCGCCACTAACAGCTGTTAAACAACAAAATGTCGATTCGCTTCGACTTTGTTCACTGAATAATACATAAAATGACGTCCGCCGCATGACTCATACGGCCAGAGCGCAAGACCGAGCCGGATGAAACCAACGGTCGTGGGTTCGAATGCCGGAAAGCTTGAATAATTAATATTATTTGACTTGACTACAACCTCTTCGGTCACTCACCATGGTCTCAAATACCATATACAAAGCAACACTCTTCACCAGCGCAACTACTATACTGTATAAGACAATGCTTTGTAGGTCTCCTATACGCCTTTATGACTATGACTAGGAAACGCTCAGTTGGACGCGTTGATAAGCGAGCTAGACCCACATTGCACATTTTTTTTAATTTAAAATTTGCGACGTTCGCTGTCCACGGGGCCATGTTTCCCATATTATTTATTATTGGCAAGGTATATGGGTAGACCCGTGGGTAAACCTTTACTTTGTGGATAAAATCCACCGCCATCTAGAGGACCTTGACATCATTTCTTTTGGGAAAACTATTTTAACTCTTTGGTAACAAATAATATACTGCTTTCTCGATAGTTAAGCGAGCGAAGCGAGCGTTTCCATTTGACTCTGCCGGAAAAAATAGTCACTGGTTTTGTTTTGTTTTTTGTTTTTTTGTTTTGTTTTTGTTTTTTTTGTATGTCTCGCCATAACGTTCGAATGGAGGCTCGGATCGAGTTGAAATTTTCACCATCCACAAGCTTCGTTCTCGATTTAAAGCCATTAGTTTTGTAGCAAAATCGTTCAAAAAGTTAAAAAGTTACATTAAAGTTAATCGAAAGTTTTTTTTTCAAACTTAACGGCGACAAAATCTGAGATGGCCAAATCATTTAGAATGTCCGTCCGGTCACGAATATGTTAATTTTATTTTGATCCGATAAGAAGTGTAGATGGAAATTACAATATAACAAAGTACGGTTACCATGGCAACGGAAAGTCGCGCAGCTTTTTTGGCTCATGATAGCGGTCGAACGGAGGCTCGGATCGAGTTGAATCTTGGACCATCCGCAAGCTTCGATCTGGATTGAATGCCAGTAGTTTTGTGGCAAAATCGTTTGAAAAGTTACGAAGTTACATTAAAGTTAATCGAAAGTTTTTTTTTCAAACTAAACTGCGACAAAATCTGAGATGGCCAAATCATTTAGCATGTCCGTCCGGTCACGAATATGTTAATTTTATTTTGATCCGATAAGTAGTGTAGATGGAAATTACATTATAACAAAAGTAACGTTACCATGGCAACGAAAGTCGCACAAAGTTTCTATGCACTGCCACCTAGAAGTAATCAAAATACAATCGAGGACGCAGTGTATTATTTGCAACCAAAGAGTTAAAATAGTTTTCCCAAAGAAATGATGTCAGGGTCCAGATCGAAGCTTACGGATGGTACAATTTCCAACTTAATCCGAGCGTCCGTTTGAACGTTATGGCGAGACATACAAACTCGTTGCCATGGTAACGTTACTTTTGTTGTATTGTAATTTCCATCTTCACTACTTATCGGATCAAAATAAAATTAACATATTCGTGACCGGACGGACATTCTAAACGATTTGGCCACCTCAGATTTTGTCGCCGTTTAGTTTGAAAAAAAACTTTTGATTAAATTTAATGTAACTTTTTAACTTTTTGAACGATTTTGCCACAAAACTAATGGCATTCAATCGAGAACGAAGCTTGCGGATGGTCCAAATTTCAACTCGATCAGAGCCTCCGTTCGAACGTTATGGCGAGACATACAAACAAACAAAAAAACAAAACAATAAAACAAAACAAAATAACAAACAGAAACAAAACAAAACCAGTGACTATTTTTTCCGGCAGAGTCAGATGAAAACGCTCGCTTCGCTCGCTTAATAAATGCCGAATTCGGCCATATTAGGTAATAAAGACCTGGAATAAAAGAGACGTATACATTAATTTATATTCAAGATATTGAAACAAAGGTATAAAAGTTTACTCATCAAACACGCTTATAATAATATTAAATTCTATAAAGTCTTAATTTTTTAATGCATTAACTAGAATGTCTTTTTCTTGCGTCTTTCCATGCATGTCTGACATAATAAACACGTTAAAATTAATGTAGGTGAGATAGAAAAATAGCAAACGAGATCAGCGAGTAAAAAAGATTAGAATTAATAATTCCGGTTACGGAATGAAGATTAACTAATGAAGACATCATAATGTGCCGTATTTAAAGCAACCAAGTGTTAACGATGCACATAACGTGATATTTAACAGCCACGCTGGGTGGCTTGAGCAAAAAACTTCCCCTGCAGTATTTCCATTTTATTGACTATTTGAAGTTTATTTCGTTCGTCATAAAGATTCGTGAACAAAGAAATGCTTGGTAAAATCAATCGATTCATACGTGGCATTGCTACAATACGCAAATAAACTCGTTTCTATTTCCGACTACATGAATGTGCTGGTAAATATAGAGATGACTGGACGAACAAGGCATTTCTAGTTTGTATTTGCATCCAAGTGGAGGAGTCTGGAGATTTGGCAGCTAATGAATTCAAACCAGATCAACTCGTTGATGGGCCATTATAGGCCTGAATAGCTCAGCATAGAACAAGATCGTGTGTTCTATTCCGTTCCTAGGCATTTTGGAATGCAGGTTTTCAGGTTTTATTTGGTCGCCTGGGGCTCGATTCCTGTACATTTTCAACCCTGGTCTAAGCGGAGTAAAGGCTTACCGTATTCTTGTACAATAGGGAATATTCCACTTCCGTAAAATACTGTACAAATAGATTTTTTAGAAGAAGTATTTCGTTCTGATTACAAATATGTACTTTGTTTTTCCGCAAAATAATAATCCAATAATTTATAGCCGTTTTAAAAACAGCATTATTTTAAATATTCTAAGAGCGGCAAAAACGGCTATGAAGTCAGAACTGTGTTGAACCAACGCCGTCTGGATACACATACATACATACATACATACATACATACATACATACATACATACATACATACATACATACATACATACATACATACATCCAGACGGCGGTGTTTAAAACAAAGCAGCGCCTAGCGTAGCCTACAGTAATGTAAACAGATGGCGGACATTTTACATTTAACGCCTAGCCAGAAAACGAGAAAAGTTGACATTGCGATCAAAAAACAAAACTGAAACAGTCCTAGGTCTAGGCCTAGGCGTAGAAAATTAATTATAATACAACAGTCTAGGCCAATCGTTCCTGTAGGATATATACCTTGGTATGTGAATACTAAAATTACTCACTTGACAAGCCCTTGGCTTAGCTTGCCAACCCTAACCTGCACTTCCGTCTTCTGGCACACATCCCGCACAAAAACCTTACTTTGATGACTAATTAAAGCCTATTGTAGATAAAGAATAGCATGATAGTCCTAGGCTGTGCAAAAATTCAAGACAAAATGCTCGTAATTCTTTATCACAATGATCTCGCAAAATCTCCTGTCACATACGAAAAAAGAAAAAGAAAATTCGGTGAAAATGTACATCGTTTAAGTGGCTGTGGAGTTGTGTTTGTTGCTGAGCGGATGGGCGAACACCGCCGTCTGTATGTAAATATGTACAAATATACGTACATTTTTAGTTTCTAGTTGGCCTTGACTCAACACAGTTATGACGTAGTACCGTCCAAAGATGGCGCACGCTCGTTTTTGGCGCGCAAACTGGGGGTCCAATTAACTTCTTGTTTAAATTACACAAATTATTTTTTTTTTTATAAAAAAAAATGTGCAGTGACTATGAAGACATATATAAGAATTAAAATAAACTATAAAATAGTAAGTGGAATGTTCCCTATTACTAGAGGGGTTAATTTCCGAGGATACACAAAAGAACAAACAAACATGGTTATGTCTACGTGCATCGGGGCGCGCCCTGGCGACAATCTTACCACTAAACAAAGTAAATAGTAAAATAACATTTTGTATTGTGACTTGGATTATACCTGAGATGTAGGGATGTAGGATGTAGGAGGATGTAAGGCACTGGTGTGATTCCGGAGCGGTCTTCTAAGCCCCTGTCTCCTAAGCCCCTGTGACCGAAGGTTGTGCTACACGTTGCGAAGCGGGACTAAGGAGACAAACGGTTCCCCGCTCCGAGCCTAAGCACCTGGCTTCTAAGCCCCTGTGACCGACGGTTGTGCTACATGTTTTTGTTCGGTCACACATGTTGCAAAGCGGTCTGTACATTGCATTGAGGTAATCTAACCGAACCTAACCTAACTTAACCTAATTTTCTTAACCCATTTGCACCCGTAAGCGGACCAGTCCGCGAATCAAAGCCTGGCCACGGAAGCCATAAGCGGACTGGTCCGCATTTACGCGCGCTTCCATTCAAACTGCTGTAGTATCAGCTCCTATCGGCCAATTGTTGTACTTTTTGTTGCATTTCCCGCGTCAAGCATGTAGTGACATCTAGTGGTATACTTTGGTACTCTTACGGCAAAAACGTGAAGCTACAATCGACTTTGTTATCGACGAAAGAAAAAAAGAAAAAAAAAAAGGTACGAAAGCACATTTTCTGCTAGAATCGCGGCGTTCTCGTTTTATAACATTCGATTGTGTTTTCGAACTTTGTTAAGTTTGAGTGACAAGTCGCTCAGCTCGCTCTGTGAAGCAAGCACAAGCGACATAGACAGACCGGGAACCCCTCCTCCCTTTCCCTGGGTGTTCACGCTCCGCCTAGGAGGGCAGGACCTATGCTGGATGTATAAGTGGAACCAGATAAGGTGGCGGTCGCCGATGGATCGCAGCACTGTCGTCCAAGCATTATGGCCACAGGATCGGCAAAAAGTAAAGAAAATAACGGTCTCTCCTGCTTTCGGAGAAAAACACGACTATTTTAAAGCCAAGCCTTGCCAATATATCCTAAAAATAAAGTGTTTATGAAGTGTACGAATAAAATCAAGACATTTTGATGCTCCTAAACATTGACATCACATCTGGCGAGGTTGGCATTACTAGGAAAACGCTCAAGTCCCGCCGCGTTGATGGATGAGCTTTTTTTAAAGTTTTTAGTCTGCGTGGGATATCTTTACTTTTGCGAGTGCTTTGTTGCTTTGTTTTGCTTCCCACGCATTGTAGGTGATTGTTGTCAAGTTTCTATTGTTACTTGTCAATTTGTTATTATTTACCGTTAAAAACTTATATTAAAAGCTTTATTTCTATGGATTCTGGGTAACTTTGTCAACTTTTCTTTCAAAAGGTACTTTATCACCATAACCTTAATGTCCATGTATAATATGAACGTTGTAGCCCCACCCGTTTGGTCAGAATTGGCCCAAATGGCACGAAAATATCGCATACAAATCAAAAAAACTTATATTAAAAGCTTTATTTCTATGAATTCCGGCTAACTTTTTCAACTTTTTCTTTCAAAAGGTACTACATCACCATAACCTTAATGTCCATGTATAATATGAAAGTTGTAACCCCACCCATTTGGTCAGAATCGGCCCAAATGTCACGAAAATATCGCACTAAAAATCGAAAAAAATCGTAAAAGTACGATATTCATGAGAAATATTTCTTCGATTGTACCCAAAAACAATACACCTCTAAGTTCAGAGATTTCGAAGGTCCCCTCAAATTTTCATCAAGATCGGATATGCCGTTTGCCTGGTAGAGAGTTAACAAACAGACAGAAAAACAAACAAAAAAAAAAAAAAAAAAAAAAAAAAAACACCCGAGCTAAATTTTTTGGGGGTCAGTGAAATTGAAGTCTTCGCTTCGCTCATCCAATAAACAGCTGGAACTTTGGACACACCATTACCAACAAGGCAAAAAAACACTTTCGTAATCGTGATTACTTAAAATCATTATTTCGCTAAAATTCTGACTCTGTGGGACGAACTACTTTATTCACAACTTATAGAATGTTGATTTATGTGATAACATATCACGATAACATGGCCAAATACGGTAAGCCCTACCTAATGCCAGTTGTGTGTAAATTGTCAACGTTGGCGTCCGTGCTCTCGCTTGACCTTGACGTGCGACAGCTTATCTGGTTCCACCTATATCCTTCCTCAATGACTCTTGTCACACCCGATACTTTGGTCTCGAGGGGCTGACACGTGCAGAACAGGACTAAAACCATCCCTTTGTCTGTTATTCCCCAGCATATTTTAAATCCAATTCATTACTGGCCTTAAAAAAAACTACTTGGGTCTCAAACTGTTTACACGAGTCCATCTACGAACTAGAATGGGGAGAGGCGAGGGGTACAATACGGTGACGAACGTGGTAGGGCCAAACAGTTTTGGTACGATATTAAAATGAACCAGGCGTGTACAATATGGGTTGGCTGTTTTGTTGTTCGTTCATTAGGTTCTGATGTCGATGATATTTTGATAAAAACATGCACCGCAAACTTCTTGTAGGCCTATTATACGTCAGGGTCGAGTCTATATCCCAATAGCGCGTGAAACTTGAAACTTTACATTGTTGAAGGCAAACACAACTTTTTCTGGTAAAATGCATTAGTTCAAGTTATTTAAAGTTATCGTAGAGTTTTAATCGAAAATGCAAAAGGTCCAGTACTCGACAACAACACATTTAGAGGTGCAGATGAAAATGGAACATTTACAGCTGGGCCAATGTGTGGGAAAATCAATCAGTCACAGAAAATTATGTGCCATAGATAGGATACAAACATATCAAAATGTAGGCGTTGCCCTGCAGTGCGAGTCGATTTGAAATTGCCTATGACTCTCGTGGTCTTGTCGAACAGAATAATAAAATCTGCTTTTTAGTTAATTATTTAATGTTTACAGATGGGAGATACAATAGAGTATTCAATTAATTTTCAATCGGACTTAAGGTTTCTACACCATACTCTTCTTTAAGCTTAGATTATTTTACGTTCGATCTCGGATCTGGTCTCATATTTATCTGTGTTGTTGTTAAGGTTGTGGTGTCAAGTCCATGGTATACAACTAGGAAAACGCTTAAGTCCCGCCGCGTTGTTGGATAAGTGTAATTGGTGTATTGAGCTGCCATGTGTTATGCGGGTTTTCTGTTGTTCTGTGAAAAAATCATTACTAAGTTAAAGATTTTTTTTAAATTAATTTAAATTAAATAAGAAACAAACTTTTATTTTTAATTTTTTTAGCTTATCGTAATTTCAAAAAAGAAAAAATCGTAAAATTGCGATTTTCATAAGAAATAATTATTCAATTGCGCTCAAATTTCACGCGAATATATTAATTCATTAAATTAAGGTTTTGTAAAAAAACCATAACAATCGGATAAAGCATGTAGGTGTGATAATTCAAAGAATTGTTTAAAAAAAGAAAAAAACCGTAAAATTTCGATTTTCATTAGAAATAATTTTTCAATTGCGCTCAAATTTCACACGAATATCTCAATTCATAAAATTATGGTTCTGTGAAAAAATCATAACAATCGGATAAAGCATGTAGGTGTTATAAGTAGAAGCAATTTTTCAAAAATCGAAAAAAATCGTAAAATTGCGATTTTAATGAGAAACAATCTTTCGATTGCGCTCAAAAACGTGGCAGTTCTAAGTTCAGAGATTTCGAAGGCCTCCATAAAATTTCATCGCAATTGGAGTATCGGTTTAGCCGGAATCGTGCGGACAAACACACACAAAAAAAACGTATTTTTTTCTCCAGTGTAGTGAAATGGAATCTTCGCTTCGCTCGCTTCGCTCATCCAATAATTGTATACAATAATTACAATTACAATTACACATTACAATAATTATTATTGTTGCAAAGTCTGCTGCGTGTAAGAAATCCACATACTGTTTTGTAAATATGTTATGGAATAATATATATTTAATTCAAATATAGGCTCCAACTGGAATATAGGTAAAATATGTTTTTGAGGGCTTATTTAAAATCAATTCGAAACAAACAATGAAGATATAGAGAACTTTTAAAATATGATTGAATTTATAAGCCTCATGTGCGTGGAGCTGAAACGTAATACATGTGAAATGAAATGTTATCCTCTCGCAGGCAAAATAAAACTTAATGTTTAGGAATGCTGGCTCCTATACCCGGGGACATATTTTATATCAAGAGGGTTAACGGAACATACCTCTTTCGCCGACATCGCGTACACGTGATTTGTATCGCCCTGTGAACTGCAACGATCGACGTTAATAAAAACCATGGATGCTACCGCTAAATGAAAATTCCCTATTCACCAGAGGAACTATCAAGCCTAAAAGAAATATAATATGGAACGTAAAGAGAGCATTATAGATAACGATACCTAGGCCTAGGCATAGCATTAAGACTAGGCCTTAGTTCTTACCTTTGCGTTCGTTTCCAATTTATTTTAATTAATTCTATCGACTATAGAAAAACGCCAAAGTCGTTGTTGGACGAGTGAGCGATTATCACATTTACATTTGCAGCTGCAGCATAGCATGCATGCATGCAGCTCTGCATGAGTCATCGTGTCGAGACTTGTCTGCCACTGATCGCTATGCACGTGGACGCGGGCGACACCAAAACAATAAAAACATATCACATCGCCAACGCCAAAGTATTAAAGCTACCAAGATTCCAAAATATGTCTTAGAAAGCTCCATACATGAACCCGAGTTTGACTCGATATGTTCTGCATCCACCTATTATGTTCCTCGAATCAAATCCAATTTAGTAAACCTATGGAAAAACTCGATGTTTTTCGGAAATTAATTTTTTGTAAGTTGGCAGGGCAAGATAAAATTCTGAAATTTTTGTCAGTTGTCAACATTCATAGTGGTAACATTGGTGTGAAAGGGTATTTTTTCCAAATCGAACTTTAAGTTCTAGAAAATAAAGTAGTAATTTGTTTAATTTTAATTTTTTGTAGGTTGGATTCCTGCGAATTTTGCTGTCCATGTTAACAGCACTCTATCTATTGGTCCTTGACGTTGGTGTTAAATTTCGGCAAAATCGCACGAGTAGTTTGGCCCCTACGCATCGAACACACAGATAGACAGACAGACAGACACACATAAACACAACGAAGTGCCGAAAACTTGCCATAGAGAGGACTCCGTTCGCTTTGCGCTACTAGGAAAACGCCAAAGTCTTTGTTGGACGAGTGAGCTAATAGCCGGGTACATAATTTGCGAACCATGACGACTGCAGCAGTGTGCGTCACCAAGTCGACACTTGTCTGCCATCTGATGCGTTCCGTTAGCTATATCGCTATGCAAGCGGACGCGGGCGACACCAAATCATAATTATCACATCGCTAACGCCAAAGTTTTAAAGCTAGCAAGATTCCAAAATATGTTTTAGAAAAGTCCATTCATGCACCCTATTTCGGCTGCAGATGTTCTGCATCCATCTTTTATGCTCCTCAAATCAAATCCAATTTAGTAAAGCCCTGCAAAACATAAGTTGGCAGGGCAAGATATAATTCTGAAAATTTTCACAGTTGTTAACATTCATAGTGGTAACATTGATAAGAAAGGGTATTTTTTTTTAAAGCGAACTTTAAGTTTTAAAAAATAAAGTAATAATTTGTTTAATTTTAATTTTTTGTTGGTTGAATTCCTGCGAATTTTGCTGTCCATGTTGACAGCACTCTATCTATTGGTCCTTGACGTTGGTGTGAAATTTCGTCAAAATCGGACGAGTAGTTTGGTCCCTACGCATCGAACATACAGACAGACAGACACACATAAACACAACGAAGTGCCGAAAACTTGTCATAGAGGACTCCGTTCGCTTCGCTCACTCGTCCAACCAAGATTCCAAAATATGTTATAGAAAGGTCCACTCATGAACTCCATTCCCTCTCGATATGTTCTGCATCCATCTTTTATGCTCCTCAAATCAAATCCAATAGAGTAAAGTTCTGCAAAACACTATTTTTGTCAGACATTATTTTTTGTAAGTAGGCAGGGCAATATGTTATTCTGAAATTTTTGTCAGTTGTCAACATAAAGAGTGTTAACATTGGCGAGAAAGAGTATTTTTTTCCAAAGCAAACTTTAAGTTTTAAAAAATAAAGTAAAAATTTGTTTAATTTTAATTTTTTGTAGGTTGGATTCCTGCGAATGTTGCTGTCCATGTAAACAGCACTCTATCTATTGGTCCTTGACGTTGGTGTGAAATTTCGTCAAAATCGGACGAGTAGTTTGGCCCCTGCGCATCGCACACACACACATACACACAAACACAACGAAGTGCCGAAAACTTGCCATAGACTCCGTTCGCTACGCTCACTCGTCCAATTAAATGACTTTAAATAGTCTAGGGGACTTCTATCGATTGATAATTTATTTCAGGAGGCGATACAAAACACGTGCACAGAGAGTAGACCACGGGATGTCGGCTAAATAGGTATCTTACAGACCTCTTGATTTAATGATGTCCCCGGGTTTTCACCTGGCTGTACATATAATTAAAACACGGCAACGTTCAATGTCTGAGCTGTTTTTCAGTGAAACTTGAAGTATGATTATTTTTTTATGAAAAATATGAAACCGTAAAACCCACAAAATTGGGCACCGACCAATTTGAGAGCCTGCCTATGTGCATTGGCACACAGGTCCATGTGTAAAAGGTAAACCGATCTAAATATGGTAGTCACAATGATTACGCCTACACATTTATAAATAAATAAGTAAATGCAATTTTAATGTGTTCAATACAGACTAGGTCTTCGACTTTTAATCAACTTTTTTTACCGGGTTGCGCGTTGAAGGTGGCTCGATTATATAAGATTGCTGTGTATTAATAAATTAAAATAAAATAAGAAAGTGCAAATGATCGGTCGCGCGGTTTAGTCTATAGTGTCTAGACTTCCTCATGCCAATTTATCCGGCCTCAATTAATTATTGGCAGGTATTGGATTTTTCAAGTTATGAATACGGCGAATAATGCAGTGTTTCCACCTGTGTGAGATTGTTTTGTTTGTCATTATTTACATCAAAATAAACTCTTCGCCCATAATAAACTTGAATGGTACCGGTATATGTTCGCTTAAAATTTTTCTTGAATACATTATAAATTGCTTTGTATTTTTTGGCAATTTTTACTGTGTTAAACATTATTTTTGATATTGTAAAAATCAGTTACATACCTCTGTGATATCAAGTCAGGTTTGGAAATTTCAATCAAATTTGAAAACAAATCGTTTCCGTGCAACGAAGCATTAGGATATGGATTCGTGCGAATACAAAGGCGGCTATTTCATATTTTGGTGTTGTTAGTACAACATTGTTAAAACCCACCAGCCTAGTTTTTGACTATAAAAAACACCTTTTGGGTGCCAAAGGGGCGCCAGGAGATGAAATTTGTAAATCGTACCAGTAGGATACCCCATCCTATATCGGCATTCCGCCGGATGACAACAGCTGCTGGATATAAGACTTGTACAAGAACATACAAAAACTAACAACGATGACGACAACGACAACGACATAGCTGAATCAACAAGTGGCGCTAATAAGTGGAGCCAACAAGTTGACAGAGTAACAATTGTGTTTTCCTATGTACACAGCGCCAGTCAAGTCACCACACGGGTTTAGTACAAGAGAGGGATGGAATTGACCACCTTTATTTATTATAGAATAGAATATGTATTGGCATCTTTCATTACAATGCATATACATTTTGACACAATCGGTGGCTGCTGTTTTTTTCTAAACGCAATGTTCTAATAACCGACAGTGTTGGCTCGAGCGTTAAGCGCCCCGATCTATTTGGGGAAGGCCCCGGATTAAAATCCGTCGAGACCGGCAACCCTACTAAAGTTTTTTTTGAGCTTTCCCTCAGTCTTTTAAGGTGTACAGGCGTTAAGCTAAATTTTGGAGATGAAACGGAATGGGTAGGGGTTTTGCGGGGAAGGGGGACTGTTGGAGGGGGGCTCAAAATTTCCGCTCAAAATATTTTATTTGTCCCCCAAAGCGACCCGTATTTTTACGACGAGGCGGGGGATTGTTTGTATGCGGGAAATTTTTGAAGGACGGAGATCGCTCAAAACATTCCCCAAGGTCGCACGGGAATCAAATACACCATTAAACAAAACGGGCGAAAATACGTTGCCCCGTAAGTATAAAGAAGTGTTTTTACTTCACATAATTTTTTTTTTGATTTTACGAACCCTAAATAAGAGGGGAAACCCAAAAATAATTAAATTAAAGTTTATTTTTTGTCTCTATGAAAGATCATTTTCTAGGGAAAATGAGGGGCAAAAAAAAACAACGCAACATTTAAAATAAGTATAATTTTTATTATTATTCGAATCGGCTAACCATCAACAAAAAAAATTATTGTCAGTAAAAGTGACGCGACTTGGGGTTCAAGTCCAGAACAATCTGGTCACGGATCCCACCACTCAACGATAAACCTAGACCGGGTATGCCCCCGGCAGGAACAATTTTTAACCCTATTTTGTATCACTGCTTTTTTTATAATATGTAGCATAGTTACAAAAATTTCATACTACATTTAAATAAACGGGAAAGGGTTTGGGGGGTTCAGAACCCGAGACCCCCCAAAGCAAGCCATTGACCCAACACTTGTCGAAATTTTCATACATTGGGTAATTCCCCCTTTTTTCGGGAGCGAAATTTTTGTATCCCCCAAAAGATCAAGGGTCAGCACAACTAGTGAAAGGGATATTAGGTAACTGGTACAGGATATCGGGGTATCATCCGAAAAAAATTTAGGGGTTACGCTCTTTCCTGGGAAACGGCACTTTTTGGGAACAAGGGGGGGTCTGGGGGGGTTGGGCCCCCCATTGATA
The DNA here is from genome assembly GCA_024449915.1 of Sweltsa coloradensis. Classification (NCBI taxonomy): domain Eukaryota; kingdom Metazoa; phylum Arthropoda; class Insecta; order Plecoptera; family Chloroperlidae; genus Sweltsa; species Sweltsa coloradensis. Next base: position 7,168 of record JAMZAV010000414.1, on the reverse strand, counting down.
CGGGTGCGAAGGAACCCCCCGAAAAAATTTCGATTCAATTTTGATAGGAGTTTTTTGAAAATTTTGTTTTAAAAAAACTTAAAAAATATATGAAAAAATTCAAAATAAGAAAAATGTTCAAATTTTATTAATATCAAAGAAAAAAAATTAATTTCAAAAAAAGTTGCGCTCCCCCTCCCCCCCTCGACCAAATTGCCCCCTCCGTTTACGCCCTGTTTAATTAAGTATTATAAAGACAAATAGTTTGGGATTTCACGCACGCAGCACAAAGCACTCTTTATGGGTTTACTGCTTTATTACCGGTGTTTAAACCCTTTTATTAGTGCATCGATGCGGGACGACTACAAGCCAAAGTCCCCTTTTACCTTCCAAAGAACTGATGGACCGAATCACATCAGAAGTCTAAAAAAATCTCCCTCAGCGGAAATCGAACCCTGGACCTTCTGCATTGGGAAAAGCAGACCCTCTAACCCACGCCCAAACGAGTTAATTTTTTAGTATATTAAAACCCAATAAAAAAAACTTGTGATGAATAAATTGAAAACAGTTTTTTTAACTATAATTGGGTTTAATGATATGCATATAGTCGCGTTTGGATGCTCCCCGCTCCTTTTAGTTTATCGAGAACGTTTCTATAAGTTTATCTTGAGTTTTGAGACTCTAAAATGGGGGTTTATGATAGAGAAATGTTCACTCTTACCAACCAACCCAAATGGACGATAGCGGGTGGACCCTTGTGTGAGTGAGGTTCACACGCTTTTTCTCTTTTACGCAGTGTGTGCTTTTCACTTTCGCCGACAAAGAAAACCATTGCATGCGATTGTGGTGTGTGGGGGGGGGGGGGGCGATGTTTAGTGAAAGTAAATCAAGGTCAAAGCAAAACATTTTATTTTCAAAGTTTAGTATTATTTTGTTTTTTAAAGTTCAACCCGTTCGGCCAAAAGCTGGCCAATTGAAATTGTCGGATTGTCGTATGTTTATATCACCCCTTTTTCCCAAAATATTTTCTCCAGAAATTTTTTTGGTCCAAAAAAATGAAGTGTGGCCTTTGTAAAACAGACCCCCCCCACATAACAAAAAAATTTGAGCCCAAGCATTCTTAAAAAATTAATTAGATACAAATAAATGTAATTTTTTTTTTACTGATACAAAAAGAAACAAATCAATCCTAAGGATCATTTTACCCCCCCTTCCCCAAATCAGTGAGTTCAGGGGCCCTTTGGTTCCCAAAAAAAAAGGTATAATAGGGTTTAAAATATCGAACAGGGGTGTTTATCACCTAATAATTAAGGGTTGCTCAGTTTTAATTTGCAACGATTTTTTATTTATTTGGAAAAAAGGGCCGTCAACCGTTAGGGCAAACCACAACAAGTTTTTGAAAATTTTGTTTTGTTTTTGTAGTAGGTAGTATAGTAGTATGTTTTTCATGGGTATGGGGGGAGGGGGGGGGGGGTTATGGGGGTTTAAGCCCCCCCACATGCCCCCCCCCAAAAAACAAAAACAGTGTGATGATTGAAGAAAAAATAAGGAGGGACAAACCCTAACATGATATTACATAGGGGAATTTCAATTTCTTAAAAAACAGATTTTGCACAAAAGAAAATTTTTTGATTCGCTAGCATTTAGGGATGTATTGACTCTACAACGTGTTTAGAGGCGTTCAAATGTAAATACGAGAAAAAAAAACGAAAAGGGCCCCCGGCGGCTGGGGCTTCGCACCCGCCCCCTCCCTGTTTTCATATTGACAACCCCCCCCCCCCCCCCCCCCCCCCCCCCCCCCCCCCCCCCCCCCTTGGACTCCTGGGAAAACCCTAGTGTTCTTTATTCATTAGATAGTTTCATTTTCATAGTCAAAAAAAATATGGTAGGCCTACATAAAAAATCTATGGATGAAATGCAAGCGACAAAATATTAAACTAACAAACTCAATTTAAAGTTCCAAAACCCAACCACGCACACAAGTCACGACATTTTAAAACTTGTGAAAATTTTTGTATTTAATTTCAAAAAGGGGTAAATTTTTTTTTTGTATTCGAAAACAAATGTTTATTTTTCCCAAAATTTTCCTTAGTAGGTATCTGTTTTTAAAAGTTTAAATAATTAATTTTATTGTTAATGATTTTTCCAATTTTTTGCAGATATGCAAATTTTGGATAATAAGTTCCAGCTAACTCAGGGGCAGATATAATATATTATTTATTTTAAACACATGTGTAACCGATTTGTTTTTCCCTTTTTTACTTGTCTTTGTTTGTTCCAAACGGTATATATCTCTTTATTGTACTACTTTCTTTTCTGCAACTTATGATTCTCGTTTTTAGGGAGAAGATTTTTCGTAAATAGTAAACCCTTTAAAAACTTGCTTCGGGAAAATTTATGAAAATTTTCCGCCCAGGTAACTCAGGTCATTCAACACCAAAAAAATTTTTATCAAAAACATGTCAAAGCAAAAATAATAGTAAGATAGAAAGTTTGAAGACAAAATCTCATTTTGGGGTTGATAAAGTAATCTTAATAAATTTTCAAGACGATGACGTGCAAATCTACAGAATGTGTCGTCGATCGCTATTTATGTCATCCGATGTTGGTTTTAAAATTGATGGGGACAATAAAAAATATTCACAAATAAAAATATGCGTGATTGGTAACCGTAAAAAAAATAAAGACTTGTCAGGATAGTTTCGGAGCCCAGCTTTACACAGATCATGGCCTTGAGAATAAATCTTACTACTATTGCAAAAGAAAAGCTTGCTGCTGGAGGGGGGGGGGGACAGCGGGACTAATTTTTTGCGTTACCACGTCGTTCTTGAAAAGGGACAACAAAAAACCCAGATTGTATCTTTTTGGCAATGAGGATATCCATGCGAAAATGTTTGTACAAATCGGCTTTTGATTTTCTCACTGAATATACTTTAAGTTCTGATTTTTTGGGGGGTAGTGCCCCCAAAAGTTCACCTTTGTATTTGATTATATCGACATAACTATCACACCCCCCCAATAAAATAACTACCCCAAAAAGATGAATTCATGACGCGTCTCCCAAAGCCCCATTTGGTAAGAGCATCCCCCCCGACCGCCCGGACAGCGGGATACCGGGCCCAGGTTTATTCCCCGTGGAGACAATTAATGCATTATATTTAAGATATTTCGTATTGAAGTCGTGTAAATTAAACACAGAACGACTCCAAATGGAACACTATTTTACTTTCCTTTTTAAATGGCCTTGCGCCCTTAGTCCGAGTACTTTGTGCGTGGATTCTCCAGCCGCGCAAAAGAAAAAGCGCGGATAGAACCGAAGATCCGGGTTTGACTCCAAAAAAGAGTAATTTTTTAAATTTAATTTTTTGTCTGTTTAATTTACACGATCATATACTAGGCTAAAAAAGATTCGTTTCCGTTACTGCTATAAAGTAAAATGTTTTCACTCATGTGCGAGGGGTAATCCCAATATGAACTGATACCCTTGGGTCATCGTAATTTTGCTTTCCATCGATTTTTTTCGTATGCACATTAGTTATGCTGTGTACGTTTTTTATTGGGCTCAGTGTGAAAAAAAAAATGGTTTATTCAAACTTAAAAAGCTTTTCACAAATAACTAAGTCTACTGTTGCCTGTTCATAGCAAACAGTAAACATGTATTTGCATTGAGTGGTGTTTGATTTGCGAAAAAGTTTTACTCTTGGGCCATGAAAAATTTTTATTTCGAACATAAATAACCATCCGTCACTCAAAAATCGTATCGCCAGAGTGGCCTTGCTGGGGCTGAAAAAAGGGCCCAAAATAGCGGCAAAAAATCATTTGTAGTTTAGTAGTTTAGCGGTAACTACACATCGATTTTGATAATTTTTTTTTTATTTGAAAATAAAAGTTGAAATTAGAACTTTTGTTTTTTCTTTTTCCATAAATTTTTTTTTAATTTTTTTAAAGCCTAAAGGAAGGCAAATTTTCAAAAAATTTTACCAAAATTCGCAATTTTTTTTTAAGACCATTTATATTCAATTTCGAAAAAACGACCAAAAAATAAGTCCCAGTAAAATTTTTTCGTGATGAATAAAAAAAAAAAAATTTCCGATATGACGGTGGGCCCGATTTAAGAAATGCGGGACACGCTCGCAACCCCCATATTTAGGGACTCCTGTGCAACCTTTTAAACATGTAAGGGAATGAGTCCTCTTAAACAGCCCTCGGACATCCCTTCACAATATCCTATCCGCAACATACCTAGTTAGAACCTGAAGAGGGGCATGAATTCCACCCTGGGCAGGCTTCATACAAAATGTATTTAATTATTTTATGTAAAAATAGAAATATATTATTGAGCGGCGCTCCTTGACTCTTATGGGTCGAATACTGTTTTTTTTTTTTTTTTTTTTTGTTTTTTTTCTGTTACGCTTCGGGCAGGTCGCACCGTTTTTCCTGACGCCTGAATTTGCAACACATGTAATACCCCTCTAGCGGGTTGCTGTATAGTTTTTGAACAAAATCCGATCGTTGGTAATAAAAAATTAAAAAAAAAAAAAAAATAAAAAATGTTCCGATCGTTATGAAATTTTGCAGGGTCAATAAGTACAACATTCTCTCCTATATTACAAAATATTGGTAATCATAATTCGAAAAATGATGTTAAAAAATCAAGGAGGCAGTTAAGATTCAACATTGAAAGTTTTTGTCTTCGAGTATTTGAATGTATGCCTATGTTGGTATGTAACATTATGGGAATGTCGTACTCGGGTCGTGTTGCACGTACCGGTGCTCGCTCAACAACGCGACGGGACTTAAGCGTTTTCCTAGTACTTATAACCTAACCTATATGCAGCTAAATAGAACCATGACGTCGAGATTCATGTAAAACACACAAATAATTATATCTTTCACCAACAGAAGTTTTTAATTTTTAACAAACCATTGAATACTTCTACTCACTAGGGCAGATTCTCCATTACTCCTTTTGGGAGAGCATCCACTCTCTTTTGGCGCTAGCAAGAAGTGTGTTTTTTTATGTGTTAAATACAGTATTGCTACAGTTTTACATGACACTACTTGATTTAAATTAAAATTATATGAAAAACATATATAATAACTTTTAGAAAAGTATACAATGACTAACATAACTTTACAAAACAAAAGTTAATATGAAAACGCTTTATTTTTTAAGTTAGAACTTTGGACATAAATTAAAAAGTGCCTACACCGGGGATCGAGACCGGGACTTTTTGTAATATATAGATGTATATAACGGATTATTTAAGAGATGACGGTTGGATAATTGTATGGAACTAACAAAACACTACACCACAAATTACAATGGGATTTGCGAAGAGAAGAAAGAAGAAGAAGAAGAAGAAGAAGAAGAAGAAGTAAGAAGAGAAGAAGAAGAAGAAGAAGAAGAAGATGAAGAGAGAAGAAGAAGAAGAAGAAGAAGAAGAAGAAGAATAAGAAGAAGAAGAAGAAAAAAGAAGAAGAAGAAGAAGAAGAAAAAGAAAAAGAAAAAGAAGAAGAGAAGAAGACGTTTTTACACGATGTTTCTGATTCTTGGGCACTTTGGGTCAAACTTGTTAAATAAATAGATAAGAAGGTTCTCCCGATAAAGCAGTTTGCAAAAATTCAGTAGATAAAATAGTAAAACATACACATCGAAATCCATGTTTTGAATTCTGTCGAAAATATACAAATAGGTCAGCATTTATAAATGTATTTAATCCAGCAGCTCTTAATGCTGTTGATGGGGGGTGTACATTTACTCATTTTTAATAACACGCCAATTGGCATGCACACCTAATTCTTTATTACTGCAATTTTGGAATAGTAAACCTCGATGGATCCCTATTATTTTGATGATAATGCTAATGCAAACAAAATTAACTATATTTGATATTAATTTTCTTCAATATTGAAAGTTTAAGGTTGCACAGGAGTAGTTATAATATCGGCGCGATGCAGTGTCCCCGCAGTTCAGTTGGAACTCGGTCCACAATTATCATATCGGCATAATTTTTTTTTTCACTCTATTCATGATAAAATTTACTAGAACTTGTGTGATGTTGATTTTCGAATTTGCATGTAATATGGTCTTATAAAAAATTGCGAACTTGGACATTATTTTGAAAATTTACCTTCACTTTAGAGCTTTATAAAAAAATTACAAAACTTTTTATGGAAAATGTACATCACACAAGTCCTAATTTCAACATTTATCTTCAAAATAATTTTTTTATCAAAATCGTGTGTGTAGTTACCGCTAAACTACTGAACTACGAATGCATGTTTTTCCGCTATTTTAGGCCTTTTCAGCCCCAGCAAGTGGCGCACTCTGGCGATACGACTTTTTGAGTGACAGGGGGGTTATTTATGTTCGAAAAAACGATTTGATTGGCCATGAGTGAAACTGTTTAACTAATGCAGAACACCACAATGCATAGGCCGACTACGTGTTTGCTATAGAACACGGCAACTGTAAGACAAATTGTGATACCTACGTAAGGTTTAGCTTGAATCAGCAGATTTATATTTTTGGAACAACTAGCCTAATGAGAAACGTACATAGCATAGTCTTAAACGAGCCTATAAGTTCGATGAATGCAATGCTAAATTATAGTATGATTTGCAACGGTTATCGATATCTTCTGACTGTTCATATTATGGATCACGCCTCACGGATGATGTGAAACCAGATTTACTTTTATAAATTTAACCCAAAATTTGTGAGTATGATACTTGAAAATTTATAATTATTCAAAGATTCAAATTGAAATTGCCTTGTTTTGGATTCGAACCCGTATGATTGTTCTATACGCGCGTTTCTTCTTGCGCGAGCTAGAGGATCCACGTCATAATAATAGTATACTCGGTTTGTTATGGGCATGGCAAGTTAAAAATGAAAATATGGTTCCGTGCTGGAATCCTTTTGTGTTTAATTTAATCAACGACTGTATAATCAATCTGAAATCCCATACCTAGTAATAAGTAAAACTTTGGCGGATAGATAGCGCTGCGGACGGCGGCTTCTCGCGTCAATTATGGCTGCGTTCCGTAAGTTGTTCAATACGCTATTTGCGTGCTTGACCTATTCCGAAAGCTGTTGAATATGCTATGCTTGGCGTTCCGTACTGGTTTGAGATATTCAGCATACTCAATATGCTCGAGTTTTACAAGCATTTGCGTAGCTTAC